>JAMZAV010000395.1:477500-1021046 GCA_024449915.1 Sweltsa coloradensis
TCATTGGATGAGCGAAGCGAAGACTTCAATTTGACTTTGTGTTTTTTGTTTGTTTTTTACTTACGTTACCCCAAGAAAAATAGCTCGGGTGTTTTGTTTTTGTTATTTTTTTTGTCTGTTTGTTCACTCTCTACCGGGCAAACGGCATATGCGATCTTGATGAAAATTGGAGGGGACCTTCGAAATCTCTGAACTTAGAGCTGTATTGTTTTTGGGTACAATCGAAGAAATATTTCTCATAAATATCGTACTTTTACGATTTTTTTCGATTTTTAGTGCGTTATTTTCGTGGTATTTGGCAAACGGCTACTCCGATATTGATGAAACTTTATAGGAACGTTTAAAATCACTGAAATCATATATGTTATGATTTTAGATACATTTGAAAAAATATTTCTTATAGAAACCGTACTTTTACGAATTTTTCTCCGAATTTAATACGATATTTTCGTGATATCCGGGCCGATTCTGACCAAACGGGTGGGGCTACAACGTTCATATTTTACATCGACATAAAGATTATGGTGATGTAGTGCCTTTTGAAAGAAAAAGTTGAAAAGTTGGTCAAAATTCATAGAAATAAAGCCTTTTACATTTTACAGGTGTATAATGAACAAGTAATATCAAGTAACTTTTGAAAAAGTAAGGAGAATCCATATAAAAACGTAATCATTGCACAGAAATATTCCAAAAAAAAGTTCATCCATCAACGCGACTGGAAAAAGCGTTCGCGAAGCGGCTAGGAAGAACGAATGCACTGAATGTGGTAGTATTAGGATAAAATTATTGTCGAAGAAAAGGCTTAAAAAGTATATTCTTTAAATATGTATTAAAATAATTGTGATAGTAAGTAAGAGTACTGAGACACGATTTGTTGTTTACAGTACACTGACCTACATATTTTGAAACACACCCAATTAATTCACGGTCACGTGTGCTATACATAAAAAAAAACTCAGCAATAATACCACCCTCAGTACAGGATTACAACGTAAAAATATTAAATCAAAAGTAAAGACCCGGCACCTCCACCAACAATGCTATTCTTATGGAGTTAAAAATTTTCTTTCTCTACCCGGCACCTCCACCAACAATGCTATTCTTATGGAGTTAAAAAAAAAATTTCTCTACCCGGCATCTCCACCAATTGCATACAACATTTTTTTTTTTATTTTTAATTTATTGGATGAGCGAAGCGAAGACTTCAATTTCACTGACCCCTCAAAAAATATAGCTCCAATGTTTTTTTGTTTGTTTGTTTGTTTTTTTCGGTTTTCTGTCTGTTTGTTCGCACGATTCCGGGCAAACGGCATATGCGATCTCGATGAAAATTAGAGGGGACCTTCGAAATTTCTGAACTTAGACCTGCCACGTTTTTGGGTATAATCGAAGAAATATTTCTCATGAATATCGTACTTTTACGATTTTTTTCGATTTTTAGTGCGATATTTTCGTGACATTTGGGCCGATTCTGACCAAACGGGTGGGGCTACAACGTTCATATTTTACATGTGCATTAAGGTAATGGTTATGTATTGCTTTTGGAAAGAACAAGTTGAAAAAGTTAACCAGAATCCATAGAATAAAGGTTTAAATATGAGTTTTTTGAGGTTAATAATAACAATTAAGTAACGAGTAACAATAGAAACTTGACAACAATCACCTTCAATGCATTCACAAAGCACTTGCAAAGGAAAAGTGGTCCCACGCAATCTAAAAACTTACAAAAAAGCTCATCCATCAACGCGGCAGGACTTTAGCGTTTTCCTAGTAGTTTGAATACTTTCTCGTATCAGTGCGGCGACTTATGTACTTATTACATAATATATGGCATACTGAGAAAAATAGAACAATAATATAACAAAAAATATAAAATTAAAAAAAATTCTATGGTAACAATAAATTTTTAATTTTTATTAATACTGTGAATCATGTGAAGGAAAAAGAGTTCAATTTTAAAGAAGTGTGAAGAAATTAAATTGTTCAATGATCATGAAGAGTAAGCTTTATTGTGTGAAGGGATTTCAATTTCAATTTAACAGTAAAAATATTAGCTCTTCAAAGTGTTATTATTGAAAACGCTTGTGAAAGCAACATTCAAGCAGCGAATAGGTCTTCAAAATTACTGTTTTTGAGAGATAAACAAATTACAAATTCACGTTCATACGAATACAAATCGCGTAAATAAAAGCGAAAATGTATTCTAACATTCGACACTTAACGACGATAACCATAACTCTCGTCTCCCTCGTTTGAGCCTCCAACCCCACCAACCCTTCCGAGTCAAATAAGACAACATTCCCTGTTTATTCCCACAAATCCCAGTGATTCCAGCCCGTTCCTCGCCGGGACGTCTGTAAGGGTTTTATTGCGGCGGATTCACCATCGTGTCTTCTCTTTATTGCAGTCTTCCCACAGCCTTGACTACATGATCTGTCTCTTCGCGTTTTATTACCACCGCCATCTAGTTTGGGCCTCGGTGTTTTTCTCTTTCAATTTTGAGTACCCGAAAGTTCAAGTTTATTGTGGTTTTGAATATACACGGTGCTGGCTGGTTGGGTGTGTTCGTGCGGGTCTGAAAGTTTCTCGTCTGGCCGTGTAGAAAACCTCAAGAAGGAAAAGAAGAAGGAAGAGGTCTTTCTTCTTCTTCTTTTCTCTTCTCTCGCGGCGTCCGCGCTATTGTGTAGCTGATGCAGGGTCCTCGACGACGCCCAGACTGTGTCAAAGGACGCTTCACAATACACAGTGATCAATGTCGAGTAGCTGCGGTCTTGCTAGACGAGCCCCTCTCCAGAAACAACCCCAGGCCTGCACTGCGAGAGACTTCAGCTCAAAGATAGTTTGATTTAACGTAGTTTTTAACTTAATTCATTACACTGACTTTTTTAACAAAAAAAATCGTACAATGCAAGATTTGAGGAAGCTATACATTATCCTGGGCTTTTACTCCACAATTTAATTTTTATTAAGAACTTTATCGCAGAAAACTAATTTTAGGTGACATTTTTAAACGAGAAAATTTAAAAATTTTGCTTTCACATTATGTTTTAAGTATTTGGTTCCTAAAATTGGTAAAAATCAGGGTTTTGATAAATTTATTATTGGCTCTAACCAGCTTGGGTTTTGCTTTACATAGCATAATGCTAATCCTAATTTTTCCCATTGTCTTACATTTTTTTATTATTACATTTATTTATTAGCTTACAGGTACACAAAGTTTTGTATGGTGGCAAGGTCCAATATTAACATTTTAAAATACTAAAATATACATTTTCATAATATTACAAATTTACAAATTTGCCAAAGAACTTTTAAAATGTATAAGCCCATCTTTCTGTACAGTGCTCTCAGGTAACAAATTCCATTCAGATACTGTTCTATTAATAAATGAAAATTTTCCTACGTCTGTCTTAATAATATCTCTTTTAAATTTCCAATCATGATCCCCCCCCCCCTACCCTTATAAATCCCCCTTTTAAGGCAACTATTGATCTCTCCCCAGCCTGGATAATTCCTTGATGCCTTACACAATTTACAAACGGTGTGCAAAATACGTTCATCGAAATAATACATATTCCTCGTTATCAAATTGTGACAAAAGCACGGGCCCTTATCACCAAAATCAAACTAGCGATCAACTTTAAAAAAAGTAATTATAATATTATACATCTCATATAACCAGGGGCTACTTTAAAACAAGATCATAATACACAGGTTAACCATATTGACAGAAAAGCCGTTGTAAAGTTGTTTACGTGGGATGGGTAATGATAAACGTATTTACCTCATTTCAGGAGAGTGGGAACAAATATTTTCTGGTCGTAACCTCATGTTATCTGCCTGGGGCTTAGAAGACAGTCAAACTGACGGGTCAAACCAGGAGCAGATAGATGATAATACACCCCCCACCCCCCTTCCAGTTGGACTTTGCGGTTTTGTTTGCTTTTAATCAGCTATTGCGGAATCGATGCTTTGTCGTTTCCGTTTACATTTCATTGTTATATATCTGGGTTTAATTAAACTCGCTCTCAAAGGCGTGACGTCACGGGCTGTTGTTCTTGCACGCTAAAAGAGAGAAGTACCAACATGTGCATAGCAACATTGTTTAACAACTTCTTCTATTTGAACGCAATTAGTTTTTTGTATACAAACGATATCGAAAAAACGTTTTTTCGACAAAAGAAAACGGAGTTTATATTGTATTCTATTCCATTGGGAATTTAATAATTGCGTTCATACCCACAATATTTACATTACGTCAACAGTTTTATATAAGTTGGTTTTTGTTTAACCAATTTGCATCATGGTTGATTTTGTAAAACATCTACATTCAAAACAAACATTTCTAATTATTAACAAACGTTATTTTGCATAAATTGCAATGAAATTATAAATGATATTATATTATGAAAGGTTAATTAATATTTTTCTTTGCACATCAATAGCGGACCTAACAAGAGAACACATATTTTGATAAAACGGCCCTTGATAAATATATTAACTGAATCAAAAATCTTCATTTTTGTGGGTTAACTTCTTGTGTTTTTTCCCCGTTTGAACACATTTTTCATGCGCATTATCAATTTTATAACAGTGAATCGCCATGAAAAACCCATGTTGTTCAATTCAATATTTCTAGGAAATAATTTTAAAAACAAACAGCTTTACTAAAAGAAAATAATAAAATATCGCACATTACCATTGTGTCATAGTTATTTTCCTTTACCCATTTGCAATAATGAAACAGTTTTGTATTTCAAAAGGGTTATTATGATATGAATTTACTCAATTTAGTCCTCAATGGAGAACCATAAAAAAGCGTTTTTTATTTGCTAAACCACACAGTAGTTGTGTAAACAATGACGTTGTTACCCAATAAAACAAATTAATTGGATAATAAAGATGAATTATACCACAAAACCAATATATTATTTAGAAATTGAGTGGATAATGTTCAAACAAATTATATATTTGTTTATGAATTGCGTTTTGTAAGTATGTGGTCTCCACTTTCGCTGTGACAGCAGTTTGGCTTAAAGTAATGCATTCATTCATGCAAGAAAATCCAATTTCATAATTTAATTTGTTATTTTATTAATTCAGAAAACCAAAAATTAGTAGTATGAAAAAATAAAAAAAATATAAAAACATATTCCTATACTTATTTTTTATCTCATATTTATTCCTAGGAATAATACATAAATACGAGTAATACTCCTTTAGCAAATATAAGTATAGTTATAGTGTAGCGGCGGGGGGGGGAGGGGTAATTATTTAGCTGAGTTTCATAACAATCTAAGCTCTCGTTGAGCGAGCGAAGCGAGCGTCTCCACTTGACTCTTATGGCTCGAATGTCTGTTTTTTTTGTTTGTTTTTTTTTTTCTGTTACTGCTTCGATACAGGTCGCACCGTTTCTCTGATCGACCTGAAATTTTGCACACATGTACATACCACCTAGGCGGGTTGCTGTATAGTTTTGTGTCAAAATCGTTCAAAAAGTTAAAAAGTTACATTAAAGTTAATCGAATTTTTTTTTTTCAAACTAAACAGCGACAAAATCTGAGGTGGCCAAATCATTTAGAATGTCCGTCCGATCACGAATATGTTATTTTTATTTGGATCCGATAAGTAGTCTAGATGGAAATTACATTACAACAAAGTCCCGTTACCATGGCAACGGAAAGTCGCACAGCTTTTTGGCTCATGATAGCGGTCAAACGGAGGCTCGGATCGAGTTGAAATTTTGACCATCCGCAAGTTTCGTTCCCGATTGAATGCCATTAGTTTTGTGGCAAAATCGTTCAAAAAGTTATAAAGTTACATTAAAGTTAATCTAAAGTTTTTTTTTTTAAACTTAACGGCGACAAAATCTGAGGTAGCCAAATCATTTAGAATGTCCGTCCGGTCACGAATATGTTAATTTTATTTTGATCCGATAAGTAGTGTAGATAGAAATTACATTTTAACAAGGTAACGTTACCATGGCAACGAAAAGTCGCACAAGAATTTGGTCACTATGTACTGCCACCTAGAAAAAATCAAGAGTAAAAACGTTTTCCCAAAGAAATAATGTCAAGGTCCTCTAGATGGCGGTGGATTGTATCCATTCTCTCCTATTTTACAAATTTTCAGCTAAATCGATCAAGACCTTAAACACTTATTGGTATGTAACATTATGGGAATGTCGTACTCGGGTCGTGTTGCACGTACCGGTGCTCGCTCAACAACGCGTCCAACTGAGCGTTTTCCTAGTTACTCTACTTCACCCCTGCATCGCCACCCAAACCTCCACGTTAAAGTACCGACCACGGTACAACACACTCAACTACACACATGACCCAAGACTTGGCCGACGATAGACAAAAGAGCATCGCACGTCAAACTAACAGAGTTTTGTTGGAGTGTTTCAAGTCCGTCGCTTTCTGAAGTGACTGTACTAAAATCAATCGAGTTTAGTTCTTTATAATGCTAAGTGCAGTACGAGCGTCTAGGCCGGAGTAAGCTGGAATCACTCCATTCGGCTCCACCTCAAACTTTGCTGGCTAGATCTACAAGGACCGGTTTCAAGTCACACACAACACCACTCACACACATTCATGTATATGTCATGTTCATACTCATCTTTATGTAACTTATTTTATATTGTATTGTTTTTTACCCTTTGTAATATTTGGTGAATTGCACTTGTGGGACATAGTGCCCTGTTATAATGTGGCCACAAATAAACAAATACAACCTAGAATTTTACATTGCATTATAGTCGTATTTTCCCATTTTGATTACAGTTTAAGAAGAAAATTACTTAAATAATAAATAAGTTAAGTTCAAGTTAATTACGTGGGTTATAACGTAGCTTGATCTTGTATGAATTATTTCATTATAGATGTATGCTGGGAAAATAAATTATGCAAGATTTACTTTGTTAATTAGCAGTAAACAAATATGTTTGCTTGAATTAATCAACACACCTGTAATCAGTTGCAGAGATAGTTAAATATCGCAGGAACATTCTTATTATTCGATACACACCACTTGCACTATCTGTGTTGTCAAACCATTGGGTTCTGAGGACAGACCATAACCCGACAATCAAACCTAGAACTGGACACAATACCCTGCATCTTCAAGGCTTTCTTTACTGTCTGACTCTTAAGTAAGACTCTGCTGTTCTTTCTATATTCTCGCCGTGTCCAACAGTAATTCAGTAATTAGTTTTATCCACGCTCTGTTTCGTCTTGCGACAAACTACTTATTATTCCGTCAGTGAATTCAATTGCATGCACAGTTAAATACATTTTACGTTTGTTTAAATGTTTTAGCCTTTTTCGTACATTTTATAACTAGCCTTGTACGGCACTAGTACCATTTTACAAAGGTCTTAACTAGATCTAAATAAAGACCGATATACGATACAATAAAGGATGATGTAATGGATGATACATATGAAATATATATTAAAAAATGGTGTTGAACAAGAAACTAATAAAGAAAATATCGATTTAGCAATAACAAAAATAGTAGAATTTAAACATATTTTTATAATAATTACGTATATCAAAAATAACTCATGGAAAAATATGTTATCTTATGGTCGACCGCAGTTTAATCTCAGTTTAAGTTTTAAACGAATTACAATCAATAAACATATATCGTGGATTACTGGGTAAAGATGATATAAATTATAATATTTGAAATTGTAGTCCAGATTTAGCTATATGCAAAAGGTGAGTAAGCGTAGTAAAGAAGTATTTAATACAGTGTTGTATGACTGGGCGGGTAGAAGTTTTGACAGTCGGTTAGGGTTGGGTAAAGAAAAGAAGGCCGTTATAATGATGTATGTAAAAATAGACAAACAAAATTATCTTGTGAAGAACCTTACAAGATAGTTTCTCCCAATATATTATCTATTGTTTTGGCATTTTGTACATTAGATAAAAATTAAAAATTGTCTGGACCGGCACCTCCACCAAAACAGAATATATCATTATTTATCACATACTGTCACACAAACTATCTAAAAATACTTATTATTAAGATTGAAAATTGTAATTTTTATATTATTTGTTTTAGTATGTTTATATTAAACTTTATATGCAATATAAAATAATAAAAAATCCTGGACCGGCACCTCCACCACCCCTAAAAATATTTTCGTGGTAGCGCAAAAATAGGTAGGCTCCGTTTTAAAAGGTCCCCCGAATAATACCGTTTAAAAATACAAAAATTACCATGAAGATCTTACTAATAGTATTGTTCAATATATTTCTATGGTTGATTTTAAATTCAATTTTGTAACAAGATTTATAAATAAAAAAATTCTGGACCGCACTCACAAAAGATTATCTATTTTCACATACTGTCACACAAACTATCTAAAAATACTTATTATTATTAAGATTTAAAATTGTTATTGTTATGGTTTTTTTGTGATAGTATTGTTATAATCGTCCTTTGCAACTATAAAACTAACCATACATAAAGTCCTGGACCGTTCCTCCCCACCCTAAAATATTTTGTTATTACCCGAAATGAGAAAGCCCTACCTTTTAAACTCAACTAGGTCGGGCTACCAAAAATTACCCGTTGAAATTAAGGGTACCCTCGTCACCACTATTATATTATGTATTAGTTCTAGTCTGTAAATGTTCTTCTTAGCATCGTTGTAGCAAATCTGTCACGTGGTGTTTTAGTTCGCGTAAATCGATATGAATGTCTCGCTAAGATCTTTGATTAAACGTCCGCTTGGTGCGTAGCTTGTGTGGCTGAGAACACTGGCTCTGATTGGACAAACCAACATTGCTTACGCAGCACTTGAGATAATTAATGTCATGCGTACGCACGGAACTAAGAGGGAACAATATACTGTCGAGCAAGCACTCACATAAACACCTCAACATCAACAACTCAAAATAATTATAACAACAGTTTTGTTGGGCTTAGTAAGCGGATTCGCGAATGCACGTTTGTGGTGTATTCATGTTTTTAAATAAATATATTTGTGAAGTCTACCCACTCAGTCACAGGACTGATTTTCAGTGGGGGAAATAAAATTTAAAGCCGTCCAAGCCAACTCTGTATAGGCGCTAGAACCCGGCATATTTAAGTAGGTAACAACGATCAATCAAGTTGGACACGATTCCACCGCGGACAGCGCCAGAATCAACAAGGCTGATTCGGAAACACCTTATAATGTATTATGTGCCTCGTTGCTAGGACGGCTCCAAAGTCACCGTTTATACATTCCTAAGCCAATAACGGATGGAAGTTAAAAACTTCTGATCAAAGCGGAAATCGAACCCTGGATCTTCTGCATTGGAAGCAGATCCTTATCGATTGATCTGTTAAGTAAATATCATACAATACTTTAATTAACGTAGTACTCACTTCTGTCCATCCACTTAAGGCAATCTTTACACGAGCTAGCAAATTGAGATAAGATTTATGTTGAATTAAAGATAAATTCTAGTCTACACTTTTCGCATAGAACATAAAAGCAATTACCATTAATCTTTGCGATCAAAAGTAGCTTATAAATAACTCATTTCCAGAATCTTCTGAACATTTATGTGACGTGTCCCACAAAGCGCAATTCTCTTAAAACGAAATTAAATGTGATATTTCTATGAAAGCCATTTCCTCTAATGTTCCACGGAATTATAATTAGAAATGCGAGCAAAAGAGATCGAGCTTGGGTGACAAGATAATTTAACCGAATATCAGGCTCGCAGAAACGTTGAGAGAAACGTACATGTTACAATGAGAGAAAAACATGTATCTTTTAAGTGACTAATGGGATATTTGTGTGGCTCGTTGGTCTTGTTGTGTGGCTCGTTGGTCTTGTGGTTAGCGTATCTGCTTCCAATGCAGTAGGTCCAGGGTTCGATTCCCGTTAAAGTCAGAAGTTTTTTAACTTCTGATTTGGACTTAAGTCCATCAGTTCTTGTCTTAGGAGTTTGTAAACGGTGACTTTGGAGCCGTCCTAGCAACGAAGCACATAATAAATTTCAGAGTTGTTCTAAATCGGCCTTGTTGATTCTGGCGTTGATTCGCGGGTGTTCGCACTGTCCATACCACTGATTGCTATATTTCCTATTAAAAATATCGATCTTGGGTTTGTTATCGCTCACTCGTCGATTACGTCGGGGCCTGCAGGGTTGGCTTGGTCGCTTTGATTTAAAGTCCCCCACTGAAAATCAGTTATATAACTGAGTGGGTAGACTCGAAATAAAATGTATTTATTTATTTTTATTTATGAGTACTTATAAACCCCCCATTAACATGAACCTTTCTAGAAAGTCTGGCACATCAATGTCCGGTTAAAGTGGCTAGATGTCATCACTATGGAAACCACCAAATCAGAAGCTTTATCTTTATTTTATTAAAAGATTAAACTGGCCGATAATTTTTAACTGAACATTAATACACAGGACTTATGGCTGTAATTTTTTTTTCAACGCAAGTACTTGTTACATACATTATTTTCCGCAATCAAGGAGGATGATTGTCCAGCGGTCAGAGACCCAGCATCCAATGCAGAAGATCCCGAGTTCGAATCCTGCTTCAGGCAGAAGATAATTTTTACTTAAATTCTTCACTTTGGAATGTGTCAACGCTTACTTTGAAGCCATCCTAGCAAAGAAGAGCATCACAATTTCGTTTTATACGGATAAGCTTTGTTGTTTCTGGCGTCGCACGCGTGTGAAATCGTGTCCAACGACTTAGGTTGGTGTTCCATATTTTAACTTCCAGTTTCTGGTTGACCATTGTTCGCTCTTTGGCGTCGGCACCAGGCCTTAATCTTTTTATCTATTCGTTTTATCCAGTTTTGTTTTGTATTGTGTTCTTTTGTGATCCTTAGTAGACCTATTTATATTTAAAAAACTATTTTTTGATATCTTGTACTTCGGTATCTAGTATGGCACTGTTGTTGTTGTTGTTTTGTTGCCTTAATAAAATAAAATTGCATTGATATACATTGAAATATTTGCACTTTAAACTTCTCATATAGCCTATGCCGTCGTGGTTATAGGCTTATTGGATTATTATCTATGCATATGTGTATTGACATTCAAGTACACATCCTATTGTTAGCTGTAGCTCCGAATCTTTAATGGTTTACATGGAAACTCAATTGTCCTGAGGCATTTGTTTACGCTTTCAATAGTCTATTTACTTGATTATATTGCGTCTTACATAAAACATGTGTATTTGAAAGCTTAGTAAGCCTGCAGTAATACTCCAACCCTTTGAATGATGTAATGACCTTGTACCCTAGCAGCAAACAAGCGAGCATAATCATCCCTAGGGCGTTGTTTACCTGACAATATAGTGTGTTTAGTTGATTAAATCAAGTCTTAAATAATTCACAGCCTGGGAGGTTAACACAGACGAAAAGCAATTCAAAATAATTCTCCGAAAGAGATGAGAGAAATACTCACTGGTGTTGATATAAATGTCGAAGTTCACGGATAATAATGAGGCAGAGATTCTAATGACTCGTTCACACAAGTTATAATAAGTAAACAAACATGGCGGCTTCTGATGAAATAAACATGTGAGTCAATCTTGTTTGTGATTGCAATTCTCTATCATTGGGCCCATCCAGTAGAAATATAAAAGTTTTCTAAGTCTATATTGATCTGCTTTTCTTTCGTTTAACTGATGCTTTTTACTTACGAAAGTAGGAAATAGGTAGAATAATAATTCTGTGTGTAATAATTTTAGGAAAGAAATCCTTAAAAAATAACGATTATCTGTATGTTCATTAACGAACAAAACTAAATGAAGGAAGAGACTTAAAAGAGTAAAACGTATTTACTGTAAAAACAATTTATAAATGTCTTGTTATTTTTAGTAACAATCCAATCTATAAATCAGTCGATTGCGTCGGGGCCTACAGGGTTGGCTTGGTCGCTTTGGTTTAATGCCCTCCACTGAAAATCATTTATATGACTGAGTGGGTAGACTCCAATAATGAATTTATTTATTTAGTACAAATTACATTAATTTTGTTTATTTGTAAGCTAAATCGGCAGCCGTATTGAATGATAACTTAATGTGCAGAACAGTTTTGAGGGTAAGAAGGGTCATGTCTTACCATTGGTTTACTTCTTGGGTATTGTGTAAGAGAGTAAACTATAAGGTAGAATTATGTTTAAAGATTTACAATTTTTCTAGATGTATTTCAGTATATAAGGTAGATTCCTGATACATCGTGAATGGACGATAAGTTCTATAGTTGGGACTGAAGTTGAGGTCTCAAAATTATTTCGACCATACATTTTTCCCTAGACAAGAACGAATCTTTTTGTTTGTATATTCCATTTGAAACAAGATAGGCCTATGCCTAAATCCATACAAACTTGAAGAGTACTTTACTTCTCATGTGCGACTGGGCAAGTCATTATTATATCCGCATGTTGTGCTTCGAAACCTTCACTCAAAGATGTGAGTCGATGTTCAGCATGGCATGACATATGCATACTCGCTCTGATGTGATTGTCAAACAATGGGCTGTATCATGTATGGTCCATGTGGTGCAACGGTCGAGAAAATACATCAACCATGATACTCTTATAATGCCCGGCTTGTTCTGATTACAATGCAGTACAATGTCTGGTCTAGGAAGGAAACCCACCCACTAGGATGGTTCGTATCGTGTTTTGTTATTGGTTGGGCCCCAGCACAGATGCTCACATGCTCGTATATCTGTGGAAAGCAATTGAAGTAGGGAACCGTTATTGTGTGTAATAACGACACAAGTACCGTCCTCATGTTGGGACCCTCAGGCTTGCAAAACTAATAAACCTTGTTAGAACGAGACATTGTTAGTTACATAAATAAATAAATAATTCGTATTTGGAGTCTACCCACTCAGTCATAAAACTGATTTTCAGTGGGGGGCAGTAAACCAAAGCGACCAAACCAACCCTGTAGGCCCCGACGCAATCGACGAGTGAGCGATAACCAACCAAAGATTGATATTTTTTAATAGGAAATAAAGCAATCAGTGGTATGGACAGTGCGAACACCCGCGGATCAACGCCAGAATCAACAAGGCCGATTCAGAACAACTTTAAATTTATTATGTGCTTCGTTGCTAGGACGGCTCCAAAGTCACCGTTTACAAACTCCTAACCCAAAAACTGATCCAAATCAGAAGTTTAAAAACTTCTGGCTATTGCAGAAATCGAACCCTGGACCTTCTGCATATGTGCCATACTTGGATTTTGATCAACATATACCAATCTATACTCATTTATTTAAAGTTTTCATTACATCTAGTGCATAACAAACAAAACAGTGTATTTACAACATAATTTTACTACATGTGCTTTTCAGAAATATGACTGACTACAGCACAGCTTGAATAAAAATAAAATCTTAAGCATAAACTTCTGAATAATATATTCTAGAAGTGTTTAAAACATTAATGTTTGTTCTAAGCATTGGCCCATATAACAATGGGTAGGCTACTAATAACCGGTGTGTTGTGTGCATCATACCTGAACAACTAGGCCTGGCTAACCAACCAATAACTGCGCTTCGTGCGAGACTTACAGGGGAAAAACAACGAGCCCCTATCATGTAAGAAAAGAAACAGTATCTTGTTCGTGAGTGTTTTTTAATTCACCGAGTTCCAGTTTTCGACCTTTGAACGAGGACAATCTTTGGAGAAACCTTTTCCGGTCAACCAATATATAGGTAACAAGAGGCTTGTATGCTAGCGTTGAATTATATATGTTTCCATTCTATTAAAAGCTGTACTTCCACATGTCTATCTACCATTATCTATCTACACATCACACTTAACTAATGATTAAGTACGTCCCTCCTTACCGACAGTGTTGGCTCGAACGTTAAGCGCGCGACTCTGATTCGGGAGGTCCCGGGTTCGAATCCCATCGAGACCAGCAAGGCAATCCTGACTGAAGGTTTCTTTGAGGTTTTCCTCAGTCGTTATTGCGAATGCAAGGGATTAGGTCCTCTTAAACAGCCCTCGGACATCCCTTCACAATTGTCCTATCCGCAACATACCTAGTTATAGACACACCTGAAGAGGGGCATGAATTGCACCCTGGGCAGGCTTCCCACAAAAATCATATACGTCGAATATATAAACACGAGAATGTTACAATTGTGTAAATAAATAAGTTTTATTTCGGACAAGACTAACTACGTGACATATAGCTGTTCATGTTATATTGTAGAAAGAATTGTTTCCCGTACTCAAACGTGGATATCATGATGGCGCACGCCGGCGCGATCTTCACTAGCCGGGGCATGAGCCCCGTGAAGAGCCCCCTGTACCCGCTCTCGCGCACAATGTCCCTCATCACGCCTAGTGTGGAGCTGGTCTTCTTCGGGCTCTGCGAGAGAATTATCTTCTCGCCCAGCTCGATCTGCTGGTAGGTTTTAACAACATCAAACGGGGTGGTCAAAAGCGCCGCCACTGTACCAGAAGCTGCCCCTGCCATAAAACTAATAGCGAAATTCGGTTTTGAGTCTATATCGACCCATTTTTTTATTTGTTCGTATTGATACCAGTAAATCCCCGAAAACGGTACGTCTCTTAGCAACGTCGAGCTTAGTCCTTTAAATAATCCTCTATACCCGTAATGTTTCACTAGTTCTTGGACGGCGACCCCAACTTGTTGATACGAGACTCTCTTCGACTGCATCTTGGTTTTGATGAGTTCTAAAGGCGAGACCATAGAGACGGAGCAGAACCTAGCGGCCGCGCCGGCAACTAGAGGGCCCCAGTCGGGGGTTTCCCCGTCGTAGACGTCCTTGATGAAGAGGCGGAAGTTCTCGTACATCGTGAAGTAGACCACGGTCGCGGGCACGGAGATGAACAGCGTGGGACTGAGCCCGCTCCAGAGACTGGACACGCCCTCCGTGCGGACGATCTTAGAGAACGCGTCTATCGTGCCCTTGAAGTGGACTTGGCACTGCTTCACGTCCGCGTTACCCTTCTCGATGGGGCAGAGATGATCCATCAGGCCGATAGAGTAGACGGCGAACTTGCGGTTGGTGAGCGACTTCTTCTGGGACTGTAGCCGGATCTTGATCACGTCGAAGGGGGTGACGGCGAGGGAGGTGATCAGGGCGCCCGTGCAGGCGGCTAGCATCTGCTGGGTGGGGCGGATACGAAACTGGGGGTCGTCAGGAGAGAAGGGTTCGTCCATGCTAGGAGGTCCTGGAGCGGAGGACGGTGGTGAACACACGAGTCTCCGGCAGAAGTCATCACAGGCGAGGGTATCACATGGTTAGGCGTGTGGGGAATCTTTACACATGAACGGTTACCATGCATACATTCAGAGTCCACCTGACAATAGAACGACAGAAAATTAGATTTATTTGCATTGTTTGACAGATACCAGTTTCCGTGGTATTCAGGATACAATTTACTTTTCAGTTGAACTATTTTAAAGGATCATTAATAAGAATTGACATTAATTTCTGAACGTAGCATATTACTTGATTCAGTTCGTATGCAACAATGAAATATGAGTGGGGATGTTTCAATTGTTCGCTAGAAAAGATGGCATGAATTATGGGTCAAAGATGTGGAACAGATCGGAGTTGACTGGAGGTTGGTGGCAGGAGAGGAGAAGACGGAGAGGCCATCTTCAATGCTGACCGAACATGGGAGGGGACGCGGTGACCGGTTTAATAATTTTCATTTACTTTGTAAGTTACTCTTTGATTTTGTTTTCATATAGGCCTAATCTATATTTTTTTAATTTTTATTTTTAATAATATGCATTCATTTCTGTCATATCATTTAACGGACAAATATGTCATTTACAAAAAGAAAATATTTTAATTCAAGAGCAACAGAAAGAGCATTTGCCCCATCTTTATTATAATCTTTCTTTATTACAAGTGATAGTAGGCCTGGGGCATCAAGCCTTGTACTTGTTCACCTGATTGCATTATGAATATTTTTGCTTTGCTTTAATTAAGAAAGATAATCACAAGTGTGTTTTAATTAATATTCATGGTTTGATCCGGAAATGTTTTCATATTGTGATTGTAACGATTTTACCAGAAGAATAGGGTAAATGGTTCTAGGTCTGTTTTGACAAGAGAATCCAACTACACATCACGTTTCATTTTCCACTTCGTAAGTTATAGGAGACAGCAGAAGTCATGCCTTTCAATAAAATGTAAGAACATATATATTTATATGATACAGGGGGTTCGGGCACCTTAAATCTCTGTTCAGAACGAGTGTTTGAGGGCCGACCCGAAGTACAAAAAAGGCACCCGATTTTTTTTAAGTTGCAAGAAACATTTTTTTAAGGTGATGGTGGAGGTGCCGGTCCAGGATTTCTATACGATTTTGGTGGAGGTGCCGGTCCAGACAATTTAAGTAATATTTTGTGTATGAAATGCCACGCAATAAAAATTCAGCTTACAGAAAATGAATTTGGGAAATGTTTTATAATGCAAGATACTTCACGAGTGAGATTAATTATCCATTTTCACACAGTGTTAAAATGCTCTTCTTTTCCATACAAGACCCGACCGTCAAAACCTCTACCCTCACAGTCCTAATATGCTATGGGTTAAACTTAGTAGATCTACATGAGATAAGTACTATGCTAAGTTCTTCACAATATTAGCATATGCCAAATATGTTTATACTACTTTAAGCCCCAACAATTTGCACCATTCTTGAATGTAATTTAAAGCAGTTCAGTTTCAATAATGCTCTTATTAGTTCTGAGTCGACATTGACAGAAGTTTTATATCTGCCATACATGATCCAACTTAAACATGATCACTCAGCATATTGTCGTAGAAGTCGGACAAACTTCCCCCAAACTCATTCCACAGCATGTATATAACTATAGATGGAAACACCTATTCGGAAAAACAAGTTGTATTTTATTATGACTGTCGTAACCTGCTGTCTGCGGGGTCCAGCGTCACCCAACAAAAGCTTTTTATGTTTACAAATAACAACAACAACAAGGTACGGTACCTTTTCATTCAGTGTAAACATTATGCCTATTCCTATATGACGGTTTTAAAAAAACATGGCTAATACTAATACTAATTGTATTTTTATAACATTCACAAACAAATGTGCGAAATATTTCCCGGCCTTCCATTACAGGAGGGCTAATTTAAATAAATACAATTCCAGGAATATTCAAAGGCGTCTGAAACTGTAGAGAAATCAACAGTTGATTGTTCTAATAGTGTATACGATTCTCTCTTGTCATATTCTGGTTAGTTAAAAAGTCGCCCGACTTATTGGCAAGACAGATAAGACCTTGTGAGAATAGAAATACATTCAAATTGAAGTTCATGTTATCCATTGTGGCCATTAAGAAACTAAACTTGTTTGAACGCTGGCAGGATCAAACCAGTGTCGATCAAGAAGTTCCCCCGTCAACAAGCAAACTTCTTTATCGACTCTGATCAAACCAAGATAGCTTGACAAGGCCCTTGCGGACGTAAGGGAAACCTCTGGCGAGATTACGATTTGGAAGGCCGTGCTTGCGACTGTCATGGAAGCTGGGTCGTGGCTGACAGGTCGTAATACGTAAACAAAACGTCAGACCACGCCAGTACTTTTTATAACTCCATGGTCAGACAAAGAGAACGCATCATATCTCGTCATTCAAGACACTAATAATAAAGGCTACCTTGCACATGATGTTTCGAAGCACAATATTATCATCCAGCACATAACCTACAAAACACTACATAGGGCGTTTCGTGCATAAGCACATTCATATTTACCACGGAGAAGAATTTAAAATGAAGACACATTTTGAAATGGTCAAATCGAATTCTTAGAATGTAGTTTTCAAATAAAAACATATTTGCCTCACCTATTTCTCCGTTGCGCCCAGCACAGCACCCTAGCACCAGAGGATTTGCATTCCATCAACACGCCCTCTCCTCGTGGAATTGAATCAAGGAACTCGAGACAAAAAGATAAACCACTCGTTCGTCTTTGTCAGATTGAGACAATTTCATGCATCCTAAATCGCCACGACCTGAATATACTTGGCAATCCCCACAGTGGCACCTTCCGTAATGTTTTTATAACCAGGATATGATTGAGATGTAAAACACGGATGCAGAGGTGGAATAGCCGATGTTGTCGCCTCGAAACCTGTGTTACATTACAGGGTTATCTCAGGGACGTAGCGATAGTGCAACACGTGAATAAAATAACGAACCAGAGAAACGGGATTCTTTGTTTATTTTGGGCGTATATTTTCGAAAATTACTATTTTTGACTAACAAACAATCAATACCCTACATAATATAATAATGTAAAATGTCTGAGGTATGAATAGAGATTAATACCGACAATCTTCAAGTGACTACCTAGGATATTATTAGGTTGTACAGAAAAATGTCAGCAAAATAAAAGGAATTTCTAGGGTAGTTTTTTTTTGTAGGAAAATAGTATTCCAATGGGCTAAGGAAATGTCCAAGGGCTCTATCAAGAAGACTTAATCCAAGCATTCGGCTTAAAGGGGGCTTTAACGTTCAAAAAATATTTTTTACCACATAATCTATAGCAGAATACTACATTAAAATAACCGTTTAAAAAGTTATATCTTGTTACTGTGATTTTACACGATATTTAATACAGTTTTTTAACTCTGAAATTGGCGAAAATTCGCGTTTCGGTTTCTTAAATCGGGTTTAACCTTCTATTTTTTCCACGTAGATACGAGACGAGAGCATCGTATTCATATTTTGACCGAACCACTTGCCCAAATTACAAAACAAAATATAGCGGATTTACAGAAAAGTCTGTCGAGTATTTGAAAAATGGCCAATTTAAAAAAAAATCAAAATCCTCCAAGGTCACGGGGCGTAAATATCGTACCCATGATATTTCTTAATGGGAGATTTTTGCCGATGGGACCTAGCTAAAAACTTACCAAGTTTGACAAATCTTTTTCGAGTCAAGGTGCACCCAATAATTGTGTTGTTACTTTATTAACTCATAACTAGTTAGCCTGGTTTATCGATTGAATACCCCTCTAAGTAAAGACTAAACTAAGAATAAACTTTCAGTAAGGATTGCCGACATGACGACATGAATCACCCCTCCGACCTCCAGTCTGAGTCCCATGCGTAACGTATGAGCTTATATATTTCACCCTGCTGTACATTCTGCTACCTTTGGTATCATTCCTATACAATAATAGAGACTTGAATAACCCGTCATGCTTTTCAAACTCGTCTTAAGAATACGTTATAATTGTCAACAATGTCACGACAACTTATGTTTTAAGAACTTCGTTAAAACGAGCACTTATCTCTTGCATTAAAGTTTAATATTTCTCTGCAAGCAGCTTTAGTCCACCTGTTCTGAATAGTTAGTGTGTGTGTCTAATAAGAGACGAATTCGGGAGAAAAGCAACACTTTATGAATGTTCTTCTGATTGGAGAATGAAATATGAGCATTATACGCGTTGTCTTGGAGCACTTGGAATATTTCACTAGAAATTAGCAAACTTAGTTCGAGTGTTGCCTAACTCTTAACAACACGCTGAGCAGAACTGCCAGACTTGGTAATGATACGCCAGACGTGAGAGGAGCCGACAGTCATCTGCTGAGATATTTCTTATCCAAATAGCTACTTCTTTCTGGCGAAGGGAAATAATCTCATAATCCCGCTAGAGAATATAATAACGCACGTTTATGTGCGATGCTCTTGGCTGGCAACGTGGTGTGTTCACGATGATAGATTGTGGACGTTTACACGAGAGTTTCAGAAGACGTTACACCTACTGTTTCATGGCCGACTGCTGGGCAAAACTTACATGGGCGCCATCTAAACATATGTTAAAATTGGGATTTTTATTTTAAAATTCCTCAAAAGCTGCATAACATTTAGCAGTTCAAACCAATCGAGTATGTATTCTAATATCTGTTATTCACGTTTTAGGAAGAAAATATTCGAAATTGAAGCTCTGGTTTAAAAAAAAACAATTTAAAGCTTGAACCCTGTAAAAGCATGTTTGAGGGCTATGCCGGCTGGTCACTTTCAACGCTTGCATTATGAAGGGCTGGGAAATCAAATTTTCAACTCGCAACCTTCTAATCTTAAAATTCCCAAATTCAACAATACATCCCTTGAGAGTCTTTTGAACGTGGATTCAAGGAATCTTTAACAAAACATTGAATCGTTTAAGTGGACGGTTTTAGATTGGGATATGCCCAATGTCAACCGTTTAAAAATTAAACAATAATCCATTTAATAGAAATTCATTTAAACTTGAATTCTAGAAACCTTTAACTCAAGATTGAACCGTCTAAATAATCCAATGTATAAACTGTTGTTAAATTCAAAATTTATGTTTTTGTCTCTAGGACATAAGCCCCAACAGTGACACGAGAAAATAACAAGCCCACATTATTCATGTGTCTGAAAGTATAACCCGCCTAAGAGTGATCATCTCTTGTCCGTGGTTTTATTGCGTCGTAAGGCAGCCTAGAGCATCGCATGCATAGTTGATCGCCTGTCCCGGGCGTAATGTGACTCCTCGTCCTCTACCTCATGACGTCACGTGCGGCGAGGTTTATTTCAATTGGCTTAGAGACTTTCAAGACAATCTTCTAGATATATTTCTGTCTCGGCGTTATCTGAAGACGAAGTACCCAGCCGTGGCATGAAGACTTACTAACAAGATGTGGGGAATATCTCAGTATGTTGTAAACATGAGTGCATAGCCAGCCCATATAGTGCAGCAGTTAACCATAGTAATTGTGCACTTCGTGAGAAAGGAATGAAATTACTAGCACAGTTGAATTAAAAGTTAAAATTTGGATGTGGAGGGAAGTCAGATTGTGCATGTTATGGTGTTCATCACTTTTCCCTTAAATATTGACCTATGATCTTGACTATAAATGCAATTTATTTCATTTTGACGTTCCCAAAAAGTATTACCAAGTAAAAAGACATCCCATTTTTAGTTGGAAATGACCTACTACAAATTACTTCCTTAGTTGAGCATACTTGAAACATTAGGCTCATGGAGTGCCGGCCATCTTTGTTCTGACCTCTCAGCGTCCTCAGAGGTCAAATATGACTTCCCGCCACCACTTCAGGCAAGATTACCAGTGGCTTAGATCGAACCCATGTCCACTCGATAAAAATTAAACCCACTTCTATTCAAACAGTCTGGAGAAATCCACGACTCCACTTCGTCATAATCAGGTACCCCCAGAAAACAGTGATTTATTACCATTCGAAGTCGGTATTTACAATACATCAGAACAGAGAGAGACACTCGATTTTGTCCCGAAATATCCCAGGAGCAGTATTTTTTTTAGTACTTTTTCATTTTATGTAAAAATAGCTTGTAATTTAAATTTAATAAGTAGATAGTATAGATATTTGTTCCCATGCAGCAGGAAGATTGCCTTTGTGAACCACATGCCTGCGGTATTAAATACGGTAAATAATTAAAACAGGGGTTACCGACGGTTGTCGTTGTAACAGTGCAGTGCTTTGCATTAGGACTAATACAGCCATGTTTCGTTCTAAAACCCCAACAATATTACGTTTTAACCGTAATTAAATTCTTCTTTACTTTTGCAGTTTTGCTAAAACAAAGACCTCGCTTTAATTGTGGGTTTAGGAACAAGATTGGTCCAGGTTAAAAGTTAATTTCTTTTAAAAATGGAAATGCAGAAACTCGTGCGAGTAAGTGGGAGTTTTTGTTAAGGTGTTAATTATATTTACCGACTAGAGGGAATAGCTAAAAGCGAAACCGTAAAGACGGAATTGCACATAAATAATAATGCGAGATAGAAGGGAGATAATGATTAAAGCACTGCCACCTAGATAATATTTCACCGGGCTGCTCATCTCACCGCCTTCTTGAAACAAAGTGATGATTGTTAGCTTGGTATTCGCCGTAATCGGCCACGGGAGAGCCCTAGCGCTAGCGTAGTTCGAATAGTATAATAGTAGGTATATCTCTCGCTTTGGTTGGTCTGGAAACACTTCCCTAGGTGGAATTGTTAAGATTTATTATAATTCAGAAATTAACAAATCCATCACGACCGGTGTTTGAACCAGGGATTCTTACAACTATCAGAACTTAAATAGTTACCGTCTCAGTGGTCTCGTTTGCTAAGGCGCCTGCCCGGAATGTGGGAGACCCGGGTTTGAACCCTAGACGGAATGGATTTTGTAATTTCTGAAATGTATTAAACATTAGTTGGTTTACAGTTTAGTATAGCTCTATATTTCTGTTTTGTTTTCATAATAAACCTTTAACCAACTTTGGGTGACTCAAACAGTTATGTTTCCATCAGTTTTATCTTTCATATTTTGTTTGTATACCATCTCAATATCATTGATTTAAGTTGTATCTGTAGCCTTTCACATATATTTGTACTCGAGTACTCCGCAAAAAAGATGAAATATTATTATTAACGGCGAAGTAATCATTTAGGATCAATCATCTCATTTTTCAAGTATTCATGGCGTGTAGGGGTGACGAATGCCAGATGAACACCAGCACTGTGGACATTGAAAGCAAAGGCTATTTGAAATATCCAGCAGGTAAAGGATTAAAACTCCGTTGTTGGGACTAGATCCTATGATTCTTAAATGTGTCCTCCAGTGTTCTACTTGACACCTCTGAATGTTAAACGTAGTTTTACGATTAAATATGATTTGTTTTTACAGTTATTACCACCACAATAATATATAGAGCGATTTATTTTATATCTGTAAACCAGATTACCCCATCGAATTTATTTTCTGCAGCTTACAATATAAATCGCCCAAGGTGGAATTTCAGATAAATGTATAATTAGGTTTAATGGAATGACCTATAAGTACTTAAACTGGTAAAAAGTTGAACTAATTTATAAAGCATTGCACCCTATTACGAATATCTTTTCCGTATATAAGTGATAAATTGGCAGTTTGCATAGCCTCCTTGTGAATGCTCTATGCATAGAAATGCAATGGGGCTAACGCTCCGGCGCTTGTGCTCAATACTAACCCGGGCAAGTGGTCAGACGGTTTTCAATAGCGCCCATTACAGCCGAGCTTCGGACTCAATGCCAATACAACAAGTTGGCAAATAACTAGGTAGAGAAATAGCGGGGGTTGAATGTTTCATTTCTACGTGTACGAGTTTTCAAGCACATTATAACTCAACGAAACTTTATGTTATCTCCATAGTTAGTTCACATTTGTATGGTTATGATTTCGTACTCAAGGGTACTAAATTTTCTGTAGAGGGCAGGGATCTTGCAAACGTTTTTTTGCGACGTATTCATTGACAGGTCTACCGATTAAAATCATAATTTGAAAAGGTTATTAAAAATTGAAATTAAAAAATTATTTAAAAATTATCTCAACAACTCATTAACCCGGAATCGTATAAAAACCACTCGACTGAACAAAATTTGCGATATTTCGGAGAACTCCGTCTCCTTCTTCAAGCATTGTCCATGCCCGACGAGGCTTGAAGATGGAGACGAGTTCCCCGAAATATCGCAAATTTTAAGTAAGTAACCAAGGCTAAAGTTCAGTCGAGTGGTTTTTATAATAACAATCAATTGTAGTAAATTTGTCAGATTGTGAAAATTTTCAATTGGCTTTAACCTACATATAAATAGTATAATATATTGACGGTTAACACGCTAGTGTATCTAGTGATACGAAACCCAATCCGACTTAAATTGGTTAATTAGTGTTTGTTTAAGTTTTGAAGTATTTACACCACGTCTGGTGTGTACTTTTACGAAACAAACTCACAATGTTGACTTTTGAAAGTTAATTATAGTCCTTTGTATATCAGTTTGCATAGT
This sequence comes from Sweltsa coloradensis, assembly GCA_024449915.1. Classification (NCBI taxonomy): domain Eukaryota; kingdom Metazoa; phylum Arthropoda; class Insecta; order Plecoptera; family Chloroperlidae; genus Sweltsa; species Sweltsa coloradensis. Next base: position 501,327 of record JAMZAV010000395.1, read on the forward strand.
TTACCCAGACATAGCCACGTGAAACATATCGCTCAGGGGTGCTAGCACAGACGAGTTGGCTATACCTACAAACAATGAATACGCTCGTGAATGACAGCTTGCTAGACTTTATAATTGCTTCAGTTTTATTTTCTCAAACGCTTGACATTTCAGATTGGTTACTGGATGACGTCCCAACGTTATTCGGGTAGGTTGTCAAGTCGGAGCTTCCCGTAGGACTCGACTTGATTTGATTTTTTATTCTTCCTCACTTTTCAGACATGTTTAACGAATCAGAATATGATATGGCCGTTTGATTTTCGAACGGAAAAATAAATTAGTGTTGTCAAGTTTAAAGCAACCGTACATAAATGCAGTTAAATAAATAGCGATTAATTCAAATAAATTAGACGGACAGATTAATCACATTCTATCAATCTATCACTAAATTTCTATCACTGAAAATAAAGGTTTGACAGCAAAAGGAATTTTGTGAAGATCTTAGCCAAAGGATGGGAATCTATCGACATTGACAATAAAACTTTGTTAAAGCACTTACTTGAGAAACTTTAAATCCTGTAAAAATAACCTTAGTGTTTGTTTGGCTCAAGTTATCAGATGGCCAATCGTTTTGTCGTCTTCTGGATTATGGAGTTAGATGGACGAATGAAGACAGATTCGATAGAGTTACAGATGGCGATCACTTCGTAAGTTTACGTTCATTTCTGGTTTATATGGCTTTTTCAATCGTGTTTAACTTGACATAAAACTTTGTGAAATCACCGACAGATAAAGCTCAGTGCAGTGCGCGAGACTCTGATTCAGAGGTCACGGGTTCGAATCCCGTTTACCGGCAATCCTAGTAGAGGGTTTCTTCGGATTGAATTCTCGTTAACCGCCCTTGAACATTTCCTTCACAATTATTACTCTTAGACCAAAATACCGAGTTAGACACTTGTAGATAAAAAAATAAAAAATAAAAAAATAAACTAATAAACAAATAGTCTCTGGGGCATGTTTCCACTATAAATGTCATTACAATATTGTTTGCATGTGAGAAATCTGGCTACATAGGTCTGACAGAACACAGCTTACAACAACTAGCAAAATCCGTTGATCAAAACACAATCGTTTCATTTGTCTTTTAAAACCAACACATGAGCTGTATTTTACCACATTCAAACATCTAAGATAAACAATACTTATAACTTAAAAATACACTGACCTCAAAATTAAAAGTACAATCCCCCAGTCCTACTTTCCTCCTGTTTGTTATCTCATCGTTATATTCTTCATCCCATAGATTCTAAGTCTGGACATTCCCCTAGTTTCCCCAGAGAATAAATAACAACGCAATATCTTCAGCGAGTTTTATGTCTCTGTTTATCCAAGCCAACAGAAAAAGGAAACACCCTCAGTCGTTTGCATTAGCAAACGACCATTGCGAAGAGAATTATGGATCTTGGCACACATTATAAACAACCATAGACTCCGGTGCCAGAAACACAGCCCGTCTTAACCTGTTTCCTCCTCGAGAGGATATTGTTTAAGTATTGTTTATATTGGTCATAAATAGGTAGCTGTTTCCTTACGGTGATAGCGCCATTACTTGATAGTCAGCCTTAACATGTTGGAGGCGCCGGTATCGATACACTTTATATGTACAGGAAATGGTGTCACGGCTTATCCGTAATAAACAGCGTTGAAACGGCTAGTACACATAAATTCAAAAGTATTATAGATGTCAATAGTCTGAGTGGGGATTGGGATTGTATGTAAGCGTACACACAGAAGGGTTATGGTAAGTGCAATTGCAAATCGTAAAAATGTATACCTTTTACGTCATAGCGATCAGACGTTGAAACATCATTAAAAATTCCGAAAAGCAAAATAAAATACAAACATTGAGCAGTTCATGGAATCAATGTTTAATAGTATCCTTTATAATAATAATTATTATTATTGATTCTTTATTGACAACAGGGCGAAGCCAGGCCAACAGCAGTAATTTACGTACACAGCCACAGGAGGAAAATACCTGAACTGTGTATTTGAAATTGGAGATATGAACATTAGAAGACCTGGTAGACCAAGAGAGAAGTGGGAAGACCAGATAATAAATTATGTTTAAGAGAGAGACGAGTGTTAGGAGAAGTAGAAGCAGAACGACTATGGGAGGACAGAAGAAAATGGCGGATCGAGTTGGTGGTAAGAAGCGAGAAAGAAGACGAAGAATTTGAAGGAGAAAAGAACATGACAGGCCTGACAAGCCAGTGTTAATAAACCCTGTGTGCCATAGAAAATCTGGTGGTTAGCCACCCCCTGACTAGACTTATGTTGGAACCAGGTGTAAAGAAATATATATGTGTTATTTCACGAATTAGTTTGGTTACAAATGGGTGTAAATATTTATTTTATTTATTTATTTATTTAACGTCTATCCTATTCAGTTATAAAAACTGATTTACAAAGGAGGACAACTAAATAAATCTAATTACATAGATGCAGACACAACAATGAACCACATTTAAGTAAATATTTGAAATAGTAATATTACAACAATGCATTAAAAACTCAACAAATTTGATAATAAATAAAAAGGATATTAAATGCAATTTATGAATGAATCAAATATAAGAAAGTTTCATTACTTATTTGTATACTAATGTTTGAAACGTAATGATAAATTGGTATGATATAAAAGTTAGAATGAATGTTTTTAGAGAGGATAAAGTTTTTTTCAAATGACAAACAGGAATTAGAGGGAGCACAATTTCCGGTATTGATAGTTTATTGCTAAAACAGTTTGTAGTTTAATAAACAAGTCTGGTCGCGGTGATTGTAAAATACGAGCCAAAGCTTCAAACTGAGTTAACTATTTCTGTCTGTCTGTCTGTCCGTTTGCAGTAAATCTCACGAGGGTCCGTGTCATGGTGCAGGTTGCAAGGCCACCTATAGGGACCTGGGTTGTCTTCACATTACACACTGTCAAGCCTCGCCTATCAGTAAAACACCGTCTTGAATTGTATCTGCATTAGACACATGCAAGAACAAGTATTCAGACTGTAACATAGATTTAAAACTGCACAATGTCAAATACAACACCGAAAAAATCGAAATCAGTTATGTGACTGAGTGGATCGACTATAAATATGCTTTTTTAAAAATTTTAATGTTATTGAAAGAATTAAACTTGTTGCATGTATACCAAAGGTACGAGTGTTTTTTTAAATTTTGTTTCCAGTTCTAGTTCCGTGGAATAATTGGTAAATATGTTTGTGCTATCCGTTTACCAACCGTCTACCATTTCAAATGGTTTGCAATTATATTAATTGGGTTTACAAGTGATTCTTAATTTTGTACATTTAAATTGGTGTGACAAGTTTGAGCAATACACAACATTTTCCTCGATAACCATTTATGGACGCACAATTTCAACAGAGGACAAAACTTCTTGAATCAATTTTCACGGTTGGTGGAGGTGCCGGGTTTTACAATACACTAAATTAATTCAAACTTAAAAAATTATATACGAATAAAATTAACTTTTTAACAGGAAGTACCAAATTTTAAAATTGATTTTTATTCTACAGTAAACAGATATTATAATCTACCTAAAAAGTGGTATTCTAGTTAGGCACTGCCAATGTATCGTTCGTTTTCTTACCAAAACACAACACAGTCGTGAAATTTACAATAACTTAATACCGATCATTAATAATTTAGTAACGTTTCTAGGTGCCCGTTAGGGCACCGCAGCCAAGCCGCGGTGCGCTACACACTCAGGCACCTTATACAGCAAGCAGAGTTGGGGTGATTTCGAGGTGTCACCCAGCCGTCATGAAACGTGATGTGAACTTGAAAACTATCAAAATCGAGGGGATTTAGGTATCCGACAACACATGCCAAATTTGGTTTGGGTACGAGCATTCCTTCTTGGTGAAAAAATGACTTGAAACATGCTCAAAATCACTTTAAGGATGTTAGTTACTACTGGCTACTACTACTACTACTACTACTACTACTACTACTACTACTACTACTACTACTACTATCTAATTCGTCAGTTTCAATTGCCCAGCGATTCTGACCAAACGGGTGGGGCTACAACGTTCATATTTTACATGGACATTAAGGTAATAGTGATGTAATTCCCTTTGAAAGAAAAAGTAAAAAAAAAATGCTGGAAGGCTTCCAAATAAAGGTTTTAAAATAAGCCTTATACAGGCATACAATCAACAAGTAACTATAGTTACGTGACAATAATCGCCTACATTGTTTACAAAAAGCAAGTCTTTAGACCACTATATTTTTTCATTCTATTGTTAATTGGTAATACCATAGCAATTAAATCGACTTTGATAAAATTATTATATTTTAACAAATAATTTTGCAATGGAACTTGAAAAAGTAATGAGATCCCACAGATAACAAAAACTTGTAAAAATACGGCCAAACCTTACACACTCAAAAGAACTTAGATCTAAAAGTGCCAAGCTTATCTACCCTTCCACATTTGCGCATTCTTAATTCATAAACGTACAGTGTCCCGTAACAACATCCTTGAAAAGCTTGGCAAAATAGAATTTGCTTGACCATTACGTTAAAATTAATTATAAAAAAAGAATTTGGATGAACTATTACGTTTAAATTAATTGTTCCAAATTCTGTTTTGCCAAGCTTTTCAAGGATGTTGTTGTGGGACACTGTACGTTCATGAATTAATAATGTGCAAATGTGGAAGGGTAGATGAGCTTTGCCTTTTTTGGATCTCATTTCTTTTGAGTGTGTAAGGTTTGGCTGTATTTTTACAAGTTTTTGTTGTGTGTGGGATATTCGCTTACTGCAATTAAACATCATATTATTGTTTATCCATTTGTTTTATATATTCGTAATTATTGGAAATACTACACTGGCTCGAGGCGCCCTGTACATAAAAGTGTCGATATACGCTGGAAATAACGGTGAATGTAATGAGTTTCAATTACTTTAGAATGTCAAAGTAACTTTAATTAACAAGTCAGGAATATTTGTTGGGGTATTTGTTAACCATGCGAGGGAAAACGGTTATTGATTTACTCAGTTAAATAAAAACTGATTTACGATTATATGAAATGGGGACAATCAATGAAAGAAATGTCACATTAAAGTGAATAAAATCATACACATGCATAATACGCTTACACCATCAACCATGAAAGTTATAAATTATAATAAAGCGAAATCATTGTACAAAAGTCAATAAGACAAAATCAATGATAACATATTTAAAACTTTTTTAAATAAATTAAAATTGAGTCAACTAACTTGAAAGGAATAAAGCAAAAATAAATTTGAAACCAGTAGTAGTAAACAAAGATAAAACAAAATAGAAGTGGATCGTGAGTTTGTGACATATAATAGGAAAGAAGTCGCCTGAGGTTCCTGTCCCTGACAACGACTGTGTACGACACCACAATTGGCTATAGAGGGCTGTGGTTGTTAAGCGTACTCACTTACAACTACAAGGTGGCTAGAAGGCTGTGGGTTGAGAAGCCTCCTCCTGACAAATACCACCGATAGAACTTTAGAGTCTTCCCACTCAGTCACAGAACTGATTTCCAGTTGGTGACATTAAATTTAAAGCCGGCTAAGCCAACCCTGTAGGCGCCAACACCATCGACGAGCGAACAATGACCAACTTTAGTCCGACATATTTAAGTTGGAAACACCGATCAGTCGAGGTGGACACGATTCCACCCGCGGACAGCACCAAAATCATCAAGGCTGATTCAGAACAATCTTTGAGTTAATGATGTTCCTCCGTTGCTCGGACGGCTCTCAAAGTCAGTCAGTATGTGATACCAATATAATATAATGTAAATGTATGCACATATTTTTTTTTCATGATAATAATTTCGAATGACAACATTTGTGAATATCTACGATAGACAAGGCAGAAATCAATTATTACTCTCGTACAAGTCGACATAAAGGTTGGCGTAGGAACATACCAAATTAATACCATACAAAGACCAAATTTGTTAGTTGGATGAGCGAAGCGAAGACTTCAATTTCACTGACCCCCAAAAAATTTAGCTCTGGTGTTTTTTTTTGTTTTTGTTTTGTTTGTTTTTCTGTCTGTTTGTTAACTTTCTACCAGGCAAACGGCATATCCAATCTTGATGAAAATTTGACAGGACCTTCGAAATCTCTGAACTTAGAGGTGTATTGTTTTTGGGTACAATCGAAGAAATATTTCTCATGAATATCGTACTTTTACGATTTTTTTCGATTTTTAGTGCGATATTTCGTGACATTTGGGCCAATTATGACCAAACAAGTGGGGCTACAACGTTCATATTATACATGAACATTAAGGTTATGGTGATGTAGTACATTTGAAGAAAAAGTTGAAAAAGTTAGCCAGAATCCATAAAAAAAAGCTTTTAATGTAAGTTTTTTGAGTTTTTGTGCAATTTTTCGTGCCATTTGGGCAATTCTGACCAAACGGGTGGGGCTACAACGTTCATATTATACATGGACATTAAGGTTATGGTGATGTAGTACCTTTTGAAAGAAAAAGTTGAAATAGTTACCAGAATCCTAAAATAAAGCTTTAATATAAGTTTCGGTAAAATACGAATTGACAGGTAACAAAAAAACTTGACCCAACAATCACCTGGGTCACATTACACTCACAGAGCGCCAGAATCAGGTTGATTCAGAAGACTCGTTTATGAGCTCCGTGCTCGAGCTCTCAAGTCAGTCAATGTGATACCAATATAATCTTTATATATAAAATCAAATGTATGTATGTCTGTTTGTCCTTTATGCATTACTACACCATTTATCCGATCTCCATTAAACTTGGGACATATATGTATTTTTTCACGTAGAATGTTTCTATGTTATCCATTTTGTTGTAACTCCTCCACGTGGTGATCGGTGCCTGCACCATTCATCCGATCTCCATGAAAGTTTATACATAAACGTATTTTTTCCTTTGTTATGTTTCTATTGTTTCTATGGTTTCTATGTTATCCACTTTTGTTTTCCTTTTGTTTGTTGTGTGTGTTATCATTGTCAAACATAATGTTTTTGGGGTTACACGCTGTTGGATGTATTCCATTGAATGGCAGAAAAGAGGATTACCTCATGCACACATTTTGATTTGGTTGATCGACAAAATTATACCAGACAAAATTGATGAAGTCATCTCAGCAGAAATACCAGATGTGGACAGATGTCAAAACGTTCCATATTAAAATGAATAAGTTTCAATAAAAATGACACAATGTAAATTGAATGTTATCATAACCATTATTTCCTTTCTTCTGAGATCGCAGCAACGCGCGACGGGTAAGCTAGTATAATATAAATGTACGCACATAATGTTTTTTCATGATAATAATTTCGAATTACAACATTGTGAATTTCAAGGATAGACAAGGCAGAAATCAATAACGACTCTCGTACAAGTCGACATAAAGGCTGGCGTAGGAACATACCAAATTAATACCATACAAAGACCAAATTTGTTAGAAAAAGTTTAATAGTTACTTGACTTATTCTATTGTCTCCTTGAAGACAAAATGCATCGGTGTCATCAGTGTTAGCTAAAAGAAAAATACCAAATTGGACCAAGCACATTTTCTGATTTAATTTGATTACAAAAGTTGTGTCGAAGATTCCAAGAATTTGGGACAGGCCCAAGAAATTACTTCATTTTATTTATTTATTTATTTTATTTATTTATTTATTAACGTCTATCCTATTCAGTTAAAAATTTATTTACAAAGGAGGACAACTTAATGAATCTAATTACATAGATGCAGGCACAACAATTTGAACGACAGTTGAGTAAATATTTTAAATAGTAATATAAAAACAACAATGCATTAAAACACAACAATTTTGTTATTTTTGAAATCGCTTATTTCATTAAATTAATTGTGAAAACTTTGAATAAAAACTCATATCAAGTTGTGTTCTGGTGTAGTTACGTAGTGCGATACGGTTTAGAGCTTCAGCGAGTATATTTGCGTGGGTTTCCTTGTATCTCACGCTGCGCCTGTATAAATCCGCCCTTAACTCGGGTAATTGTTGTGATTCTACTTTATCTCACGCCGGCCTGGCGCCCAACTCTCTCAGCGGTGTTTAGGTCTGACTGTGTTGTCCCTACAAGAAGTTCAGATAACACGATGGACTCTGAAGTTCACGGGGGACAGAGATAAGAATACGTCGTTCCGTGCGAGCGACTTTCCAGGGACTCATTAAAATATGTGGTTAAATGAAGCTGTAATTAAGGATCCTGTCGTCAAAGAAGTAGATACACACGAGCTTAAATTTCATATTAATATTCCTTTGAAATGTATCGCTTCGCTTGTCATTTTATTAGGGTCTCAAAGTTCCACCTCTTTGAACGACGTCTGCGTGGTATTATATTATACAGATAGGGCGTCGATGATGTTCTCAGCGCAATAATATGTTGCTGCGGTAATATTCAACGACTCGTGGATATTGAAAGGAAATGAATTCATAGAGGGATATATTAAACTTTTTAGATGGTTAGTGCCAATGTTTAAATGATTTCATAAGATATTTCACTGTTGAATCATATTTCAATGAGTTTAGGAAAGTAACATTTTAAAATATTGCTTTTTTAAGATATCAATAATGATTTTACAGTAAAAGTAAAATTAATATTTTAATGTATTAATATAGAAAATAATATTGATCTTTTCCGTAAAGCTAGTTTAAACATTAAACCATGGATCGCGAAAGCTTATTAATATATAAGTATATTTTAATTTTCAACATTCTTTACCAAATAATATAACAACTACAACAAATGAAACGAACCAAATTATACAATATAAAATAGTTAAATAATTCTTTAAGATAATTAAAAAATTAAAATTTTATAACGTTGTGTGTTTTCTTAATTCATCACAAATAAAAATAAAATAATAAATAAATTCGTATTGAGGGTCCGTCACACAATAGTTTCAGTAAAGTACTTAATTTAAAGTAACCCAAGCCAAGCCTGTCGGCGCCGACGTGAACAAGTGGCGTGAACAAGTGAACAAGTTAGGATAAGTGAATATAAATGGAGCTCATTTACAAGCTCACTATATTTAACCTGTGTATCATCGCCGAGTAAAGCGAGCAGTAAAGCTAACTCTATTCACAAGATATAATAGTGTACGTTCTACGGAGATTTGCAATCTTCTTATGAGACACTTTTCAGCATTAAAATCAATGTTTACTCTTGTAAATTGAGTTTTGCGCTGTGAAGTGAACGACTCGCCGTAGGGGTTGGGTCGGAGAGAGGAGTTGTCTGGCGCAACACGAAGACTCCCCTTCAGATCCAGGTAGTGTGACGTACTTCACTCGCTAACAACAACCTGTCGTTGAGCAATAATAATAGGTACAGTTAACCCTTGCACACTAAACTACACCACCAGGATAATTTTTGAATTTTAAATTTTTGAATTTTTTTTTTAGAGTTTTTTATATATTGCAAACTTATTCAAGTGTTTTAATGTACTTTCTTTAGGAAACAGTTCTACCGCCTTCGGGTTAAGATCTCCTAGTCATCATCGTTCCATAATTCGTTTTAACTATGGGCTACGTTTCATTCCCCCCGTCTGGGCCAGGAGTAGAATTTGCCCTGCTAATCGTAAAAGGCGGATGAAGAGAAGAAGTCCACCTCGCAAACATTTTCTAGTACGAAGGGTAGTATTTACTCCCTGATACTAGAGGCGAGCTCTGGCGATCGTTGTCGGGGACCTTGCCCCCTTTCCTTGACGACCTCCCCGACGTGGACGACCATGACAACAGGAACGGTGACAGAGACAATGACGACTGTGACGTGAAACAACCCCCCCCCCTTTCGTGGCATGTTCTGACCAATATGGGACTTTCCTCCCCACATCGCCTAGGCTAGAGTGGCGCATTATTACCTAACGGTTGACGCGCCTTTAATCCAAATAAAGTAATGCTTAGTTTCACCACGGATTTTCTGGTTCTCCAGTAGAGACAGTCTTCTTTTTCCGCATGGTTCTTGCCAAGTGAAATGGCACCCATTCGGTCTTTAAGACTTGAAAATCTTTAGATGCTCTTTATTCTATGCTTCGCTCCCACATAGACTGTAAGTACTGCTATCGGTGATTGCTATCCGATATGAAGATGCTTTCCAAGCAGATCATGTTCGGTTAGGAGTTAGCTGTGCAGTATAGCTGTTCGTCTATTTCTATGGTGTTTGACAATTCAAGTAGGTAGTTATATCATTTCTCATACTTTGCCATTTTCTTTATTGATACACTATTTCTTTAAATAATTATTTCACACTTTTTCTTTCACTCATCCATTAACTCATTCACTACAATCATAACTAAATACTCCCAAACTATCTCACACACATTATTATTATAATTTATATTTGATTCTATCTCAATTTACCATGATGTTTGTTTAATGAACTAAGTTGTCGTCATATACACGTGTTGACCAATTAGCTAGAGCGTATCGTGGGTCGACCTAAAGTTCTGGTCAAGTTAAGCCTACGATGACGTAGTTGCCAAAGTTACAAGGCCGATAACTAACTTAGCGTTCCCTAGCGAATAAACAAGTACACGTAGAGTAACTCCTTAAATCATATTCGGCTTTCTTGCTAAACTATCGAAATCCACTGACATAAAGTAATTAATCATACTTGAAGTGACGTAGTGCATTAAAGCAATGGTTTAACTCTGTAGAGCAAGACGGTGTACTCATAATATCCGAAGAAGTGAAGTGCCAATGTACGCGTGAATTTAATATATACCTAAAATATTAATCACAGAGTTTTTGTTTATTGAATTCATTTCTTAATTATTTCCTTTCTGGGCCCGGGGTAGAATTGGCCCAGAGCGTGGCTCTGGTAATCATAAGACGATTCAAGAGAAAAAGTCCACCTCGCAAACATCAGCTAGTAAGAAGGGAGTATACTACTCCCCGAAACAAGAGTCGAGCTCTGGCAATCGTCGTCGGGAACCTCTTCCCCTTCCCTTGACGACTTCCCCGACGACGATGACAATGACACAACGAACGATGACAAGGACAATGACGACCATGGTGAGAAACCCTCCCTTCCTCCCCTTACCTGAGGCTGGTTCTGACCAGCATGGGCCCTCCTCCCCGTATCCCCTAGGCTAGAGTGGTGCATTATGACCTAACGGTTGACGCGTCCTTAATCCAAATAAACCAAAGAAAATACCTTTGTTCTTGAAAAAGGTTAATTTTCATGAAGTACTCAATGAATTGAATAAAAAATCACAAATTTGACCGTCAAATCAAAAACAATACTACATTGAAATGCGCATTCGTAAGAAATACATGGAATTGAGTCTTCTACAAATATTCTGCAACCATATGTGAAGGCTCGAATTCCAAAAGATGGAACGAATATGATTCCGATCGATTATTTGAATAGTATGCGCATTATTTTGCATATTTACCATATTTACCGAATATTTTTTAGCTTTCAGAGATCGATCAACATACGAAAATACCACCATGTGACATATTTCAACTGTTGCACAGAATGTATTCAGAAATGTTTTCACTTGAAGAAATAAAGTTTGATATTCAGATTTTTAGAAACTATAAGAAGATTTTAGAAAATTTTCTTCATAAAAAAGTTTTCTTTCAAACAAATTAGCAAACATTAATGTTAAACAAATATTAAATTTCTACACTGGTAAAACTTCAGGTCTGAAAATTTTACTTTGGAAACTGATTTTATGAATTCGATTCTAAAAACAGAAAAAATATCACACGATCTCTTACTTATAATCATAATCAATCTTCTTGTTAATATTATACACATCCCAGTTATAAACAACTTCAAAACTCGAAGTTAAAATATTGTTTTGTAGACTGCATAACCATTCAATTTGAAGGTGCATCCTGGAATTACTAAACCTGGAAAGTTGTTCGATATATCTCCATGATACATGTATGTTACATAATATATAAACGACTTAACTTATCTAAAACTTAATTGGGTATAATACCATTAGACGAATCACCCCGATCCTAGATTATACCTTAGGGAGCGGTTTTATTACCCAGCATTGCAGGTTTAATTGCACTTAACAAACAGTAATCTTTGCCATTTAGATATTTAACCGTGTAAACATTTGGCCAGAATCCTAGATAATGTTGGATGAAGGTTTGATTGTCACGTACCTGACATACATAGTATTTAAAACACAATCTACTTCACTGGTTACCATGTTTAAAGTTTTATATTCATTTGGACAACTCAGTTTTGTTCTTTAAAGGTTATAACACAATGTCATTCGACATTACAATTTGTAATGATAATATAATAGCAATTTATTTTAAAATATTAATAATAATTGTTTCAATGTCGAATGACATTGATCTGTTAATATAACCCTTAAAGAACATAACTGAGGAGTCCAAATGAATGTCAAACTTCAATACATAATGGTATTGCAAAGACGTTTAAACTAAGGAAAATACTTAACATGTTTTACCATTAGAAATAAAATATATAATATAATATAGGATTACCTTCCCCCAACCTTCATCCCTAACATTACCTTGAAGTGTTAATATTTGTTTACAGACAAACTAGTGGCGGTAAAAAACATTAAAAATATATTTTTATGTTCTGTGTTATGTGTAGGCCTAATGTTGAGTTTTTATTCTCAATTTTAGTTTTTTGGTTTGGTTGCTACAAATTAACAGAATCTGTTGTCATCAGATGGCGGAAGATAAAAAATACTGTTAAATATGTTATAAATGGGTTTGGGTGTTTGTAAGAGTTTTATATGTCACGGTTATTACTAACTTAATATTCGAGTAAACTTTAGTTAAAGCAATGTATACATTAAAGTTTTAACATAGACTCTATTAGCAACGTATTGGTGTGACTATTACTTATATTTAACATTTGAAATCATTCAAACACCTGTTGTTCATAAAAATAACGAATTGCTTCAAAATCTCAACAGAATGTAAGTTAAATTGCATGTTTTCAAGCATTGTGAAGAAAATCACCAGACGTACTTTCAACCATCTGTGAAATACGTGGCAAATAGACTTCAAGCTGAGTCTTGTGTGAAGTTAGCTTCAGTTTGTGAAAGAGAGTCGATCTTGCTCGTTTTCTTGCACTCAGAGTCGAACAGTTTGCATTGCCAATCCGTGTCAGATGCAGCTCGGCTCCCATCTCGTCTCGTCTAGTACGACCAGAGCTTATTTGTTCGACAAGTACCAACCGTTGGGAAGTTAAAGCAGGTCATGCGATTTGTCACACTGCACGACTTCCCATAACAATCATTCAATGTTGAACGATAACTTTGAAAATGTCAACATGAGCTATTCAATCTTTTCAATTTACACAACTTTCCTATATTTTATTAACGTTGCTCTAATAAATGTTTTCAAATTATGTCTTATAAATAACTGACTATTCGTGATCGAAGGATTTCCAAAAACGATTTCACAGGAGGTGTTATTTGTATAGAATGATAACTGATTTTTTTTTATCCATTAAACTTTAATCCTGTGTAAATAAACGTAATATGTGGGTTTGTAACATGTAATATTAACCACGTAAGAAAATATATTGAATGCATACCATAATATTTCATAATGGGTACAGGAAAGTTGGTTAGTGGTGTTGGGGGGGGGGGGCGCGAAGCGCCGTGGTGGAGGAGCATGATGTGCGTTACCATGGTCAGCTAGGCCCCCCACGGCGCTTTGCGCCCCCCCCCCCAACCCCACAAACCTACTTTACTTTTCGGGGGGGTCCTTATAATGAACACAAGTACCAAATAATCAATCTCAATAAACAACACATTTTAACATTAAAAAACAAATCCAAACTAATTCAAATCACATTTATAAAGTGAACAAATCACAACGCCAATCGCTTTTACCAATCTCAAAATGTGGCCCATATTTGTTTTTATTAAGTTATTTAATTTTAAGTTCGTTCATTGATGACAACTTTAAGTTAGTACAACTATTTAAGTTGAGGCATTGAAGTCTCTGTTTTTGTAAATTTGTAGGATCAGAGACATAAAAACATTTCCATTTCTAAGTTAAATATAATGAAGGTAATTAATATAAACTCATAATAAGACAATAAGTGGGTTCAAAACAAAGTACTGTTGTGTTTAGGGGTTGGAAGTTAGCATATCTGATAATAATTTTGATTGGTAAAATTGCCAACAATGTCATTAAAATAATTGCAATCGACTTCAATCAACCGATAAGTCGTCAGTCATGCGTCTCGTACGCTACAGCCCATGGTCGCATCCACATGTAAATCTAGTTCAGACCCAGGCGTATTTAACCCGCTAGTGTCACTAGGCGGCCACACTCCGGTTATTGGCATTCCCCACTGGACTCGGTCACTGCGGCCAAGATAGTTCGCCACAGTTTCCACTCGGCCAAAGAAATCTCGTATTCGCGATATTTCGCAAGCGGTCGCGTTCGTTTTATCGCGAGTGTAAACGAGCTCGGCCGAACGTGTTCCAAAGAAGCGGACGTGCTGACTATCTTTGCAGTGGTTGGTCCAAGCTCTTTGCACGCAAAGAGACACACTGGGTTTTATATTGTATTTCGTTGGGGTCAGTCACTAAAAGTAGAGGAAATATATTTATATATTTTGAAGTGTTTCCAGTAAACGAAACACGTAGTCTAGATTGTCGCAGCGCCACTATAGCGTTCGCTTGTACAAAGAATTCATACACCGTACAGTTTTCTCAGTCTAATATTATACTAGTGCACAAGAGAATAGTTTCTCTGATGCTTATGGGAAGAAACACGAAATGTATTATTATTATAATGTAAGCAAGCAAGCAGCCACAATGCAAACACGTCTATTAGGAAAACCATTACTATGTCTACGAAAAGTTATCTAAATATTACAAAGTACATTTCACTTTAAATTTACGTGCAACACATTTTCAGTTGGATAAAATATAATATGGAGATAACTATAAATTCTTTCATATTTTCGAAAATTCGATTTTGATCACAATAATATATCAATATTATAGACGTACACCAAAGTATTGTTTTTAAACCCACACAAATTTCCAGGAAAAAATATGCTGTAAAAATACATTAATTCCAGTCTTATAACTTGCCAGATACTGCATGAAATGCACACCAAGTTATGTTTACCGTTTAATGTTGTGCGTGTGTGTGTGTTTTAATAGCTCCCTCGGCGTCAAAAGCGTTAACGCATGTTTTATCGATACCTGCCTTAATCACCAGGCCTAACGTTTTGTTTATCTCAATTTGCATCCTTCCCTCTACCCTGTTGCCACAGTTTAATTTGAATTTTATCGATTCCATTTCTTGCATTCACTAAAACGTGTCGTTTAGTTTCGTAAGGTTGGTGTTTGTCTCATAAAACACGTACCAACTTGAGGTTCACAAAGACAGGACAAAAAGACCCCCCCGCAAGTTTAAGCACCCCCCGAGGAAGACTACGTAAGATAGAGGCAAAGTTTGAGCGCGATTAGGCTCAATCTGTGTATATTCGACAAGCTCATCCTGGCACATCGGTAGACGACACGGACCAGCATTAGTTAGGGGGTTAGGCAGATCCCCAGGGCAAGACAGGGTACACGTACGCTATCTGCAAACATGGGGGTGGACCGCACTCTAGGCCGTACAGTTGGGACAAGAACAAGACGATCTGAACAATCAAGTGCAAACGTCGCTCGAACTAATGTACCACGGAAATACATTAAAACAAAAACATTAAGTTCACAAATACATAAAACAAACAAATATACGACCAACTTCAACACGTAGTGGAAAGAAAAGTATATTCACTATACAAAGACTCAATCAATTCTAAATTTGTACTGAAAGGTACTATTTTGTCGTTTTTAATTTATTCTTATTTTCATGATAATTTATTTTAAAATGTATAGCAAAAACTCAATTTTAAATGCGCAAAAAGTGTGTAAATTTCTATTCTCCCCATGTTGTTAGATGGATGACTTTGAAGTTAAACGAGAATATCTCTAAAATTAGTTGAGGATGCTCAGTATTGTTGTATTATTGTTTGGTAAACAAAATTTCCAAAACTTTGTTCCCCGTCGATGAGTGATGATGATGAGTTACTATCACTCAACGTTTTGTCATCAATTGACTAAGCAAACTAGCCTAGATTTTCCCTCATTAAAACGTCCTTTGTATCGCGACCAGTTGATGACATTTTGCTAAGATGGAACTTTATATAATAAGATTTAATTTCTGCTGCTCATAAGTAAGGTCGGTACACTTCTAATAACTAACTTTTACACGTAATCTTGCCCCTGATTGGTTTATCTAGAAGAAATTTCGAGTCGCGTCCGTTATTTTCTATTTAAAACAAGAGTATAAACAAAATTATATTTTTGGTGGAGGTGCCGGGTCATTAAACGCAAGTATGAAAACGTGAGAAATATTTTTCAGTTTCAACTCCCATCTATTGTGAGTTTTCAATTTGTATGTACGGGTAAAGCCATAATTTCAAAATATCTATTATTTCGTAAATAAAATTATTAATATATTCTTATTAAGTTAGTTATCATAAACTTTCTACAATATAAATCCAAGTTGCATTGGTTATTGTTGGTGTATGACTTACATGTTGTACCAGATGAGTCCAACAGGCAGAGCTAGTGAGGTAGAACTTCAGGGGGTTGAAATCAAGCTGAAACAAGGAAGAGTTTAAGAGAATTATTGTCAGAAGACGTGAGTTAATTTCAAGTTAATCAAAATTAATTTAAGATTTTAATTTCAAGATTCAAGATGTTTAAAGCCATACAAGAAATATTTAAATTTAATTACACAACCACATAAAAAATAACAAAAATACGAATTTACAAAATATTAAAACAGTTTAAACTACACACATACACAAATAATAGATGTTCGTCAAATAATAATAAAACAAATTAATTTATACTCTGTCTCATCCAATTAATACTCTTGTAATGCTGTGCTCAGCAAGAAATTCAATCATGGCGATGAGTGTTAGTAGAAAACATGACAATATTTAATACGAATCAATGGAATGTAAAAGAAAGTACGAGTAGTATTGAAAGCTATTTATGTACTGTGAAAACAACAATATGTGGCTAGATCACAGGTCATCCACTGAGTGAAGTCTCAGTTAAACCGTGTCAGATCCCGAAGTAATTACGAACATCAATTGCGTTAGTTGGCACAACCGTACACCAAGGTGAGGGTGAAGTAACAAAACAAAAATAAATTAATATAATAACATTCTTTGCTGGTAGCTTATTGTTTAGTATATTATTTACGACTGTGTAAATCTTGAGTTTTTACAATCTCTCTAACAACTTAATTAATATGTGAAAATATCGTTTTGTGAATAGAAGCTACAAAGCGCTATTTTTCAATTAAAACTATGGTTTTCCAGTCCTACTTAGCTTTATTTTACATTTTTTATACACATTTTATTCAGCTGATATTAATTCAACCTTAGTGACATAATTTTAGATGAAGAATATGATACAAAACGCTATAAAATTACACTTGAAAATGCTATATACACGTATCTCTAAACATGAAATATCAACTAATTCTTAGAAACATTGAACGCTATATTTTATTCAGAATTATGATTATTTTTTAATTGTCCTTCATACGCATCTATAATATTAAGTCTGAAACAGCCAGTATCAAAAATAAACTGTGTTAACTTGATTAACGCATTAAAAGACAATTCGTGACACTAATGTGTGTAACCGTAATAACTAATTAATCGTGTCTTAGCGCGATGATGATTATTACCCGGCTGCTTCTGCATGATTATAAGCAAATTGTTAGCTCTTTTTAAGTTGCGGAATATGAGCTGGTTACAAAGAAAAGAGTTTATATCACCGACACCAAAGCGACACATACATTTTAATTTTCTAGTTAGACAAAGATTTCCCTTTAAACTTCCGCTTTATGTCTATACCACATTATACTTAGCAGGCTCTAATACCAACCCTACGGCGGGTGAATCCAACCAGCCAGCCACTCAAGCTAGCCAACGCACAAAAACACACGATTATACGAGCGCACCAGCATTTAATGCCTACTTTGCCGGTAATACCGCGCATTAATTTAGCAAGGAAATTAACGAGAAGAAGTGCGCCCATATCTGCGGTTTCTTCCCCAAGGAGAAACGTTATCTCCCTGGAAACTACACGGGAAATCTCGTGTTGGGATATTTCTCTCCTCCCATTTAAAACAAACATTACACAATAGAGTTTCTTCTGCGGGGAGTAATATCAGTTACAAATAAAAATATTGGATAAAGAAGACGGTGACAAAAATATGTCTCGGATGAAAAAATGTGTTCGTCTTTTGTCTAGAGATACATTACAATATGCTTTTACGAAGTAATATAACCCTACTTTTATGCGATAAAAGTTATAGAGTGTCTTGTTACCTCCCATTCTTCTTATTCTCTTAGTGCTTCTTGTAAATGATAGTACATGTTTGTATTTTTTATAACCTGATTTAATCATTAAAGTGTAAGAAACATTGTTATATTGTGAAAAATGTTTGTATCTATATTTTGTATTTTTACCTTTGCGATTATAAAATGTAGATTTTAGATTTAAAACTTCACAGTACATGATGTACAATCATATTCAGTATTTCATGCAATTAATATTTATGAAGTTATCGGATAATTGGGAGGGATGGCTTATTTTTAGCGCATCTTCTATGGCCTAAATCATTTGCATAATACAATCATGTTATGACAACGATTATTGCAATAATTATCACAGTTAAACAAAATATGTTATGTAGAGTCGGCATCTGAATATTAATACCCTGTTAATTGTGTATTCTACTTCAATCTAATTAATCAAACTCATGAAGGCAATTAAAGTTAGTTAGTGTTGTTTAAGGGCACTCAACATCCAGTAGTTATCAGTGCCCATTTAAGTTTGTTAAATGTGAAACTAAATAGTGTTTCGTAATCGATGGTAATTAAATAATAATACACAATGAAACATAGTTTCAGGTTTAATTCGCACGTTATCATCGTCCTAATTAGTCAGGTTCAGTAGACACAATAAATGCATTGAATATTGCACAATCGTAAAAATCGTATTATTCTACACTACAAGAAATATTCATATATCTTTTAAAAGTATATAATTCGTATAATTTGTTATTATGGAATTTGAGTGCTTCGATAAAAATTTTACATTTTAACAACCTATAAAATACACGAACTGGTAAAATTGTTGATTAAAGGCAAGATTTTATTATTTTACTGATCTGATTAATAAATCAAGATTCAGATATAAAAATCTACGAGTTTAGCCAACTCGTTGTACATGCAAACGATTAATGAAAACGATCGTTGTCAAATCTATGTCCGTGAAAGATGTTAAACGGTTTTCATGGAAAATAAATATATACATACTTGAAATTAAGCCTTAAACAGTATTACCTAAAAACATATTCTATTATATACTCATACATATTTTTGTATATTTTTTATGTGTGTGTTTTTAAATCGTATTTTATTTTTAACATATTTTTACTGTACTATAATTAAATAAATCGTCCAATTCTCCACAAACTCTCGCCCCGTCCTTATAACTCTTCCAAAGTACCACGGGAACTTTCTCCAAGTGGTGGCGGGGTCTGTGGTATTATCACATCCTGTCTGCTTGGTCAGCAATCTCAGAGATACAACCAATAACGTGGACAATTATAGTTGCCCGAGATGGCCACCGCATCGCGTCGAGCGACACGCGTCCCCCCCCCCCAACACCCCTCAGAGAGAGAGTTCAGCAACAGACAGGCTCTCACTGGGGGAACTTCTTTCCTCGCCCGCAGACGAGCTTGAATAACCTCTGCATAGGCAACTTATTGTGAAAGTGATTTAAGAAGAAGTACAGTTAGTGTTAGGCCTACATACACACAAAACATATGGTTTTTATATTTTATTTACTTCAATTTAATGATTTTATGATGATGTTGGTATGATGATTTCATAAAGTGCATACACTATTTAATAAACATTGAAAGTAAACCGTAAGTTAACTGGTGGTTCGTAAATGCTCGTTTTGCAAACGACTGCATGACGCTGTTTTCATAACAAAACATTTTTAGTGAGTTCGTTACAATTATGTTTTAACGGTTGCATGGGTGACTTTAGTGTGTAGACACTAAAAATTTTTAAAATCAATGAATGACTTTAGAAATAAGAATTTTTTATATATTGAATTTGTATATTATATTGAATATATTTTTGATGATTTATAGCCAGCTTTATTATGTTGCAGTATTGTATTATTATTGTGAATAAAGTAAATAAAAAAAAGACTCTCACGGTAAAAGATCTGAACGTTAAATATTATATTTGTTCTTGAAGCGGCGCTTGGCACGGACACTAGGAAGGAAGGAGAGTGATAAGATGTCTAGTAAGAGATGAGATTTCTCTCGAGTGTCTGGCCTGACGGTATTAGACGAGGTGTGATGGACGCGCTAGCTAGGAGGAGGAGATAAGATGGTGGTCAGGTCAGAAGCTGGCAGAAGAATGGACCAGGAGAGCAGAAATACAGAGGAGATAATTCAAGCGTGGATTGCGAAGAATGGGAAAAGTTTGACGCCCACGAGACAAGAGGAAGGGGGAGAAAAATGAGGTAGTAAGAAAAGGAAAACACACGGGGATGGAGAGAGAGGGTGAAAAGAAAGGCAGGAGTAATTGAAGATACAAGGCAGAGAGTCCGACAACAGTCAACACTAAGACGCGAAGTAAGCAGTAAAATTAACTTCTCGATTAGGTACCTAAAATGTCAATTTTGAGAAATAATTTTCTTTTAATCTTGCCTGACTCTAGTTATTGCTTTTCCGGTACGCTGATGTTTGTGTACCGGCAAACACATAAAATCGTTCAACGTAAGATATCGAAGGATACATTTTTGTAAATATTAAGTATCCTTGTCACTGGTAACTGTTGTAAGCTACAATAAAAAAGCAGATTTCCAAACGAATACTTTTTGCTAAAATGCTTTAAAAATACTGGGAGTATATTATGTAAGGACAATTTTTTTTTGAAAATAGTTTTTGGAACTCGCATTTTCGTGTCCCGCACATCCTTGGCCAGTCCATCTCCTTCCTACAGCTATAGTCTGATTAAATAGCAAATGCTCACTCAATATGTTCTAATAATTTTAAAATGTTTAATGTTTGCAGCTAGCAATAACTTTAAATTGAAGTCTGGGCGTAATCTCATCACAGATTCCAAGGCAAATGAACATGAAAAGTGTTGTTGTTTTCTGCGAGTGAAATTGAATCATCTCCACTCGTAATTGTCTCGTTAAGTAATGTTTTGTTTAGCTTTGTATTGTTTCCTTGTATTGTTGCGATGGCAGGAACACAGAGAAAGTAAAACACAGCTCGCTCGCAGCAGCTGTCAAGTGGCGCGCTCGGATCCTGAAGAACATGACACGGTAAGACCTTACAAATGGCTGGGATTACTCTAAGCGGTTTACCTAGAAGCGGGGAGGGGGGTATGTAAATAACGTTATTGTTAAATACCATCTGGCTCACGCCAGGACTTAACAGAAGCGTGGTTAGGTCACACTGCAGCGCAACTCAACGTAACCACTAACGTACTTTTCTGAATGTTAACGCAGAAGTTTTACAGATTAATTACTTCCCCACCAACAATTTGTCCGTCATATTATTGTCACTATTCTAATCCCTATTCTTCAAATGGACAACATTGTTCGTCTCCCCTAAGTGGGTATGATGTATATATAACTAGCACTAATACGATATTGTCTAAAATAGGAAGCGAAGCGAACTGTTTTTATACCTCCCTTACTTCAAGGTTCAAATCCCATCAGTAGGGGTGTCGAGTATATGAATATTGCAACTTTCCTGCGGCCTTACTCCGCATACAGGGAATCCCTGCTCCCTTTCATACAGGTAACCAAATATGATTAAGGAAGTGATTTCTTTGATTTGTGGTATTAGATGTTAAAAAAAATATTTTTAGATTTGTGTATTTGATTTGTTTTGGTGTTTTTACGATAGTACCAAACAAAAGTTGATGACTAACCAGAATAACTGTCCTAAGCAGCTTCAGCTAATATCTTTTAGGGTACCTACGCGTCGTTAGCGTAATACAGATGATCTATTCTACTCGAATAAATCTTGTGTCATCAATACTTTTGAAAATTCTGTGATACAAAGAATTCAATCAAATTACAACTTTGTATCAATAAAATACTTCCTTGACGTGTTTGCTGATACCATTCAACAAAGTAAAACTAAATGTTTTATGATACAGTTGTAATTGGCTTTGTAGCAGTAACGCTTTAATTGTTTTATTTCAGTAGGGGTTGTCGCTGAACGATATCGAACCGAGACCTTACATAAACCGCGTACAATAAGTATTGGTGACGAATCTTATCCCAAAAAGTACAAACTATTTCTCAAGTTCCTACCTATGATCACAACCCTGGCTTGTTTATGTTGGATCGCTTAGAGAATTGACTCGCTGCGATGTATCTTTATATTCCCCTGACGCCAGCCTGCGTGTTGACGCGTCAGCCTGCGAGTTGACGCCTCAAGCCAGGAAGAATTAGCGACGACGACAACGATGATGAAAATTACGTATCGTTTATCACTCTAGAGGAATCTTTCAACACAAAAACAGTCTGGAAGTTTCAACGTGAACAAGGATGTTGTTTAACACATCAACACCCGACGTCTTCATTCCGCGGGGGTTGGTACGACGCCGTAAACACGCTAGATATCCTGCGAAAATACATATTAACCCACTGTCAAGCTACCGCTCTATGTCTATGTGTTGTAATGCAACATCTAATTTAAACATCACTTGTAACAAATGCACAAGCGTAAACCATTATTTCTTGTAAGTTGCTGGAAATAAATTACAACAAACTTACAAATTTGCAAGGGCTTCAACTTTAGAAATGTCGATTGTTACACATTTATAATAATAACTGATTACTTAATTGAAAAAAACTTTTGATAGAAAATATAAGGTATTTTTGTAGTGGAGGGAAACGGGGGGGGGGGGGGGGGGGCGGAACAGTGTGACATTAAAGAGAAGAAAATATAAGAAACAAAATTACTCTTCAAAAGCTTCAGCGAAATGGTACTGAACTTGATCTGAAATCTTTGCAAACTTTTTAAGTTAAACATCACTGTATATTAATTAAACAAACATAAAATTTATGTTAAAACCACATAATCTAAACTGTTAGCTACATGTCAACAACATGCCTTAAATAAAGCAGTAACTACCTGTGGGAAACTCAACTAAAGCCCCAAGAGCAATCAGTTTTCCTAAACGTATCGCAAACGCAAACTAATTTCCTTTAAAAGGCTAATTAAAAATGTAGCCTAGCTCCCGAGTTGATACCAAAGTTATAATATCAATGACGACGACTTCGCCATTTTGCGTACGAATGAGAACACTTTGACATCCAAGTTAACAGATTGAATTTCGAGTAAGTGATCCTCCTCAATATTTAAACGTGATTTTTCTTCCCATCTCCGACCTGAACTCGAAAGTAAACACGTTTGAGCGACAGTTTGAACGAGGCCGCATAAAGAAGATGAGGTCGACCTCACCCAAGCGGGGAACTTGAAAAACGCGGCTCCAGTGGGCGAGCTTGCTGTAGGGGTGAGGGCTAGAATCTCAGGGTGTATTGTGGTGGGGGAGACACTCACGTTTATATTATATACTAGGAAGCTTCGCAAACGCTTTTTTTAGTCGCGTTGATGGATGAGCTTTTTAATTATAAAATGTTAATATTAATTTAAAATAATAAAAACATATTAACACGGCCCATACAAAGCAATCATTAGGTCTGTTGGATCTTTGATTGTTGTAACAAGGCTGTGAGTAAGGTATAAAATCTCCTGTGAAGTTTTCATACAAGGCTGTGAGAAAGGTCTAAAATCTATCTATATTTTCGTGCTATTTGGGCGAATTCTGACCAAACGGGTGGGGCTACAACGTTCATATTTCACATGGACATTAAGGTAAGGGTGATGTATTGACTTTTGAAAGAAAAAGTTGAAAAAGTTAGCCAGAATCTATAGAAATAAATGTTTTAATATTTAACACCTCAAAAAACTGAAATTAAAACCTTTATTTCTATAGATTCTGGCTAACTTTTTCTACTTTTTCTTTCAAAAGTCAATACATCACCGTTACCTTAATGTGCATGTGAAATATGAACGTTGTAGCCCCACCCGTTTTGGTCAGAATCGGTCCAAATGTCACGAAAATATCGATGACTAAAAATCGAAAAAATCGTAAATGTACGATATTCATGAGAAATATTTCTTCGATTGTACCCAAAAACGTAGCAAGTCTAAGTTCAGAGAAAACGAAGGTCATGTCAAATTTTCATCAAGATCGCATATGCCGTTTGCCCGGTAGAGAGCGAACAAACAGACGAAAAAAAACAAAAAAAAAACAACGGAGCTAAATTTTTTGGGGGGTCGGTGAAATTGAAGTCTTCGCTTCGCTCATCCAACAACATGAACACTTTGTTCCTGTTTGATGTGCTGTCTACTTTTCACAGCAATAACTTATTATGTACTTCAAGGCTGTATTTTGTCACTCCCGCATGTATAATCAACTACATCCATACTAGACAGTCTTGATAATCATCTATACATAATAATTAAGTAAAGTTCTTTCATATGTTCTGTTAGAAATGTAAACCTATACGTGTTGCGTTGCAATTGTGACATTAGTCGAATTCAATTTCGAATCAACGTTCAAATTTTTTTAAAGATTAGTGGAGGTGCCGGGTTGTGTACACCTTTACTTTAACCAACATTAATACAACAATGTTTAATTTTTTAGTTTCTTATTTAATTTGAAATAATGTTTTTATTTTATTAAAATCTACATCATCTCTACATTATGCAATAAATAAAACTATTTATGGTGCTGTTGAAATTGGGTGTTTTTTCATCGAAGACCAATTAATTGTTTAGTCCGGAACAATAAGTGAAATCATACTTTTTTATTATTGTCTATTTTTGATATTGTATTTTATGTGTTTTACTGTTGTTTAAGTATTTTATATTTGCTGGTATTGGGTTAGGGAATTTAAATCGTGAAATATTGATGTTTTTGGTGGAGGTGCCGGGTCCAACCAATGAAACATTGAAATTCGAATTAATGGAATCAAAATGTTGTTTATTTTCCTTTGATATGAATAAAATTAAAATCGCAGTGCGTTCCACATAATGATGCTAAAGGATCTCACACAATGAATTAGTCATTTGATACACGCGCTCTATGTAAGAGGATTTATACGCCCCTTTCTGACAAATTTAAATGCATTTACCAATAGCATTCTGTCATTTCATTAATGACTCCATTAATCATATGGAAACATTTATTTCGACTTCGATAACTACTTCTAGTTCCTTGTTTTGTTCAATTACGTCTTCAGATAGTTTGAGCGAAATCACTTAAACATCAAAAGACTGTCTTTCAAACTTGATGCAGCTAAAATATTCCAGTCGACCATATTTCATTCGACTTCATTACTGTCCTGATCAAACTGATCTTTAACCTCGTTTCAATTTATGTCCTTACTAAGGACGTTCTAAATGATATTCTAATCATTATTCTAGTTCTTGTTCTCGTTACTAGATTGCAGCACTTAGAAATCTTAGTTTGATTATCTTTCTAGTTTGTTACAAGATCTGATTAATTTCAAACCGTCACTTTATTCTAGACGTAGACTAAAAATAAGTGTGAACTCAACATTTCTTGTCCTTATTATTTGTTTTGGCGTGGGTACATGTTACGTCATCGACGTTTGATGATCGAACAAATGTTTATTCACATTATTTTACAGTATTGTAGACATCATAACACTGTTTTGCATTCGACCCTGGATGTTTTCTTAGTGATATCTTTTTTAGTTAAGACAACTCTTAATTACGTCAATTTTGTTTTCTTGTAATGTCCCTCTCCTACATCCTAAAACTAAACGCAGGTAAATTTGTCAACAGAAACTAAGTGTCTGCTATCTCTAGTCACAGTTTTGTTGCAATTTCCTAACTGTTATCGAGTCCATTCAGCTGTTTCCGACGCTTATCCGTCATCGCTTTACCCTCGTCACTCATTACACATCGCGATAAGCCTCGCCTTGCTGCTAACACCATCACAACAAGCCTCGACCAACCAGAAACCAGCATCACAGATTTAGGGTGGAACTGCTCAGGCATATACACAAGTATAGGGAACTACGACATGTGTAGCCTGTAAATAACTTATATACTCGGACTCAGGGAACAATATTAGTCCTGCGGGATATCACCCGCGCTCAAATGGTCTGACCGAACGGTTTAAAGAGGCCCAATACAAATACGCGGCGAGATAGGATGGAAAACACGGGGGACGCTACTTTCAATATTTGCTTCGGCTTAGGAGATTGGGGCGATTCAGAGAGTGAAGGGTGGGCATAAATCTACACGTGTACATGTCTCGCAGAAGTGATGGATGGCGGACATGCGAGGAGGCTACTCACACTTTGTGTGACAGAGGTGAAGTTCTTTACATTCTACGGGCAATCCTCACTGGATTCCTTGTTTCTCTGGCATTGGCAAATATTGGATTTTATTCCTATTTACATTCGTCCTGGCTAAGCTTACTATGCATAAATAATTCTCGTAACTACTTATTCACTTGTAGCAGATAAACACATATGTATCCTGTTGGAATTCTAAAAAAAAAAATGTACTTTTGGTACTATTCTAATATTTTATCTATTTTAATTTAAAATTACATATTTGCATTATTTCATGAATTATACAGAATGTTAGTACAGATCTAAAAGTACTTTAGATTGTTGTTAATGGCAAAATGGCCTATACTTGACTTGCAAATAAAAATACTAGTATTGGCGCAAAGACCACTCACCCTTTAGTTATCAAAATCAGTTTTATCCGTGTGCACAGGGAAAACAGGAAAACTGAAGGAAAGGAACACCGAATTCAAAAATGCATCACGGTATAACCATAATCATAATCATATTTAGGTGCCCGTTTGGGCGCCGCAGCCAAGCCGCGGTGCGCTACACACTCAAGCACCTTATACACCAAGCAGAGTTGGGGTGATTTCGAGGTGTTACCCAGCCGTCATGTAACGTGATGTGAACTTGAAAACTATCACAATCGAGGGGATTTAGGTACCTGACAACACATGCCAAATTTTATTGGGGTACGATTATTCCTTCTTGGTGAAAAAATGGCTTGAAACATGCTCAAAATCACTTTAAGGATGTTAGCTACTGCTACTGCTACTACTGCTACTGCTAACATCTAATACGTCGGCCCGCGATTCTGACCAGACGGGTGGGACTACAATGTTCATATGTTTACATGGACATTTAGGTTATAGAAATATAGTCTCTTTTGAAAAAAAAAGTTGAAAAAGTTTGCTGGAAGGCTTCCAAATAAGGGTTTTAAAATAAGCCTTAAACACTTGGCATACAATCAACAAGTAACCATAGTTACTTGACACTTGTTGACGGTATAAGCAGAGTTAGGCGGGAAAGTGCGATACGTAAACAAATAGCGGACATTTAAAATTTTTCTTCTTTGTGTGGAACGAGAAAAGGTGTCATTATACTCTCATAAAACAAATCAGAAACCATCCCTGGCCTAGGCCCAGATGTGGAAAATTATTTATAATGCAAAAGTGTAGGTCTAAAGTTCCATTTGGCTATAGGACTAGTAAAATTCATACTTACATTACATGTTTGACAAGCCTAGCCAACCCTATGCCAGCACAACATTGTTCTGATATTAGCTTGCTCATCTGTTTGTTTACATAATTGCAACAATCAAATCATTTCATACAACTCGTCTTTCGATTGGCCCGCGTTTATGAAGGCACTGCCATCTAGAATAAATATAGAACTTTTTCGAGCTCTTTGCTATACGCAAATCTTTTTAAAGTGTTTGGATTTCGTGATACTCTTTCAACCATAGACATCCTATAAAATTGGCTAGACCAGCAGTCGGTGGTCCACTTCCGGTACAATTAGAAGCCATCTTAAAATGACAGTTTACATGTTAATCAAATGGGAGCGATTTGTGGCCAAATAGTTCTCAAGATTGCCGCCAGGTTGACAGGTAAGCATACTAGCCTTTAACACCAAATGATTACTAAATTCCCTTATGCAATCACTTCGTATTGTTTCTTTTGTTTAATACCATGCTGCACAAGCTAAAACCATATCAAACAATCCAGTAAAATACTTTATTGCATTAAAAAAGCATAAATTAAAACACCAAATCGCCATCTTGAAATGGGCCGGTTGAGTCTTCAATTTGCTACGCTCGCGCCTGTGCGGAGGTATAGGAGACTGCTAATCTAGCCTACTATAGGGGTTTAATATCAATGCTTTCAACTCACAACCCATGACGTTTTCCACGATACCGTTCAAGAATACCAATTCCTTCGAAAACGAAAACGACTTCGTTTTCAAATTGCGTTTTCAACTCATCTCCCACGAACTCAAGAATTGGGGTCCAGTCCTTATACCGTCGTTATACCATGGTTATACCACCTATACCCAGGATGTACATGAATCCCTACTGCTATACTGCTAATACCATAGAATTTAAATCAACTTTGATAAAAATATTATATTTTAACAAATAATTTTGTAATGGAACTTGAAAAAGTAATGAGATCACACACATAACAAAAACTTGTAGAAATACAGCCAAACCTTACACACTCAAAAGGAATGAGATCTAAAAAAAGGGCCAAGCTCATCTACCCTTCCACATAAACGTACAGTGTCCCATAACAGCATCCTCGAAAAGCTTGGCAAAATAGAATTTGCATGTTATTACGTTTAAATTAATTAGAAAAAAAGAACTTGGATAAACTATTACGTTAAATTAATAATCGCAAATTCTATTTTGCCAAGCTTTTCGAGGATGCTGTTATGGGACACTGTACGTTTATGTGGAAGGGTAGATGAGCTTGGCCCTTTTTTTAGATCTCATTCCTTTTGAGTGTGTAAGGTTTGGCTGTATTTCTACAAGTTTTTGTTATGTGTGTTTTAAATATACAAATCATTAGACTATTGACTGTAGACTATGGCACACATTTTAATTAAAATTAAAATTAAAAAGTGTGTAACAAGGAAAGTGTGTGCTAACAGGAGTTTGATTTGTATTGCTTAACGTCTCATATTGATGCACTAAGGCTATTAAAGACGAATAGCATAACATAATATAGTGTAATAATGTGTACTTTAAAAGTGGTAAAGTACTTTTTCAGTTGGGTTACCATTATTACACTCTGAACCAAGCCCCAACATGTATGAGCGATCGCGTATGACTGTGGTCAAGAAAACTGGAAATCAAATGCGACAGGGGACGTGGTAATTCCACATTACACTCGACGGTGTTGTTAATAACACTAATGCACTGAGAGGGCGGTGCCATGACGTCACACCTACCCTTGTCAGGCGAGATTGTTGGTGACGCTCTCTCGTAAGTGATCATAGAAGATGTTTATTACGTTATAGAGGGTGACATTATAGCGTGAGATGAGACGAGATGAGAGGTTAGGGTTTGTGACGGCGAGAGAGGAAATGAAACAATCTTTCTCTTTTGAGACCAGATTAACAGTTTGTCATCTTTTAAGTGCCCAAACAGAACACATTGTTGTGAAGTTGTTTCATATAAAACAACATCATGAATCCATTTGTGATGCACTTAGTACATGACCCAATAACTTACTAGCCAAGCACACACATTTTTAAATTGGTTTTGTCTCGTATTTTATCTTAAGATTAAGAAAGGTGGCTTTGTACAACGAAGATATAATTTGAAATCATGGATGTATATCAAAAGTTATTTTGCGATAAAAAAAAGTACCAAACAATGCTTTTAACATGAATCGAATGAATGAATTGCGTGATGAAAATTTTCAGTATCAGTGATACGCTTGAAATAATTTACCATGTTTACGTTAAGATTCGATAAATGAGAATAAACTAAGTTTGTCAGATGATTTAATTTACAGACATACCATAATCTCCATTTTATTTTATTCAAAATGATATTACACAAGATTTGGAAACATTTTTGATCAAATGTCAAATATTTGTGTATTTGTTCGAATAACACAATGCTAAGGAGAATGTTTATCATATTACAATCGGTTTAACTTAAAACGAAACTTAAAATAGGTCAATTTCTAAGTGAATATAATATACAAGTGAGCATCTTTGTGAAAGACAGTTATATATTCGCAAATCGTTTGAAAAGAGCAAGATGCCAATCCCATCATGTTTTGTACAGTTTCTTTTTAAAAGACGTTGAGTTTGTTTCGAATAAATGAAACCAATTTCCAAATGAAACGTAACAAATGAAGCGGATCGTGGCGTTCATCGCAGCTACTTTTTCTACCCAGGATACCCTGCTCACTTCGACTCCAAACTACTCGAGCATCGAACAAACGAACAAAAACAATCCAGTTCGTAGCAAACGTGAGCAATTGATTGCTCTCACATTCTGCGCGGGATAAATCTGAAAGCAATTTGAATTTAGAACACTCAATACTAACAGACTCTCGACTCACAATTCTTTACTTTAGTTCTGTTTTCCCCTTTCTTCATTTCACGGCTGTGACTTCGAGTCTTTTTCGTGCTAACCATATATAAAAGGAAAGTTTGATTTGTTGAATACTTGTTTTACCTTTTTTAGATTTTTAAAGGGTGATAGAAAAGTAGCGAACTCGAGCAAAAAGCGATTTCTTACAAACTGTTCACAGGCTGCTGGTAGAAATTTGTTATTTTTAAATTCAGCAAAACTCAACCGAGTGACATTTGATCACTTACAATATTTCCAGCACTTGGTTGGATAAGAATTTCAGTAAAACCCAGTGTAGATAAATAAAATAATATAACACCACTTATGATAATAAATAGTTAAGTTCATTGAAATAAATTAAATAAATAACTTTTGCTAAATACGAATGTGTTGATATGGAAACATGTTATTGTATATGAGCCTATAGCAATCATTTACTTAAACTCAAATGCAAGAATAGGAACGTTTTCGTATATTAGTATCCCTCTTCAACCCGGCACCTCCACCAAGCACGAGATTAGACGGGCACAAATAAACGTATTAGTTTCGTTTAGTTTTCTTCTTCTACGTTAATTGATTAAGCTGCTTTGTCCCTGCTTGTGTACTCCCGTAAGTTTACTCTTCTTCTTGCAACTCTATCCGTCTATCTTCTACCAAGCATCTTCCTTTCGATATTAAAATAGTTTGAAAAACAAATGGTTGTAATATTATAATATAATATAGTGTTTTTGTTTTGTAAGGGACATTGGCTAAAGTCACAGCGTTACAAAATACAAGTAACATCTAATGTGCTATGCTAAAAAGTATACACATCTACAAAATTATAGTAAATACTCGTAGTTCAAATAATTTTGTTCGTTTGGTATTCTTTATTGTATAATAATGTCTTAGCGTACTTTATATTCAGTAATCAACATGTCGTAGTTCCAGCCTAAAACCTTAACAGCAATAAAACAATTAATAACTACAATAAGTAATAAGGTGACAGTTTTCAAGTTTAATTAAAGTTGTACTAACCTACCAACTTGTAAACCAATTGTTTAAATAATCAACAGACGATACCAAGTAAAATTCATTCCGCAATTGGTCGTCTGAATGCAATCCACGTGCAAGTCTTACTGGCCGAAATAAGTAGGGAACCATTTTGTTTTCAAAATGTCGCTCTGCACTTTGCAGCTTATGCTACCGGGTTAGTCCAACACTTCGCCCGGCTTTGGTCTCTAACGCGGTCAGCGGGGTTTTAAATCGCAATAACTGATCAAAAACCAGGACAACACAATACCGTTATCAGCTTTGCACTTTAGTAAAATTGTATCGTTTTGTTTCTGTTTTGTGTTATCTGCATGTGGTCTGCTGCTGCATTATATGGAACAGATTTTATTGATACATACTTGACCTTTTTAATATATTGGATCATCGTGCACAATCGCTTTAAAACTAGCATTTCCGCATTGTGCATGCTGATCAATATTTGTCCACTGTTAATATGGGAAGTAGGTTTTTTGTTCCTTTTTCCCCCCCTTTTTTATATTTGGTTCATTAATTAATTGCATTTAATATCCTTATTGAATTTGTTACCAAAACTGTTGTGTTATTAGTATATTGTTGTTGTAATTGGATGAGCGAAGCGAAGACTTCAATTTCACCGACCCCCAAAACAATTTAGCTCGGGTGTTTTTTTTTTCTCTGTTTGTTCGCTCTCTACCGGGCAAACGGCATATCCGATCATGATTTAAATTGTAGGGAGCCTTTGAAATCTCTGAACTTAGACTTTTTACGTTTTTGGTTACAATCGAAGAAATATTTCTCATGAATATCGTACTTTTACGATTTTTTTCGATTTCTAGTGCGATATTTTCGTGACATTTGGGCCGATTCTGACCAAACGGGTGGGGCTACAACGTTCATATTTCACATGGACATTAAGGTAATGGTGATGTATTGCTTTCTGAAAGAAAAAGATGAAAAAGTTAGCCAGAATCTATAGAAATAAAGCTTTTAATATAAGTTTTTTTGATTTTTTGTACGATATTTTCGTGCCATTTGGGCCAATTCTGACCAAACGGGTGGGGCTACAACGTTCATATTATACATGGACATTAAGGTTATGGTGATGTAGTACCTTTTAAAAGAAAAAGTTGAAAAAGCTAGCCAGAATCCATAGAAATAAAGCTTTTAATATAAGTTTTTTACGGTAAATAATACCAATTGACAAGAAACAATAGAAACTTGACAACAATCACCTACAATGCGTAGGCAGCAAAACAAAGCACTTGCAAAAGTAAAGATATCCCACGCAAATTTAAAACTTTAAAAAGCTCATCCATCAACGCGGCGGGACTTTAGCGTTTTCCTAGTATTAATATTTCAAATATTTAATCAACTGTATTTCGTTGTTGTATCTGTATCTATGAATTTGGAATACGCTCAAAAAATAAATAACAAAAATAATGAAACAAAAGTATCACATCGTTGTATCGCGTCATGTCCTCATTTCAATGTGACTGTTTAGAAGTGCAAACTTGCGTGCGATGATGATAAAAGTCAAGAAGTACAAAAGATGTAATGGTTGTTTTGTTCGAGAACAGGGCACACATCCTCGTACGATATTCCAGCCGAGCGCAGTCTGACACGCAGCCGCTGCTAAGTTATTTACAACACACTTTTCTGACAGATAAAACACAAATAACACAAAGCCAACGTCAAGATTTGCATGCGACGAACCGTAACGGTTTCTTCACCAACAACGATGACATTTGTATATTTTCGGAAAGCAAAACGTTATTGTAGAAATATTTTGTATCACATCTATGTAAACTAGAGTATATTTGTGAATTTCGGTGCAATGAACACAGTTCAACCAATCTTAGTTATATACAAAAGTGAACTATTCCAGCTTGGTGTAAAATATATTTTAAACGTTCAAAATATTGGAAGAGCAACAGAAGTTCGTGATTTATTGTAACCACTTACTTATTACTACACTGTAGGAATTTTCTCAGGGACGGCTTGTACAATGTACACGTTTACGCCATACATTGTACATAAGATCGTTGAAAAGACTATAAACCAATTCAATCATAATGAAGAAATATTATAATCATATTTCGATTAGTTTTGATATTGGAACACATCTATCAACAGCATCAAGGCTTTCTTTCGATTGAATCGTTGTGATAATATGCTTACCGCAGGCAAGATCAGAAAATATTTTGAAAAATCTGTATTGAACGACTATTTACCAATTGGAATTGGTTGACTACAAGGGTTCAGCGTAATCATTATAAAGTAAACATAATTATGTGTTTATTCCTTATTTACAAGCACGATAAGAATGATGATGAACATTGTTGTAAAAACGATGGTTAAAAGTATGATGGTATCAGTAATTATTTGATATTTTACTAATTTAGTATGACCATACTACAATAAATGTAGTTTTACAACAGGCTTTTCAACAAAGTTAAATAACTATAAAAACTTAAAACTGAGCTAAAAAGCAGAAACCCAAAATAAGCTTTAAGCTGATTTAATTGGAGATGTGCGTACGATAGCAGAATTACTTCTAGAATTATTGATTTCTTAATTTGTTTATAATTTAAAGATATCATCCGTTAAAGCATCTAATAAAAAAATTATTTGTGTTCTAAATGTAGTTTTACAACAGGCTTTTCAACAAAGTTATATAACTATAAAAAAAATTAAAACTGAGCTAAAAATCAGTAACACAAAATAAGCTTTAAGCTGATTTAATTGGAGATGTTTGTACGATAGCAGAATTACTTCTAGAATTAATGATTTCTTAATTTGTTTATAATTTAAAGATATCATCCGTTAAAGCATCTAATAAAAAAATTTATTTGCGTTCTTTTAGTTAGGGCCTATAGCTTTTTTTTTTAGTAAAGCCATGTGTTACAATACGCCCACAAAACCCAGTGCTTCGAAAGTAAAACAAACTTAAGTTGAAATAATATTGCCACAACCAAGACAGAAAATAGATTCACACTCTTGATCAATTCAGGCAAAGAAAATTTACTCCGATAAATAAATATTATCACGTTTCTGAAGATGCAGCGAGAACACATTTCGTCGCCATTACAGATTCAGTTTGGTTCTGCGTACAGTTTTCTTTAAGATCCACGTTAAAAACACGTTAACAGTAAATAAAATATTATTATGATAAAATATATTAAATTAAAAACATGAAGATTAAACAACTCCTCAGTTTCATAAATTTATATTCAAACTCGAATGCAAGAACACAAATAACAAAAGAGTAGAAAAAAGTGCATTTATATTAAAGCATGCAACGAGGCTGTTTAAATAGTAAAGAATTTGTTTTTATAGAAAATGATATGTGGGAAAGACTTTTACAGGTATTTGATGAGCGTAGCGAGCGTAGCGAGCGAAGTGAAAACTTCAATTTCACTGACCCCTCAAAAAATTTAGCTCCAATGTTTTTTTTTTTTTCTTTTTTTGGTTTTTTTGTTTTTTTTCCGTCTGTTTGTTCGCTCGATTCCGGGCAAACGGCATATGCGATCTTGATGAAAATTTGAGGGGACCTTCGTTTTCTCTGAACTTAGAGGTGTATTGTTTTTGGGTACAATCGAAGAAATATTTCTCATGAATATCGTACTTTTACGATTTTTTTCGATTTTTAGTGCGATATTTTCGTCACATTTGGGCCGATTCTGACCAAACGGGTGGGGCTACAACGTTCATATTTCACATGGACATTAAGATTATGGTGTTGAAGTACCCTTTTAAAGAAAAAGTTGAAAAAGTTAGCTAGAATCTATAGAAATAAAGGTTTTAATATTAGTTTTTCAATTTTTAGTGCGATAGTTTCGTCACATTTGGACCGATTCGGACCAAACGGGCGGGACTACAACGTTCAGATTTCACATGGACATTAAGGTTATGGTGATGTAGTACCTTTTGAAAGAAAAAGTTGAAAAAGTTATTCAGAATCCACAGAAACAAAGGTTTTAATATAAGTTTTTTACGGTAAATAATACCAATTGACAAGAAACAAAAGAAACATGACAACATTCACCTACAATGCGTAGGCAGCAAAACAAAGCACTTGCAAAAGTAAAGATATCCCAAGCAAACTTAAAACTTTAAAAAGCTCATCCATCAACGCGGCGGGACTTTAGCGTTTTCCTAGTTATTAATAACGTACATTTAAGGAACTTGACGACTATTGGCTTTACTGTTATTTGCGAATAGCGTCAGTTGTTTTATGTATTTGTCAAGAAGCTTTTTTGAGACTTTGTTCTACCAATTTTGTAAAATGTCACAAACCAACAAACAATATCAGTTTCTTGTACCACATTTAAAGAAAATAAAACTCTTAAGAATTACCCGCACAATCTTTATGACCTAAACCTAACAAACCGCTTTGACCTAACGTTTTGCGAACGGTCTTACGTGAGTACAACTAATTACAGTTTAATACGGCAGGGTGTGTCCGGTGCAATTAAACTACATTAATTACAGCGACGTCCGGCTGAGTAGATGACGTCACTAATCTCGTCAACAACAAGCACCTTGTTATTAATTAAGAAGTTGAGTGACCGGATTAGTGTTATTCAATTAGTTTGCTTGATGTGTTCTCGCTCAACACACACGGATACGCAGGGGGAAGTAAATGCACTGGGTTGGTATTGTGTGTAGAGATCTATGGTATAATGATGGTTAAACCTTTCTTACCAATAAATGGGAACATACAAACGAGGGAGCGAAGCTACTTTATTTACAAATCGTCGAAGAAAAATCAAAATTGAAATAAGTCAACGAACTTTTATTGAATTTTGACGGGGCCATATTAAGGTTCGTCGCTCGTTCTCGCATTCAAGTACGGTGGAGGTGCCGATAAGTGTATTTTCAAAGATTCTGGGGGGAAAACTACCCCCTATTTATCCCTAGACTCACAAATACAAGCTATATCATTCTTGGTGAAAGGCAATGCTGACATAAAAACATGTCAATCTGGCGTCGGGTTCTGAATCTATCACGTGACCTGACACGCACAGACGGACGGACACGAAACTGATGATTATGTTATCATTATTAAACGTTTATCCGAGTGTTTTCTATTGGACTTGTTAACCCTTTCAGACCCATTGACCCCCCCAAACAAAATACATTTTTTCCCATCCCGACTCTTTTTTAGAGAAGATTGAAAATACACATCTGCAAAAAGGCTAAAAATTGGAAAAATTTGGTTTGTCCCGGAAAAGTAAAGTATTTCTAGTAGGCCTATTGCTACTTTTTGAGATACAAAAAATGTAAAATTTGCAAATTGTTTTTAGAAAAAATCTTATTTTCGGAATGTTCAGCAAATTTTATTTTCGAAAATTCTTTAAAAAGCACGAAAAAGTATAATATTTAACAAACACGTAAACCTTAGAAAAAATTAATGAGTTATAGATAATTGCTTAAAATAACAATTTTGACCTATTTAATTCGGTACTGAAAGGGTTATTGCTTTCATAAATGCTTGAAATTTGTTTTACAGTGAAGATGTTTTGACGTGACAATGTTAAAGCAAACATATGAAACGAATACACGCGAACCGGCACCTCCACCAATTGCTCGAAACATTTACAATGTTCATAAGAAATCGATATCGATTATTTTAATACATAAATCAAGTCTTCATTAAGTAACAAGTAATGATTTTTACCCAACTACATTGAATGCAATTTTAATGTACCGGTTCATTATTTTTAGTAATATTTGGTACATAAGCATATATGTCGCTTAATATTATTCTACTGAGATAAATGTCCTGAATACCTAATAGTTTAGAGTTTACAAAGCCACGTTAGATTAGCACACAATGTCTAG
This sequence comes from Sweltsa coloradensis, assembly GCA_024449915.1. Lineage (NCBI taxonomy): Eukaryota > Metazoa > Arthropoda > Insecta > Plecoptera > Chloroperlidae > Sweltsa > Sweltsa coloradensis. The sequence goes on from JAMZAV010000395.1 coordinate 538,845, forward strand.
ACTACCTTGAGTTAATCAGCACCCAAGCCGATGCTCTAGAGTGAGAATAAGCTAAGGATTACGATAACTTCCGCTTTGACCTCCTCGCTGCAATCTGGTCTCGCAGATAGCAGATTAGACTGCAGAGGTTGGTAACATAGACTAGAGATCGCGCATTAACTTTATCAGGTTGGCCGCATTGTTGTGTGCAGTCGATAACGAGCGAAATATGGTTGGGGATTATAGATATTAAATCTTGATTTGATTAAGAGTTAAAGCTTATGAGTTATAGTTAGTACAAAGTTAATAGAAGGATGATGTTGAACGACAATAAAATATAATAAACACCGAATTTTATGTTCTATTAGTGCAAAAAGAACCTATTCAAGTGCATGTCTATTTAATTGTTTATAAACAAATTAAAACAGAGCAATCCACCAGAGAAAATAGAGAATTAGTTATTCTAAATACTAACTATAATCGATCAATTGATTTACAAAGTATAAAGTAACATAATATGAAACAATCAAAAGTATTAATTGACAATGAAAGAAAATATGTGACGATGTATATGGGAGCGACCAAATACAATTGGCTGGTGAATAAATCATCGCGTTAATATCCTAAATCTCGATTAAGTCATTTCTTTTTTTCGTTAATAAAGTAGACTCACTCATTCACATAACAGTTTTTGAGTGAAGACTTTAATTTCAAGCCGATTCAACACAACTTTAAATTTTAAGACATTTTCGAATTACCTATTTAGTACGATTGTTAATGAGAATGATTAATTAGTGTATTATATTATTGTGTGTGTGAGTTTGAGCGAGTGTTTATGAAGGCAACGTGGACGTATTATTTTATGACAAAACGTCTGAACTAAAATTGTATGATACGAAGTACAACTTAGACGGCAAAAGATATTCGTCATTATATATTTATGGATATATGTCGAAAGAACATTCATTTTCCTCGCATGTCACACAAAATGTTTTTCTATCCAGCTATTCTCAAGCAAGGTAAACTGTAAACACACAAAATCATACAACTAACGAAAGTTTTAGGTATCAAACGGGTAAATATTTTATGTTTTATCTCATAAATACTAAGTACACGCACTAAATTAATCGAAAACAATTTCTCATCAATGTTGCAAAGTTTTCTAGAGATTGGTGGAGGTGCCGGGTCCGTGTGCATCATACATTAACGCAATGTTATTTGTTAGATTATAATTTAATTTACCATCAATGCCTAATTTGTAATTGAATATATAATGAATAGAACTTCATTAACAAATTACCACCACACTATCCAGTAAATAATACTTTTTTATGGACACACTATTAAATTTGAATTTTTGACACTGAAGTTGCAAAATAACAATTGTATATTCCAGAACAACCTTGGAAATCTATTCTTGTATTATTGTTTATTTTTTTATTTTGTATTTTTACTTCTGTTTTTCTAGTTTATTTTGTTGGTATTAACCTCGGGGTTATAAAATTTAAAAATCGTATGATTTTGGTGGAGGCGCCGGGTCCACAGACAAAACATTACAATTTCAATGAATCAAATCAAATTTTCTGTTACGACATAGATTCGTATTATCGATGTTGTATTTTCACATACACACTTTACATTCCCTCTCATTCAATATGCATTAAACTCAGTGTTGTCTCCCGACGCCAACCCACGGAACCGTATTAGTCTAGCGCTGGATACTTCACGTACACCTCTCACACTTCAAACGATCGAGTACTCCGCTACTTTGTATTTACAATCCTCTTGTGACGACACTGTTCAACACCACACACCACTTACCAGACAGAAGACGACCAATTACAATAAATTAGTAATTCATTGTCAAAGGGAATTAGAAATGGAACGCTAGCGAGGAGTGCACATTCAAACCACACGTCGTGTGTGACAGCTTAGGGTTTAATCGCAGAAATCAACCGTTGAACATCAAACATATTAGGAGATTAATTAATCAACTCAAATTCACGACGTCACGAATGTTACATTGTAACAATCAATGGAATCGCATATAATCTGTATACGCTAATTCTCAAAATGAAATTATTATTAATAGTTTATATTTGCAATTAATTAATAATGAAACACACATGAATGTCTAGAATCTCATCACAAGACATAGTTAAATGTTTCGAATAACAAAATCACAATATTTTCTTATTCTTTGAGAAGATTAGTTGTGGACATTACAACCTTAGAACTAATATGAATATGCATTTACGTTTGTTGACATTTATATCATATTTCAAAGTTTACGAAATCTCTTAAATGAATACTGCAGGTTTTTATTCTACATATAATAGTGAAATAAGTAATTATTTTTATTTATTTAACGCATATCTTATTCCGTAATTAACACTTATCTACAAAGAAAGACAATAACAAAACTGAGTACGTAAATAGCATACAAAATAAAGAACGGCTATTCCACCGCGTTTTTCTATTTTCCAAAATATGCTACTAAGTTAAAATATAGTGAATGGCTTTGAAACATGGCTATTTTAGAAAATCAAAAATATTTTTTCCAAATTTTTCTGATCCGGTACACGGCCAATATAGCCACCTCAAAATAATTTCAAACTTCAATTCGCCAGGGCACACCATTCAACGTACGGTGTTGTGCTTTTGTGACATAAATTTTTAACTGTTTTGCTATGGACTGACTGAGAGAAAACAGATTTATTTTAACAATTGTCTTTCCAGCGAATTTTTTCGTTTGGCGGTATTTTTTACCGATTTGTACCGCCAAACGAAAAAATTCGCAGGAAAGACAATTGTTAAAATAAATCTGTTTTCTCTCAGTCAGTCCAAAGAAAAACAGTTGAAAATGAATGTCACAAAAGCACAACACCCTACGTTGAATGATGTGCCCTGGCGAATTGAAGTGAAATTAATTTGAGGTGATATATATTGGCCGAGTACCGGATCAGAAAAATTTGGAAAAAATATTTTTGATTTTCTAAAATAGCCATGTTTCAAAGCCATCCACTATATTTTGACTTAGTAGCATATTTTGGAAAATAGAAAAACGCGGTGGAATAGCCTTAAACAAATTTAAAAAAATAATCTAACAAGTTGCAACAACAATCTTAAATAAGACAATTTCTGGCGGCATTTTAAATGGGACACACAAAATGTAAAATTAAACTAGGAACACGCTTAAGTCCCGCCGCGTTGTTGGATGAGCGTAATTGGTGCATTGAGCTGCCATGTGTTACGCGGATTTTCTGTTGTTCTGTGAAAAAATCATTACTTAGTCGAAGATTTTTTTAAATAATCGTAATTTAAAAAAAAATCGTAAAATTGCAATTTTCATAAGAAATAAATATTCGATTGCGCTCAAATTTAACACGAATATATTAATTCATGAAATTAAGGTTATGTGAAAAAATAATTACAATAGGATAAAGCATGTAGGTGTAATAAGTCAAAGAATTGTTTTAAAAAAGAAAAAACCCGTAAAATTTCGATTTTCATGAGAAATAATTTTTCGATTACGCTCAAATTTCGCACGAATATGAAAAAATCATTACAATCGGTTAAAGCATGATCATTACAATCGGTTAAAGCATGTAGGTGTTATAAGTCGAAGAAAGTTTTTAAAAATCGAAAAAAATCGTAAAATTGCGTTTTTTATGAGAAAAAATTTCCCGATTGCGCTCAAAAACGTGGCAGTTCTAAGTTCAGAGATTTCGAAGGCCTCCATGAAATTTCATCGCAATCGGAGTATCGGTTTTGCCGGAATCGTGCTAACAAACAGACAAAAATACAGAAAGAAAAAAAAAACATTCCGGATTTTTTTCTCCAGTGTAGTGAAATGGAATCTTCGCTTCGCTCGCTACGCTCGCTACGCTCATCCAATAAATGAAAATAATTCAAGTATTAATTCCTAAAGAGTACAAAATAAGCTGTTATTAAATCATATTTTGTGAAATTTAAGGTTATTTGTTGCCATTTAAGAGTTGAATGTACTGGTTATAATTTTGGGTTGTTTCTGTAAGTTTTAGGTTAACGTATGTTAATTTGTGAGTTTATAGTAGCCATTTGAAGTTGAGTGGTAAATTATTGTATATTGGCTGTTTTTGTATTCAGTTGTAATGTGTTAGATTCATTTAAGTCCAAATCTATTAATTACGATGTGTTTTAACGTATAACGAACACATTAAAATGTTATTTGTTATTGCACACAATAATTACGACATTTTACTACGCGACGAGTTGTATTCTTTTCTGAATGGAAGGAATCGCGTTAGAATTGGTGAAAACGCTATAAAAAGTTCGACTTTCCGTCTCTATGTCTTATCTGATACCGTGAAGAAACTCCGAGCTCGCCTACATTTCACTAAGAGTGTCCCCTAACGATACAACGCCACGTCTATCAAGCGCAATTTAGGCGGCCACTACAGCTTCGTAACTCTTCAAATTGTGAACATTCATTATTTAAGAATGAATGCCTGTCACTTCGATATTTCCCATTAGAGATTGGCTTCCTTAAAAATATCTCGGCTATAAAAAATACGTAAAATGTGAAAACACCGACGAAAATAATGGTGCGGTAATGTTAATATCCTTTTTGCACGTCAGGAAGAATAAAAATGGAATAAAGGGAATAGGGGAATACGGGATGTAAAGCGGGGTTTATAACTTCGTCACTATTCCAATAAAGCAGGGGAATGCATTCGCAAATGTTGACGCCCGCAGATAACTCGGATATTGTAAGTTTACTCGTACTTGTAACTTTATTCGAATATTCCTATAGAATGTGGAAACAAAAGCTGAGCAGAGAGAGCATCTCTGCCTTTCAGAACTTTACAATTGGCACTCAACCAAAACCATTATTCTTATAACGTCGTTGGCTGGAGCCTCCCCCCCCCCCTCCGCCCCTCAACCCCTACCTCTTATTTTTATTCTCAAGTGGGTATTCTAAATATTGCTCAGGAATATTATCCCTGCGAGTTGTGGTCTATACCCCGGGATATACAGGGGGACACGGGCGTCATTTAAATTTACAAAATACATAAATAAATGGCGGGGTAGATAACGGGAGAGGAACACGACACTCTGCGAAGATAGGGACGCTTTTAACTTAACCTTGTCTAATCTAAGCTAATGCACTAAGATCAACAAGCTTAACCTAATAATCAAACGAAATTGATTTTGATTTGGGAAAACATTCGACTTCTAGTTAGGATTGACTTCGAGGTTACAATTAGAGGAAGTGGTTTAAGAAAGCACTCGCTTTAGCTTGACCAAAACAACTTTACACGGAATCTCCGTCGTTTTGATGCACAAAACTAAACCTACAATGCTCTTGATTAATATGGGTTAACCTTTACGTGTTGAATCAAATACCAGCTAAATAATATTTAATTATGATTGCATACAGAAAATAATTAAATCAAATGTTTACGCATAACGTCAGCCAAGTTGCGAGCTCAGAACCCCAAGATTAGTGGTGCATCATTTGATTTGAAAACTGTACATACTTGTCGATCGATAACAATAAACGAATTTCAGAAAGGTGGAGCTCATGAAATCTATTTTTGTCGGATCTAGTACCTGAATGTCGTGCGTTTATGAGGTGACACAAGAAACTGTATTTGGGAAATATTAAGGTGCATATACTGGCTATTTTGTTGACGACTTGTTGTTGTTGTTGTTGTTGTTGTTGTTGTTGTTGTTGTTGTTCATAATGATGCTCGATTGCTTTACAGAAATGAACGGTTTGAAGTTTATCCTCCGAATGCTTATCTGGGACAAGAACCGTTAATTAAAATCACGATTGAATTCAATTTATTGATGTTATCAGTGTAAATAATAATATTCTGTGAACAACACGATAGAAATGAAAATTGAAAACAAAAAAGCGAATACTTTTTATTTATCAAGTAACTCCTCTTTCTTTTTTCGAAGGTTTTCAAATAAAATGATATAAATACAGAAAAGAAAATTGCTTTATTTGTCGTGAGCGCTGTAGAAAAAAATTAACACAATTATCTTTCTCTGAAATGTTTTCCCACCTCTTTATTTTCTCCTGTGTCCAGTCTAGTTTTGAACTCCACATTATGCCGCAACCTCTCTCTCTCTCTCTCTCTCTCTCTTTCTCCTGACCTTTGCTTTCTTTCTATTGTCATCTTAATCACATCCACTCGTTGCTACTTCCAACCAACTCTCTCTCTTCCCTCGTCCCCTCACAACTCCTTCCCCTCACGTACTAAAGAATAACCCCCAACTCTCCAAACCACCCCGGATCTCGCGTTCTTTCACTCCCTAAATCACTTTCTCGTAGCACGGATTTCGAGGATTGCCTCCCAATCAATAGCTTATAATTTCCACCGTTTTTTTTACGATGTGCTGACTGTGACTTGCTGACCGACAAAAAATATTCTCAACCCCTCATGAACTGAATAGATATCGCAAAACGATTAGCATTGTCTTGAAGACATTCATTCTTGACAGATTGAACATGTAATGACATTACTGACATCAGAGTTCCTAACGTGTCAGCTCAACTGTACTCATGTATTTGTCACAAACCTATGTCAAAACTAATGTCATGTTCAATCTGGGAGAAATGAAAGATTTTAGAAGACGCCTTTATTTTCTTATCTTTCACGCTCTCATTTTTTCACACAACTTTTTCTACAAATAAATTTCAAATGAAAGATATTCCATTATTCGTTCACTTTTCATCATATCAGCAATACCTAGCGCTGTGCGAGTAGAGATTTCGGCAGTCAAGTCGGGTCAAGTAGGTTGGGAAAGACTGTATGTTAAAATATATAATACATTTTAATCTATCAAAATAATTGTCACCCAATTAATTTTCTATTGTCTCATTGAAGGCCTTTTGTATATGCTATAAATTGAAAATTATCTGGACCGGCACCTCCACCAAAGATGGTTCATTTGTTACCTGAAATAAAGGGTACCAGTACACCACTAGTAATACTACTTGTATCTCACAATCACAAATTTAGCTATTTAATATTGAGGTCAATCTATATAAAACTAATTCCATGCAAAATTGTATTCTAGCATTTTGTTATAAGAAATCTTTGTTCTATTGAATTATTAACATTTGGCATAAAACCAGGGTTTGTAGCCGCGGTATTTGTATGAAAAATAGGAGAAAACGCTAATCAATGTTTTAAGAGAATAAACAAATGATTTGTTTATGTTTTTATTGGCGTCGAACAATGAATAGAATGGCATAAATACATTTTGAAATGTTAAAAGAGTCTCTCGACCTTTAAAGTTATTCAAATACTCCATCCTAATATTAAAGTAACGCGCATATAATGGTAAATATATCATCGGTTATATCTCTGAACGAGCGAGACATGAACGAGGTTAGGAAGTTTGGTTCGTATCTGAAACGAGCTATATTACTTTAATCAAAAGCAGATGGCAATTGCCCTGGTTTAACGACAAGTCTGCAATTACATTGAGTTCAAACGTTTGAATGCATTAATTCGAGTTTAATCTAGTGTGCTTATATGGAATAATTTCAAATGTGTTTTGTGATATGTAAATTGCTGTTGGGAAACTTTAATTGGAAGTCATATTGATTACGGCCTACTTTCTCCAAGTTTGCATATTTGTTTCAAAGACGCATTATACAAAATTTCTACCGTATGTTAATCTGTGAATAATTTTAATGGTCATATAAATCTTAAATTTCCATTTTTATACAAGTGCTCGATGTTCTATCCTTGTCCTACGCATTGTGCGCGTATAGCTCTGTCTCACTCTCGCTGTGGGGACGAGGAAAACAACGAACATTTTCAAATAGACCAATAAAAACAGTTTTCATTTTCCCCATAGTTTTATGAGTCACACGGGAGAACGCAGAGTTGCACGGGGAAAAAATGTAATAAAAAAAAATCGAGAAAGTAAAAACGAGGGGGGAAATGGTTTTTAGAATTGTTGTTGGTAAAAGTTTGCTAAAATCTGATGTTCCGGTCGGATGGCTCGAAGTTCTCCGCATCGCTAACAGATGGCGTTGTTAAACATTAAAACACTTTTATTGTTTCTGGAGGAAGATCGGGCCGCACAAGATATTCAGTCGAGTGTTATTTCTCCGAGATTACGATTCCCTCTGGCGGCCACTGTTTCAACCTTGCGACCAAGTATTTCCACTCAAAATATTTATCCTTGTCTTGCTCAACATTCCCTTTACACCGAAGATCGGTATTTAAACGAGAATTCCAGGTTTAAACACTCTTGGTAATGGCAAATACAGAAATATATGGACACCACTTTCTACGTGGAACTGGTAATAACAACAATTGTCGTAAAGTCCTAAAGATTAACGATTCGTTCTTATTTGTTTTTATCTTCACTTATGTATTTTTAGCCCAAATGACAACATTTCCAAAGTCAATATTTTTCCTACTGTTGTTTCCCTTTTGCATCATGTTTACTTTCTTTTGACAATTTAGTTTTGTTTGATAAAGAATTTGGAAAATGTATGGTGCTATGTATACGAAACGTCAAATATTTGACTTTAATTTTAAATAAATAACAATTTAACACCTTTGGTAATTTACCTGGCATTAGAATAGAAAGCTCAATAAACGCGATTGGAAATAATATATTGTTTAAATGAAACACATTACATTTATAAAACTTTTAAATGTCTCGCTACCCGTTGATGACATTTTATATTTATCGGGTTGTTTCGTAGCGGCGGTAGTGATATCTTTCTGTCGACGTTTCGAAGACCATGTTATCTTCTTCTTCAGGACTTGAAATATGATATATGAAGTTTGTGAAATTCTCTTGTTTCTTGTTATTGTTTTTTTCTATTGTTACTATTAAAGGTTTTTGATTGGTTAACCTAAATAAGCTTCCTAAATTCACTGTCAGATTATCATTTGCTAGATAGGAAAGTTGTCTAGCAAATGATAATCTGACAGTGAATTTAGGAAGCTTATTTAGGTTAACCAATCAAAAAACTTTAATAGTAACAAGAGAAAGAAACAATAACAAGAAACAAGAGGAATGTCACAAACTTCATATATCATATTTAAAGTCCTGAAGAAGAAGATAACATGGTCTTCGAAACGTCGACAGAAAGATATCACTACCGCCGCTACGAAACAACCCGATAAATATAAAATGACATTACATTTATGTTTGTGTTATCTTAACTTAAACGAAAGCGTGGGTGTTTTTGCATCAAATCGAAATCATATTGGTGTTTAGTTCACATAAATAATAATGCGTTAGAAATAGAGGTGCGTGCATAGCGTTTCAAAGTGTCATTTTAAAGCGTTTTGTAGCATCTTATTTCGGCCACCTTTGAAAACTTGTGTATGAAGTTTTATCATATTTTTATTTTGGAATTATGTCATCAAGGTTGAATTAATATAACTGAATAAAGTGTGTATTAGATAATTCTAGATAGCATGTTAAATTAAATAAAATAGGACTGTTAAACCTAAGTATAATGCAAAAATAGCGCTTTGTGGCACCAAGCATCTATACGCTATTTTCACGTAGTTATTGTTATAGCAAAAACAACCATGCATTTGGTAAAAGTAAGAAACCACACACGTTAAAATGTGCAACTAATAAAAACAAAGTACACTTATTTCTTGAGACACGTTCAGTTTTAATCCGGCCAACACTAACACAGCGTTATCTCCCATCCCGTTTACCGCGCTCAATGCTACGTTAACAACCGCTTTAACGCAGGGTTTTCCTCCGAGAATCATCAGCCCCACCCTAGAACGGAACCGACTATCTAGGCACGCACCCACATGATAAGTGATCACCGCCACTACCTGCGCCTAGCTGGATTACAGAAACAATTATCATTAAACATTTCCTTGTCTCACGTGCGGGTCCCCGCGTCGAGCCCCGGAAGGGGGGTTTAATTGCTACTTACATAATAACCTCACATTAGGAGCAACCGGATGTACGACCTGAATCACCCTAGACAGACCGGAAGTTGGTATCAGGTGAGGGTGTGTTTCCTGGGGGCGGGGAAGTGTGTGATTATAAGTAATGAGTTTAGAACTAGGATGTCATGGGAAGCTCACGATTGTATAGTCGACTGTGAAACTATAATAATTAACAAGTTCACTCAACTAATGTACTAAAGCCGGGAATTTGTGTGTGTTGTACAGTCAGACAACAATACCATTCATACAAGGTTCTAAACATAAGCCCGCTTTGAGAACATAGCTATTGAACGAAATGTCGTAAAAGTTTACCCCGACTGGTGATCGAACCCAGGACCTATATAACTCGCCGAAACTAGAGGCGAGCTCTGGCAATAGTCGTCAGGGACCTTGCCCCATTTCCTTGACGACCTCCCCGACGATGATGACAATGTGGCGACGTGAGAATTCCCCCTTTCCTCCCCTTCCCGAGGCTGGTTCTGACCAGCATGGGCCCTCACTTCCCATATCGCCTAGGCTAGACTGCATTATGACCTAACGGTTGACGAGCCCTTAATGTAAAGAAACAAAAGATCCGGCTTTCCGTACCGATTCTCAACTTAGTCGTGGCAATTTTTAACGACAATTGGGAACATTCAATAAAATCATTAACGTTATTCAGGGACGACATTAGACAACAATGTGGTGGTGAAATACTTTAACACTTTTCTTATCCATCACTTGTAAACTTCAACTTCATAAACACTTATGCATCAACAAACCGCAACACTATTTTATTTATTAAAATTCTTATGACGGAAATAAAATTGATCGATATATTCTCAAAATAATGCAAATTTATCTCAGCAAGCTTAAAATTAATGCCATTTATCTGATAAATAAATAAATAAATTGTATTTAGAGTCTACCCACTCAGTGCTAATATAACTGATTTTCATTGGGGGACAGTAAATCAAAGCGACCAAGCCAATCCTGTAGGCCCCGACGCAATCGACGAGTGAGCGATAACCAACCAAAGATCAATATTTTTAACAGGAAATATAGCAATCAGTGGTATGGACAGTGCGAACACCCGCGGATCAACGCCAGAATCAACAAGGCCGATTCAGAACAACTTTAAATTTATTATGTGCCTCGTTGCTAGGACGGCTCCAAAGTCACCGTTTACAAACTCCTAAGACATGAACTGATGGACTTAAGTCCAAATCAGAAGTTAAAAAAATTTCTGACTTTCGCGGGAATCGAACCCTGGACCTTCTGCATTGGAAGCAGATGCGCTAACCACAAGACCAACGATAGATAAATAAATAAAATAAATAAAAGGTAGTTTCACAACTCTTTCCACAAACATAACTATTTCATCTTTTCATTTGATTGCTTTTACTATAAACAGTTTCATGTATTAGTTTTAGTTTGTAAAGCTAATGTAACTTGTATTAAATGTCAGGTATTTTAATGACGTGATTAAGGCATAGGTATGTGAGGCAACACTCATTAGTACTTCAGACTGACTGAAATTGATATATTTGTGCTCGAAACAAAATAAACCAACTACATATTTTATTCAGCGTTGATTGAGAACGTAGCCTGAAGCCGCGATGGAGCATCACATTACACAAAGAATATGGGTCACTGATTCGCAACTGATATTGTTTGTGCTCGTTAGTTAACAACTTGTACCGTCACATTTACCCCGCCCTAATTCATCCACACTGTTGACACGTGTTTTCACCCACGTTCATTATTTACACCCAGCGGGAAGCTGTTATTTAATATCACGGGGTGAAAACTATTTTCATTTTTCCTGAAATCTTATTTTGATGACAGCAGTAAACCTAAATGTTTTTAAAGTTGAACAGTTTGCCACAACGCTGTGAACTAGAGAAAAATAAAAGTATGTGTCAGACATATTTTCTTTCATAAAACAATTACAATGGGTAATGCAAAACAAACCAGGCCATTACTGTCCACCGGATTAATACAGCTAAGTTTGAGAGATATGTGTTTATAATGCAACGACATTATCAACTACAAAGCATGTTCAGCTTTTTCCTTCATCTTTTACGAGGGGTGGACATTACTAAATGTGGAGAGAAATAACAGATTAAAAAAGTGGTGTATTTTAAAACCCGTTAATTTGAAGTTTCAAGTAATATTGTGATTTACTTTAATACACATTTTAAAATAGTATTTTCATTAATTAGATTTCAAAAATATTATTGGTTTCCTATTTGTGGTGTGCATATTTCTGTCTACAACTTCTGTATTATTCTGAATACGATTTCAAACGTTCTGTTTAATAAAAATGTTTCGATAACGTTATCACATGAAAGGTAGAATCGTATAAATATATCCGTTCCATTCACTTAAAAATTGAATCATTTTGTAAATTGTCAATAATATTTACTTTTGATTACGACCTGTCACATTTATTAAATAATTCACATGAACAATTTCCGTTGGGTGTTAACAAATCATCGCATACATATCTTTAAGCACTCAGATTTTGATAGATTTCTTATATTCATATAATGCCTAGTCCAAAAACTATTGCCAAGCTTTAAATGGGTCCCACTAAGCAAATAACCACATTTCATAAATAAAATAACATTTGAGCTTTGATTTGAGCTAACACTGTCACAGTAGGATAAACGCTTACTATTAAGTTACACGTCGTTCAGTAATACCAACTAGATTGCCTACAGAAGAATCGTTTTAGAAGCCCATGAACCCTGATCTGTGTCACGCGCTGCGCTAGTCTAAATAAGTGATCTGAACTTCGGAGGTTGGGAAACACGGAATCACCATCTTCTCGCAGGTTTCTATGACAACCATAAGAGTCGCTCAGATTAACTCAAGTCTCGGGGCTCTCACTGTTTCCGACCAGATTAAGACCTTGACGCAGGATATTGATTCTGAGTAGCATGCAAGATTTATCAATAGTCTACCCACTCAGTCATATAACTGATTTTTAGTAGGGGTCATTAAACCAAAGCGACCAAGCAAACCCTGTAGGAACCGACGAGTGAGCAATAACCAACCAAAGATCGATATTTTTTAATAGAAAATATAGCAATCAGTGGTATGGACAGTGCGAACACCCGCGGATCAACGCCAGAATCAACAAGGCCGATTCAGAACAACTTTAAATTTATTATGTGCCTCGTTGCTAGGACGGCTCCAAAGTCACCGTTTACAAACTCCTAAGACAAGAACTGATGGACTTAAGTCCAAATCAGAAAGTTAAAAAACTTCTGCCTATAGCTGGAATTGAACCCTGTACCTTATGCATTGGAAGCCGAGACGCTCACCACAAGACCAACGAGACACACTGTGATGCCAGCAATAGAAAAATGAGTAACTCGAAATCAACACATAAAATGTGAATATGACGCTTACGATGGTAACAAATTAAAGTTTCGCATTGGAAATCAAATATTTGTCCGAGTAGGCATAGGCTCTAAATACAATTAGTTTAAATATTATTGTTTTTAATACACGCCTACTACTTTGTAGGTATATTAGTAACCCCTAGTAAGTTTCAGCAATGATGCTTGAAGCAAATCTAGCATTATAGAGTGACAACTTTCAACCTGAAACGTTTTTTAATATATTATCTTCAAAGTGGTTAATCTACACTAAATAAATCATGTTCTAAAACTGTTAATAAAAGTTTGTTATACATTCTTTTAAAATTACCTGGCAAAACATTACGTAGATAGTTAAAATAGTATGATTAAAATTTAATTTAATAAAGCCCTAGTAATTACAATCTTGCCCAAATTTGTTTACAGTTAGTATTTCCTGATTCATTGAAATGGTTTTTCATCATTATAGTTTAAAGGCTTTTATCCGGAATAGCCTTTTTAATCGCTTTTTCTGAATATTTAACTCGCTAATGTTCAGAGGGAATTAATTAACTTCTCAAGATTATATATTCGGGTGTGGGACAGATATAACCACATAGCATCATTGTAGTCGTGAAGAAACAACGTTTTCTCGTGTTTCAATTCAACTTAAAGTAACAACTATCTATATTCAAGTGGCGAATTTTCTCTCTACCTTCAATGCATTCTGAAACAGTGAACAGCTCAGAGGAAAATAAAATCCAAGATTTTCGGATTTAGATGCAGTTTCTCGACCCAATTTGATTTAATGGAAAAGTTCTGCGTAGTTTCAGGCAGTAACTTATTCTTATGCATGAACATGAAAAGTAGTAAGTAATATTTATTTTTATTTTTGATATATTCCTCGACGTCCTACATACTCGCTAAGTTATATGTATTCACTAAAACATTGTTTTCTCTTAGATTTTCGTCAGAAATAGCGGAAATATTCGCAAAGTTTACAAAACCATGTTGATAAATTAAATCAACACCATTGTTTACTAACCTTTTCACTGTTCTGAGGTGGAATTTAATTTAATAACTAAGTCATTATTTTAAGTACCTTTGCCATCTGAGTTGTTTGTTGTTTTTTAATTATTTAAAGGAAGTAGCCCTCACGCACAGGCCGCAAGGCCCATGTGGGGATTAATTTTCTTTGTATTCGTGTTTTTGTTGGTATTATTGTATTTTATTCAAATGTGTTTAAGATGTTTTCTTTATAAAGTAATGTTTTGTTGCAAATGAGAATAAAAATGAATTAAACTTCTCTATCTATTAAAATTGCAACATTTCAAAGGGTGTGTAACCTTCCTTCAAGTAGCAGACATTTTGTTAAAAAATACAACATTAACTTTATTTTTTTCATGAATTGTTTCTGGTTATTTAAAAATAATAAAGATCACGTAAGACTATCCATGTATGTTTCTTATTTTTGCAGAATTTTGCAAAGTTTTGACTAGAGCGTATACTTCCTGGCCGAATGTATAGCTATTTACCAACTGCCAAAATATGTGTATAATTCTATATAATATTGTGCATTGTTTATATATAATCCTGTCAAATAAGAATTTTTGGAGGAAAAAATTGCGATGTCGCTGAATTTTTGCAGAGACCTTCCTTTAATGATACTTATCAACATACTAAAACTCCCCTACAATCGGACTGGAGCTTCGGCCGCCATATTGGAAAATGGCGGCCAAAAAGTGTTTGTTATCGAATATCTCCAAATTTGTTTGAGATAGACAAAAATATCTCAATGGCAGAAATATTCCCCATTCATTTCCCTACAAAACAGGGGTCTTCTATAATTTTGGTAGGGGCAACGGTTACGTCACAAAATCGTGGTTTATATGTTGCTTATTGGAGTACCAGCTTATTTCCAAATTTTCACGCCCAGCATCAAATAATGCCCAGTAAATCCGTAAGAAATCGATTTAAATACAAAAGGACTTTTGTACGGGGTTCATGAAAGCTTCCATTAGTATTTTAAAAAATCAGTTCTGCGAAATCGGATTTTGCATTTACCCGGAATTTGGGTTTTTCCATTGTTGGCATTTCCTAAAAAATGCCATATTTTACTGTCCATTATTAAGCACTAAATAGCATTGGAGGAAAAATTCTTTCTACGCACATTGAAATGACTTAAATAATGATCCGATTACAACCAAAGTTTAAATCCAATATGGCTGCTAATTCCTAATATTCACAATATGAATACTGTTTTTCGTGCTGTTTTTACACTCTTTTTGTTACATAATTCACTTTGATGTTGTGGATATTAGGAATTAGCAGCCATATTGGATTTAAACTTTGGTTGTAATCGGATCATTATTTAAATCATTTCAATGTGCGAAGAAAGAATTTTTCCTCCAATGCTATTTAGTGCTTAATAATGGACAGTCAAAAAGGGCATTTTTTAGGAAATTCCAACAATGAAAAAACCCAAATTCCGGGTAAATGCAAAATTCTATTTCTCAGACCTGATTTTTTAAAATACTAATGGAAGCTTTCACGAACCCCGTACAAAAGTCCTTTTGTATTTAAATCGATTTCTTACGGAGTTACTGGGCATTGTTTGATGCTGGGCGTGAAAATTTGTAAATAAGCTGGTACTCCAATGAGCAACATTTAAACCACGAATTTGTGACGTAACCGTTGCCCCTACCAAAACTATAAAAGACATCTGTTTTGTAGGGAATTAATTGGGCATTATTTTTACCATTAAGATATTTTGTCTATCTCAAACCAATTTGGAGATTTTCGATAACAAACACCTTTTGGCCGCCATTTTCCAATATGGCGGCCGAAGCTCCAGTCCGATTGTAGGGGAGTTTTAGTATGTTGTTTAGTATTATATAAGGAAGGTCTCTGCAAAAATTCAGCGACATCGCAATTTTTTCCTCCAAGCGTCAATATACGATCTTATTTGACAGGATTAATAGCGCATATTATATTTTCCATCTTACAAACAACTCGAAAAGTACGAACGGACATTTTGAGACTCGATATTTGACACCTCGTGCGACTTGAAACTTTGCTGTTTCGACCTTCACCCCCTGAATGAACCCCCCCCCCCAACCCAGACACCAGTATGACTGACGTTGACGTGGTCAACCCCATGTTGGTTGTGTTTTATGAATCACTGGCTCGGACAAACCATCCACGCGCGGACGTCTCTTTTGTCCCCAGCTGATAAACACGTCGCAGATCACTCGCACGCGACAACAATACGCGCATATCTCACTTTAGTTAGTACTGTGACGCTGCAGTCTGCATCACACTCAACACGGACGGGAATAATTTTATTAATGAAAAACAACAACTCATTATGGATTTAGTCAATGTGTTAAATAGCTAACCGAGGCATGAAATACTAATAGGTTGGTTGGTCAAAGCGTTAATGGTTTTTATCATAGTGAGAATTTGAATATCAAATATTAACACACTCATTTAACATTATCGTGACGGAGGGGGTGAAAAATATGTGCTCGTGGTTCGCTTTTTTGTACTTATGTGAGTTTGTTTTGATTTGACTTCTATAAGCTAGTATAACTTTTATTTAGTTGTCCTCCTTTGTAAATCAGTTTTTATATCTAAGTTTCATCGACCACATAGCACGTTAACTGTATAATATTTTTTTATAATCTATTTGTTTGTTTGTTTGCTTGTTTGTTTATTTGTTTGTTTGTTTGTTTAACTTTCTATGGGTATTTATTATTGATATGTTTTGTAAAATATCTTTTAAAATATACATTTCATTATTAAAATACCTCTTATCATTATAAACTTTGGAAGTGTAAGTTTATTCTCATTCAGTTGATGATCGGTATCAAAATCCTCCTCTCAAATCCCTCAAACGTGTGAAATGAAAGGTTTTCAACTTCATTGTTTACAAACGCTATTAAATGCCTGGATTCATGAGTTCCGAGAGCTTACATCTCGCGAGATCTCGCTTATAAATAAACACAAACAAAGATGAACCTAAACAACTCCGACATTTTCATATCCTCCGCCTTCTAAACAACTCAAACAATAAATTAGAACGGGCGAGCGAAATAGGTCGACTCGTAAAGAGCTCCGTCCTCAGGCATTTAGGCTGAGTCTGGCTGAATTGTGAGCTCGCCTGAGAGAGAAGTATAATCCACAAGGTGGTATTTTATATTTTTTATTCAGGTTTCGTGGAATGTTGGTGGTTTATGTCTTTGCAGTGTCACCCCCACACTTACGCATCTTCCACATGCAAGGGAGGTTTTACTAGATGCGGGACTATACAGCTCACGAACACACTCGCACACACCATAACACAGCTGTAAACTAAGACACACAATGATAAACATACGTCACATTCGCACTGTCCATACCACAGATTGCTATATTAACCATAAAAAAATATCAAACTTTGGTTGGTAATCGCTCACTCGTCGATTGCGTCGGGGCCTGCAGGGTTGGCTTGGTCGCTTTGGTTTACTGCCCAGCACGGAAAATCATTTAAATAACTGAGTGGGTAGACTATAAATACGATTTTTTTTTAAATTTATACACATTGGAACACGGTTTATTAAAATAAAATACTTTTCAAAGAATGGAAGAATGCAGAGTCGAGGCTGCATTCAAGTTTTTTTAACAATTGCACAAAATAACTCTCAATTCTTAAGAGCCAACTATACCTATTTTAAACTTTTTAGGGAACTTTTCCTGCTTCCAGTTGTCATCAGATCGATATGTAATTTCGCGTTCTCAAGCAAGGATATGGACTCATTTCTATAGTCAGAGATTACTAAACAATATAATGCAATACGCAACAATAAATTCCAAAATTTACCAATTTTGATGATTTTACAAAAATCCTAAAAATCCATTTAATTTATTTAGATTTTTTGTGATTGTTTTGAAAAAATGATCCTCTATAGAAGACTGTAAAAATATGACCATAAACAAAACATACCTGCAAAGGCTGGTAATAATCTGATAAAAATCACATTCAAAAAAATAGTTTTCAAAACAAATATCGCTTATCAATAATGAACATCTGACGTTGACAAAAAAATGTATTATTTATTTTTGGGTTGAGCGGTACGCCCAATATAGACGAATATAGTGAAATTTATGACGTTTACCCCGGACATATTCCTGCTCGTAATTTTTTGGTTAGAAGTCTCACTTTTATTTCTACTTGTAACACATACTCTTGTCTACAAACTGACATACTTGGACTTTTTCCCCGTTAATATCTTGAACGGTACGCATTTTTTTCTTTCACCAGTACAAATACTTACTATGTATGACAACTTTAATAATTAAGTTGTGGTGTTTTTACTTCATTGCATTAAGCTATATCCATGTGGTCGACAACAGAACTTGGTCAGCAGCCAGATAAATTGGGTCTCTCGCTAAAGGACCCAACTAAATCCATAGCTTAATCCCAATGCGTGCGCTACACATGGGTCTAAACTAAAGCCTAACTTACGCAGTGGTTTTAATGACAAAAATATAAATTCATACGTGGAGTGTAAATAAATCCAAACGAACGACGATATTGAAATTTTCCACATTAAAAATCCAATATTTTGATCGCATACACGAGTAAACATATTATACATAATAATGTAAGGCCTATCTGCGTGCTTTTCTTCAAACCACATTTTATAACACCCAACATGCTAGAAGAATGATAAATACCTGCACCCTTTTCCTTTTGCGGCATTTTTATCGTTATTTCTTTTATCATTTTCCCTTCCTTCTTTGTCTTCTTTTATTTACGTTTTACTTATTTCAATTCGATTAATTTTAATTAATTTCACATTTTAATATAAGTTATATTTGAATTTACTATAAAAAATGTTTGGCATTAATAAATTGTTGTGATTGTATAACACATCACAGTACATTATTTATGTTTTGTCCTCCTGTGCAATTCACTTTTGATCAGTGAATAGTTGAATAAAAAAATGAAACAAATAATTTCCTTGGTGTGAACTTAAAGATTGTGTTTCTGAAGTGGTAGTCGTCGGTAAAGAGTAATCTCCTCCGTCACTCTGCCTACAGATTTGTCAGGGTTTTTGTCACCGCCAGACGAGAGGTTGTTGCTTAATGAAGATAATGATTAACGACTTAGAAAAACACACTAATGGTTGGAGAGTTGGGAAAATGCAAACAAAACGAAACAACTTTTCCTTCCATTCGGAAATAGCACAGGAAGAGAGAGAATTACTGATAAGAAGTGTAAACTACAAAATGAAAATTACATTGTTATCTATGCAAGTTACAAGTGTGACGTTGATACATCGGATAATTGGGATGAAACTTCATAGTTATTCATTGTTTTTACAATTTGGAACAGTCCGTGTTAGCAACTTTGACTATTGAAAATAATCCACAAGTCAAAGGAAGTTTCTATATCGGAATTTGGAAAGATTGTTTTTCCAATATAAATATTAATGCATAGTTAGCAGCAGAACAATAGGCCTACTGTCAGTAAAACTATTTTGCATATGTATCCAAGTGTAAATTATAGAAAACTTTAATGTGTAAGGCTATTGTACCACCTCTGGCCGATAATTTGAAAGTCGAAGAAACATGTCTGAAAAGTTTGCTGAATGAAAGAAGGCTTTTAAAATAACAGGGAAAAAAATTGAGAATTTTTTGGGGCTAGTCTTATATATTACACTTTTGTCCAAAAATCTAAATATAATTTCCAAAAGTGAGGTTATATCCCGCCCCAAAAAATTCACAAATTTTTATTGTTGGCCAGAGGTGGTACAATAGCCTTAACGAAACAAGTTTAATATTTTGTATTTGGCTAAAAATAATTACAAACTAGCATGTAATCAAAACGGAAAATTAGCAAGAATAATATAATTATGACCATATCAATTTTATTATTATACAACATACATTTAACTTAAACGTTATTAATAATGGAATACACTGAACAAATTACAATATTTGTAGTAATTTTTACAAATATAATCTTAAGAATATATTATTCTCTATGTCCGCCCGTCCACAAGGCGAATCCCCTGTGCGTGATTATGATTCTAGAGTTGGCAACAGTTTTCTGCTAGAAATATTCTCAATGAAATATGTAACAGTAGGAACTTTGCTTCTGAAGTCTATAAATTACAAAGAAAGGACTGCCGAGTGGAATACAAATTAGCCAGTCGGGATTATTTCCAAAGCCTTCGGGTTTTCTATGTCCTGGCTTGGAAAGCTTACCGGACCCTATAGAGATTTACAAAGAGGATGGTGTATCTAGAGTAGGTTGGAGGATATCCTGGAAAGCTTACCGGACCCTATAGAGATTTACAAAGAGTATGGTGTATCTAGAGTAGGTTGGAGGATATCCTGAGGGGTGTATCCGAGTAGTCTTAGTGGTGGACTAGTTCTTGTTAGTAGGGTTTACAGGGTAGTAAGACACACCCTGGGGAGATGAGTCTAACGTGTACCTCGGTCGAGACATGATGTGAGGACCTCGTCAGCCTCAATACTGACTGAGCGGGGAGTCGAACCCTGGCACCGACATAAGCGCGAGACTCTGATTCGGGAGGTACCGGGTTCGAATCCCGTCGATACCGGCTATCCTGACCGAAGGTATTCCTCGGTCGTTAATGCGAATGCAAGGGGAAGTCCTCTTTCACAGCTCTCGAACCTCCCTTCACTAGTGTCCGAACTCCAATATACCGAGCCGTCCGTACGATATGATTAAGGCGCTGGTCCTACTCGTACTATGACTCTACGAGGACGTGGGTTCGAATCCCGCATAAGTCATGTTTTCTTGTCATCGTCATTTATCGTCATCTATCATCACTCATTTTAATTCATTACTGTGAGTCTGTGAGACGATTAGCAACACAAATCATCATCATCCAATTTACCTAGATAGTCACCTGATTCAGGTGTCACAAGAGCTAACAGATGTGACCCTCTTCTGTTAGATATTGTTTGTACCCTACAGCGGATATACTTACGAAGTTTTTTTAAACTTTGGCCTGTTTAAGAGGGGTTGGGGAAACCTGTTCGCTCGACTGACTGTCACCACAGATGTTTGAAATTTTGGGTAGTTGCCACGTACGAGGAAATGAAGGAAAGATTTTTGCAATTTTGGATTTAAGGGGGTCGGGCCGTTTGTATTTTACGTATGTTAAATTAGCCATTACTTAGGTACATTTTTTAAAATAACCATACAAGCTAGAGCTTTAATTTTTTTTTCCTGGTTTAAGAATTGAATTCTTAACACTTTCCCCGCTTTCATTACACAAATTGTATAGTTGGAAACTATATTTAATTGTGTTTAATTAATCGGTGTAATAAGTGTACATTTTTTGAATATTTTAACACATGTTTGAATTATTATAATTAAAAGTAATACAAAAACTGTATTATTGAAAGCGGCAAAGTTTTAAGACTCAATATATCTACATGCTCTGAAATTTTCAACACATTTGCATGTATAGTTCCTGAAAAAAATGCAGCCTACCTTTGCATTAAAAATTAATGTTCTGAGAAAATCAACGTCAAAGTTTCACAGCTTTCAGTAAACGAATTTCAGCCCATAGTCTGAACATAGTCTCTAACTTACAAAAAAAATCGAAAAAATCGAAAAATATTTTTTTTTCCAATTTTTTTTGTCATTTTATTCTACATACTATACAACGACATACAAATGAAAAATAAAAAATACGATTTTTTAAAAACCTCTGACGGCCGGACCCCCTTAAAGAGAGAATAACATTGCAGTTGGATTTAAACCATCAGGATGTGGTAAGTACAAAGTAAGTAAAGTAGTAAGTAAGTACTTACGTTGACAACATCCTTTTGTAAAATATAGTAATCTAAGTTCGCAAATCATATTTTAAACGTGAAATGGTGCCAAATATGGAATATCTAATCGGCAAAAAGAAAACTGCAAAACTAAATATCGTATATTTTATCGTCGATTATTCTTATCTCAAAGTGGTTAATTTATCTTAATACTATAGTTTGCTTATTCATATCGTGTATTGTTTAGATTAAGCCAAAATAGCCAGACCAACTGAACTAACAAACAACACACACAACACAACACAAAACAAACACCTTAGATTAAAAGCTTCATAAGACCTACATACCAAATCAATCAAAGCATGCATTATTTCCTAATCAATAATATAATTTGTATGTTAACAGTTACTATTATCTATGGCTCTGTCT
This sequence comes from Sweltsa coloradensis, assembly GCA_024449915.1. Taxonomy (NCBI): domain Eukaryota; kingdom Metazoa; phylum Arthropoda; class Insecta; order Plecoptera; family Chloroperlidae; genus Sweltsa; species Sweltsa coloradensis. Next base: position 561,346 of record JAMZAV010000395.1, read on the forward strand.
GTAATATTTAAACAAGTTTATCAAAATGTATATAATGTATCATGATAATCGAGTCACATTTATGATGAAACAACATCATATAATTGATAAATTAATTATTTATATCTCCCAACTTTTGCTAGTTCATTCAAAACAACATTTGAATAAATTATTATTATTTGGATAAGTCTAAATTGTTAGTGTATATCAAGAGATATTGATTTGATAACACAATTTTATAACGAATTACTAGTGGAATGTTGTGTATTGTCTATACTTATATATGATTCTACAGTCTTGTTGTGTAATGTTTGTGTAAATTAATTATTAATTTGTTTCAACTTTATTGTGGTTACTCTCTATAATCAAACTGAACTCATGACGATTATTATTATAGACTAGTTCTGTAGACAAGATAATATAATCCTTAAATAATCATCCTTAATTTGTCCATTCTATCAACACCCATTAAATGTGTTTACTAAGTTTATATAATATATAATAATAAAGTTATATTAAATATAATCAGAAACAACGTACACTAATGGCCATGCAAAGGTTTTACCCACTGCCTCCTAGGTGCTACTGCTCGTTCCACGATATAGGAGGCAGTGTGGTCTTGCAAAGCTCTCTGCAAGAACTACACTGCGCACTGCCTTCTAAAGGTGATAAACCATGTGTTTGAGCGTGGGAGGGCGGTGCCTGCTGGCGGCGATACCGGCTGGTAAATACAGTGTAGAACGATGAGAGTCATAAACCTACTGTAATAGGTATCGAGTTCGAACTTTAATACGCACTACGGGAAGGAGTGAGGACCGAACAGTAATACAGAGGGAATAACGGTCGTGCGGATAAATGTGAGACATCACATAAAGCCAACAGACTTATATCTCTGATTCGGGAGGTCCCGGTTTGATACACGCATCGACAATCCTGATTGAGAGTTAATCCTAGATTTCCTTCTGTGGATTAGCGCGAACAAACCAGGGGTCTATCGACTAATTGTGACAACAGTCGATCGAATGCGACAACTTTAGTGATAAGAGAAAGTGAGAACTGCTACCTCGAATTTCCATCATACAAACATCATTGAAATAATTGTTTATTAAGTCAAAGAAACATAATTGGCAGACGGCTGTAAAAGTGTAAAATCTTTCATTATTGCCAATAAAAAGTTTATACGCTTGGCTCAACGCTGCGCTCATCCTGCAACAAAACAAGCTGTGTATTGGCAACATTTAAACATTGAACACTTTTAAAGCAGTCTGCCAAGATTTATTTGACTTAATAAACAACAACATACAGAAAATGTAAGTTAATTACTTTAAGCATGATGAAAATTCGAGGTGGCAGAACTCGTGGCTTGCACACAGAATGCTAAGGTATAGCCTGGATTACTTGGAAGCTCTATTGGTCATCCTTTTGGGTTGTGGTTTGCATTAAGAGGGTATGCTGAGGCTAAAACGGAGGCGAGTTTAAGCGCTCAGCTTTATGGATTTTTTTGGTAAACGGTTATAATAACACCATTATCAAATTTCACACAAACGTTTATAAATAATAAATCTATGTTATCCATTATGCGTATTCCTAAATTAATTCATTGATTTTGAATTAAAATTTAGTGAAATCACCAAAATTTACTCATTTTGTCAATTCGGGAATTTATTCCAAGTGTAGAGATTTTTTAACAAAAATTTGCATAATAAATATCAACGTTTAAATCATTTTGAACGCGTCAGTTAATTTGGTTTTATCCTCAGATGAAAGGTTTAGTGGAAATTTCCAGAATTTGAATCCATGTTTTGGATTTCCCATTTTTTCACGTTTTGGACTTATGTCTCGCAATGGATCTTTAACGCTTATTTTGTGCAACCAATTATGGATATCAATATAAAAGTACTTTATTAACATCCATTCAAAATTTGGTAATGATATTACCAACCGTTCAGCAGAAATCATCAACACCTGTTTACGCACATTTGAGTTGAGCCAAGAATGTGCGATTGTCGCTTAAATCAGATAATTTTTTCCAAATAGTGCTTACATTTTTCCGTAATGGACCAGTAAAGGTGCTTCCATGAAGGTAGCTTCCAAGGCTTGCGAAGGGGAGAATTATTTGAAATGTGCTCTGATCGCGCCTTTCGTTTATTTTAATTGTAATCAACAAACTAATGATACTTAAAACATTTTTTTTTAAAGAACAACCCTACTAAACGCAAGCGCAGCAGATTTATGATAAAATAAACTTGGCGGTCTCGTTGCAATATCATATTTTATTTCATGATTGTGTCCATTGATTTTAATATTCATATACTAATGTTAGGGATACGAGTAAAAACCACATTTACCCATTGAACTGTAATAGAAAAGCCTGCACAGTGGGCTACAAGATGTAATTAACTCCGTACGAATATGAAACATTAAACCCCGTGCATAATTCATCTCGACCATTACTTTTAATTTCACACATGGGTAACAAGGGCGCGACACTGCGAACCTAGCTCCGCGTATATATGAGCTCGGTCGTGCCACACCGACAAAACAAAAATATACGTGAATTATTAACGCCACAGAGCGAAACACACGGACTTTCCAGACTAGGCGAGCGCCATACGGAGAATTCGCAAAACATCTCATTTCTAATTCAGGAAGTGAAAAAAATCATTTGTAAGTTGTTTTATTTTGAGGCATATCTCTTATTTTATTATACGTGAAAATGGAAAGTCATGTTTTCTATAAACCTAGAAAATGATATCAAATTCGAGTTCGAGCATGATGCATAAAAGCCTTGGTAAATACATATAAAACAATAGCATGTTTGTCATTTGTACATTTTAATGTTGAACACATCGAACTTTAAAACAATCAAAAATAAAAAAATAATACAACCGACAAGATTATAATATGTTAAAACTTCCTAAAAAGGTTATGAAAATCGGTATTTCCAAAAACTTTTGCGTTTAAGACCAAGCCTGGACAATATCTTTGCCCAGCGCATTCACATCACGTTTTGACCACAAAGCTGTTTGTAGTTTATAGGTCCTTGTAAACATAACTTTACAGTTCACTTAAATGTTGTTGCTGCGATGTATGTTTCTCCTATACGTGCAACACTGTGGACGTAAAGAACTTCACTTTCTCACGTCAGACACCCGTAAAGCAAACAAGGTATCAAGTATACGGTTCCCCACAATGTCCCATATGTCGACATAACCTTGCACGGGTCACCAGTCACGACGACACTGTGACCAACTACGAGAAACAAAAACACGACGCAAAGTGAAAGAGAAATGTCTGAACCGGACCCTGTAGAAGTTTAGACATATTGGTGAGGAATTCGTTCGATGAAACATGGTTGGATAGCTAGTAGTAAGTAAATTACTTGCCAAAATATAACAAATGAACCTATTATCTTTGTATTTGCCCTATTCATTTGTTTGCCAACAAGTACAATTAACATAGACATAGCCGACAAGAAAATCTCGTCTTTACGACATGTTATTAAACCAAACATGTTGTGGATGTCAATCGCATGTTTTTATTATATTCTTGCAATAACTTGGTTTTTTACCAGTCCAACGATACAAAACATTTGAAATTTGACTATGGATTATTCGTGGGATGAGCGTAGCGAGCGTAGCGAGCGAAACGAAGATTCCATTTCACTACACTGGAGAAAAAAATCCGGAATGTTTTTTTTTTCTTTCTTTCTTTTTTTTTTTTGTATTTTTGTCTGTTTGTCCACACGATTCCGGCTAAACCGATAATCCGATTGCGATGAAATTTTATGGAGGCCTTCGAAATCTCTGAACTTAGAACTGCCACGTTTTTGAGCGCAATCGGAAAATCTTTTCTCATGAAAATCGCAATTTTACGATTTTTTTCAATTTTTAAAAAATTTCTTCGACTTATAACACCTACATGCTTTATCCGATTTTAATGATTTTTGCACAGAACCTTTATTTTATGAATTTAGATATTTTTGTGAAATTTGAGCGCAATTGAAAAAATATTTATCATAAAAATCGAAATTTTACAGGTTTTTTCTTTTTTTTAAACAACTCTTTGACTTATAACACCTACATGCTTTATCCGATCGTAATCATTTTTTCGCAGAACCTTTATTTTATGAATTAATATATTAGTGTAAAATTTGAGCGCAATCGAGAAATTATTTCTTATGAAAATCGCAATTTTACGATTTTTTTTAACAATTACGATTAATTAAAAAAAATTAAAAAAATTAAGTTAATTTTTAATTTTATTTAATTTAATTTTAAAAAAAATTCAACTAAGTAATGATTTTGCCACAGAACAACAGAAAATTCGCATAACACATGGCAGCTCAATGCACCAATTACGCTCATCCAACAACGCGGCGGGACTTAAGCGTTTTCCTAGTGTAAAAAAATGATATTGGGACTTATTCTTTCATTAAAATGTGTCAGATATGAAATGTTTTTATTTGCTTTGACTACTGTTTGGCTAGCTAGAGCTACTAAACTTAAAACTCTTTAAGCTAATATCGACTCTTGAAAACGTTGCAAATAAAGTGGTACAAGTATATGAATTATTTTTAAGTTGGTGCACTGTAGTATATTTATAATTATTTGTCCTATGAGACTGGTCTACATCATAGATTCTGTGACGATGAACGAGCATCGTCGCGATACACCACAGACCACGTATCGTATCATTCATCTTCAGAACACGTGTGCACACAGAGCTAGACGTGATCTGACTGAGGATGTTGCAATCCATGAGAAACGTCGGTTTATGCTGAATTGCGACGATTTCACCTAAACATTCTACATTTTCCTTGGACCCTGACAAAGAAATCATCAATATCCAACAACTGTTACCTACGTTGACTTGAAACTGTTAAAAATTAAATAAGACAAGATTTTTAAGTAATGAGATTAAATGAGACCCGAAATAAAAATTGTTACGACTAGATTAACCCAGTTCGGCTGTACTTCGGTGATAGCCTCAGCTTAGGATATTATATTAAGTGTATTATGACATAGACAATTTCCATGACAAGACTACTCTTTCTAATGAAACATAAAAGACAATTTGAATAAGTTCAATGAACTTTTAAATAATACCATTAAATAGTATCCATCATTGATTGAGGTATTTAAGACTATCAAACTTTAAACTATCTATTGATATCTACAAATATTCAAAATAGCGTTTACGATTAAACGAGTACGTATATTATTAGATCACTTTTAATTTTATATTGTGACGTTAAGAGAAAATAAAAAAACTGTACTATACTTAAATAAACTAATGCTAACATAGAATTTATTTAATTTATTTAATTACACTTTAAACAAAGAATCAAAACGAAATGGGACAACGAAATAACGATTTTACTTTAGACCTAAACGTATTTTGGGATAAACATACTTCAATAAACCTGACGAAGATGACTGATAGTTATCAAATCATCGTTATTTGAGTAATTTTTTTTTTAAATTTAAATGGTTTGAAAACTTTCATAAATAAATAAATAAATTGTATTTAGAGTCTACCCACTCAGTTATATAACTGATTTTCAGTGAGGGACAGTAAATCAAAGCGACCAAGCCAACCCTGATTAAAACAATAGCCGCCTGCGGTGGTTCATACGATTAGGGCGCTGGTCCGAAGCGTGTAGCGTTAAGAAGACGTGGGTTCAAATCCCGCAAAAAGAAATGTTTTTTTTAAATCGTCCTTTATCGTCATATAACAACTCATCGTCTCGAATAATCTAAGTGCTTAATAGTTTTGCAACAAAAATCATCATCAACTTATTTTTTCTTCCCGGGTTGTTCACCCATGGAACGACCTTCCGCCCGCCCTCAAAGACTGCCCAGTGAGACACTTCCCTTCCCTGTGCAAGGAGCACTTGTTGAAGAACCAACTACATGTGACATGTTAGTTTTACGTGCTTCAGCAAGGCTCTTCGCGGCACAATATTTCTTAACAGATTTTAGGTGTTTTAGCAAAATATTTGCTAGCGTCGACGCCGTTTCTTGTTGTTTTTAATGTATAATGACAAGGATAACAATAAAATAAAATAAATAATATAATTGCATTCTGTCGACGCCACACTCTACTCGTACGCAAGGTACCAGGCACAGAGCAAACTGCTGGCAAAGTTGTCCACCCCTGGCCAACCCTTCATGCATATTGTACGACGTCCGAGCCTTGACGTCTTGACCGCAGAGTGGCGGACCCTGACTACCTAGCCCTAGGTTCGACTCCCTGTGGGCTAGGACGCGTCATACCTCACCGGTCTCGGGTAGGTCCGGCTGTCCTCGGCTCTCCTCGGGGGGCAGACAATCCGCGCCTAAGCCCTAATCCCACGCATCCGTCACCAGCTACAAGTCACAACACGTGAGAAAACTACAGGAGATATGTCACGCAGAACTATCTGGAGAATTCAAGGGGGAAATATTGAGAAATTGCTCGATTTGACCCTTCTCCTTCTCCTTCTCCTTCTCCTTCTCCTTCTCCTTCTCCTTCTCCTTCTCCTTCTCCTTCTCCTTAATTGATTGAAATCCATGTTAGAAATTTTAAAAACATTTACCTGAAGCGAGAATTTAATTCGGGACTTCTGAATTTGATATTAATGAAGAATTTTGTTACTTAATGTCTCTATTAATGCAGTAAGTCTATTCAATACGATGAGTGGTGATAGATGGCGATGAAGGACGATTATTAAAAACATTGCTTATGCAGGATTCGAACCCACGTCCTCGTAGCCCTAATCGTACGTGCGACCGCGGGAGACTTCTTCTGCCTCTACCGCCAACGACCAACGAGCCACACATTTCATGCACCGATCCAGTAATCGCTTTCGACCGAGGACAACCACGATGCCCAGAACTGCGACAACATTCTCCATGGATTAGAACATCATATGTTTACTAGACTAAATAATCCCTGGCTAAAGCTAATGCACAGATAAACAAGACCAAGGTGGCTGTGACAACCTTACTACAGCGGCACTATAGATTGATCTAGAGGTTATTAAGGAATCAATTTGTGTGCTCTAATCCTCAATCACACACATCCATTAAGTAAGCTTAAGTTAAACCGTATGCACGTCGCAAACAACAATACCAGAGTTTAAACCCAAGGCTAAATGCTTTGCATGGCTGCGCAGATAACATGTTCTGCGAAGGAATTAGTGCACGTAATCCTTTGTTAATTGATAACTGACTGATTTTCTCTATTTTGAAATCGACGGATTAAAAACTGGTTAGAATATTGATTTGAGTTATGTTTCTGATGGGTGACACAACTGTCAAAAAGAGGGCAGGAGATAATTAAAAATAAACAAGCCATGCAAAGCAGTAGACCGTCATGAATTGAAATATTAATGAGGTTAATTTGTTTTCTAACTGATATTAAAATAGAGTCTGCCAGTAGATACTAGTTAATCTATCAGACTAGTATTTCACCCACATATAACTAGGCTTCAATTTTTTGTCCGTCCGTCTGTCTGTACGTAGGCATAAGTTACGTGTCAAGATGAAAACTGAACATGACCTCCGATTGACATCTCTATATTTGTATTTGTTGCCCTTCAACAGATACAATTCATAAGGGTTTAGGTGGCCCCGATGGTCAGAGAGCGGCGCGAGCGTCACCCAAACAATACTTATAAATACCCGGCACCTCCACCATCAATGATATTTCTATGATCCTTATGTCTCAAATCTCAGGGGAAATATGTTTTATCTTCGCTATTATAGATAAGAGTATAACCTAGTTATTGTTTGGCAGACTATGTGAACAGTCGGACCGTTAAGTTTAAGTAACTACGATCTTGAACGTAGGGTTGTCTCTTTTTAAATACAAATTTAATTCTTTATGAATGCAGATTTCGAAAACTATTATTGTGATTATAATTTGCTATCCGTTTATATTTAAACAATCTTTATTCAGCTATTTTAAAGTTGGCAAGCCCAACTCTGTTTAACTCTTGTCTTCGATAGAACCATAGTACAGCTATTATTCATACCAGTCTTATCAGATAAGTGGTTAAAGAACAACATATGAGCGTTTTGTCTAAACCACATAAGAAACAACGCAAAACTAATTTGAAATGTAAGAATTCCACGATGTACATCTTATACTTTTTGTGCGGAGTTATAGCCAGTTTTTCTTTATTAAAGTCCCATTGCAGTATACATCAAATAGATAATACAAGAAAAATAGTGTTGACCTTCTAAAAAGACTATTTATGTTCATGCTCCTTAACTACTGTTTAATGCCAACTTTAAAATTTATTTTGGTGATAAATTCCCCTTTAAAGGTTAAACTTTAACACTCAATCTCTTAAGTACAACTTTTTTGCTCACGTTTAGAAAAGTTCTCATTTTATAGTTCAGATTTGAAGTAAATCTTCTACGTTCACATTGGTTAAATCAATCTCATAAAACCTGTCTAACAATAACCTTGTCCCCGTGCAGGCAAAGTGTTCTTACCGTATATCGTGATGTGCCCCGTCAGCCCCGCGCCCACACTGCGATATCAACCCTGAAAGTAGAGAGAGAGAGAGAGGTCAGAGCGGAGTTTTACATAAAATGAGTGGTTCGATTATCCCCCTGGCTTCGCAGGGACGTGGGAAATAATCCGGTTCGGAAATCGGTGGTGACAACTTAAACTGAGCGCTTTCTGGCCCCGCGCGGAATATTAATATCGAGGACGTTGATATATCAGGCTGCGTTACTCTAGCAAAGAGTTTTATGACAAATGGAGGAGAAGTTGTCATCGGGAGATATTGTTTTTACGTGGGGGGGGGGGGGGGGATTGATTGAAAGGGAGATTTTCTTCGCACAGTTACAGAATATAATGTTCGATTTTTACTTATTTTTAGAAACATTTCATTCATCATTTTGTCTCCATTTCGTTATTAGTTTTATCAAATACTTTAGTGGACACTGCGAGTGTCTACAGTATTGGTTTTATTTAATTGTCCTCCTTCATAAATAATTTTAGAAAAGACGTTAAATAAATAAAGAAAGAATGAAATACAAATTTTGTATTGAATTTTGTTTAATTAAATAGTGCACCATACCGGGAGTCAAAAGAGTCATTAACGACTAAAGAACACCTCGGAAAAGACTTTTAGTCAGGATTGCCGATGTCCAATATAATCAGAAATCATTGTAATGATCTTAAAACGTAAAACTGGAAGGTTCATTTTAACTTTGAAGATAAATTTTTAAAGTTTTGGTGGAGGTGCCGGGTCCACGAAAAATTATATTTTACTTTATTTTAAATTTTAGGGTGATTTTGATTACCCAGCCCAATTAATAAAAAATCATAAATATTATCTTTAAAAAAACTTAAACTTGAAGGTTCATTTGCATTTGAACTTTGAAGATAATTTTTTAAAATTGGTGGAGGTGCCGGGTCCACGAAAAAAATTATTTCGTTTTGTTAATTTTTTTAGTGATATTGAATAATCCAATAAGTACCATAATATAGTTCCTTAGGACTTAATAGTTAGTCGTTAGAAACTTTAGAACATGCATTTTCATAATTTATGTGGACTTAAGCACTGTCCTTGTAAGAATATTAATAATATTATTGTGATGCAAAAATTCTAAACATGGAATCGAATCGATATATTTAAAGAAAAATATTAATGTTGTTACAAGAACAGTACTAAGTCCAAAGATAAAACGTAAATAAGATAAATATAACTTTGGTCCAGTATCATGACCAGCCGCTAAAAAGTCAAGTGTATGTGACTAAATGATAAATTACAGATAACAAGCTAGTCCCTATGATCAGTCTTAATAGTGGGCCTTCAAATACTTTTCTTTAGTTTATATGAGGAAAAGGAGTCCTGTATGTACAAGGCACCTTCACCAATAGATTTCAATGCAGGGTAAGAGTTTATCAGCACACACATTTACTTCAATCTGTTTATGAAGTTATCACTATATTTTGAAAATTGTTGTTTGCTTGTTTATAATAGTAATTATTTAATGTATGCAAGCCAATAATCTCCCGACTAATAGCTTAATATTGAAAGGACATTGCCCTCGGCGAAAAAGTAAATAAATCTTTTTTATTCCCCATTCATCAGCGCGGTGTTTAACATGACACGGCTCCTCTAGTGTTTGCTTCACAAAGAGTCGCTAAAAAACAGCCTTAAAACTTACAACGAGTCCATTGTTTATCCACAGCCAGAAACAGTGATCAGTTTTTGTGCCAAACTACAACGTCCTATGAATCCTAAAATGTGTTTCCTCAAAAAAAAAACTTTAAAAAAAGCCGCTATTTTTGCGTTGATTTATACGTGAATATGTCCCGCGCAAAGTCCGGCCAGATTCTATTAATTTCTAGAATTTAACACGACTGAATGAGGAGCGATTTTTTACAAGTTTGTCATGACCATCTGAGACTTGTCAAGTTTTTGTGATATTCTGGTAAAAAGAGAGGCTGAAATGTCAGAAGCAGGAACACGAGTGTAACTTAATTAATCGGAGTTAATGAGTCCACTCTTCTTGCTCGTTGAGCTGCCTTTTAATTATTTTTTAATAATGACTTAGAAGTGGAGATTTATGAGGTGACTCGTTATGTTAGTGATATTTTCTGATCAAAACGTTAAATTAGAGTCAGTTTTAATAGCGGATTAATCAAATGTAAATGAAAAATGTTTAAAAATTTATCATTACCAGATTTAACATTTGTAACCGAATTCTGTGCAATGTAAAATTTATAAATAATATAAGTAATTATTACAAAAACTAATAGTTATATTATTGTAAATAAATACAAATATGCGTACCGTTGAGTAAACAAAGTTACTGAAACTAAATTGCGACAGACAGACATAATTAAATTTGAATTGTCAAAATATGTTTGAATACACAATAACGAATATACAAAAGCATCATTAAACGAAAAACAGACAAAATAAAATGTGTAGAATCTACAAACATGCTGGAAAATAAGTGAGCATTTCCTTATAACGTTTGAAATTTCTTATTCACCTCCATCTAGCCTGCACCCTATGCTCGCTCTGCATAAAAATATCACTAAATTCTTTGCTAACCGCGGGAAAGTATCTGAAACTCGTTTCCCTCTTGAAAATATCGAACACGAAACTGCTTTCTCCCCTAATGGCCGCCAAGACCACACACACACACCGCGCAAGAAATCACATTATATTTCATTGTTACATTTCCCTCATTTAAGCACGTTTTTGTCCCTTACGAAGACGACGACGACGACGTCCTTCCTTCCTACGTCATTTCCGGTTCCCCTTAACCACTTCCGGCTATTTCCGTTGGTGCGTGCACCGTCTGGTTTTGTTTCGCCGCGTCTTGAAGGAGGGGTTGGAGGGGGGGGGGAGACGAATGAGCCGGGGGACGCGTTGCACTTACACGACGTGCCACAAACAACCAAACTTTTCTTGTAACTGTAATTTAAAAGTATTGTTGTTATTCCCAGGGAGAATGTAAGCGATACAAATGGCGGCCACGTCTAGTTCGTGGCTGATGGACTGTGAGCGCTCAATCAACAGATGAGGTACAGTCCACGACAAGATGCTAGCAGCGGTTGAAGCTTTATGAACGCGCTGATCAATACAAAACTCCACAAAAATTGTCTTTAAAAAAATCATTTTTCTTGAACTTTTCATCCAAACAAAAAACAAACTTGATTATCTGCACGTCCTAAACATAATGCTGGACAAAAGTGAATAAAAATCCTGAATACACATGAATTATACAATAGATGATGGTGTTGATGGTAATTATTACTGTAGCTAAACGTCTCTATTAATGTACTAAGGCTATTCGAGACTACGAGTAGTGATATGACGATTAAGGACGATTATTAAAAAACATGCCTTATGCGGGATTGGAACCCAAGTCCTCTTCGAGCCACACACTTCGGACCAGCGCCCTAATCGTGCCTGCCACCGCGGACGGCTTCACATTAGACAAGTCTCTTTATAAGATCTTAATGAACAATGTCAGGTATTGTAGTTTGTTTGTATGGTAATGTTATACATCTCAATAGATAAAAGATTTCAGTAAATACGGAGGATTGCCCGATGTAGAGATAGGAAAGAAATCACTTCTCAGCTTTCAACAAGTGTCTAACTTGGTGATAGTGAAAAACAAGCACCGGTATGGGCACATTAAAATAGGGAGCGAATCTTACCGTTATTATAGTATACATGTATTATAAAATGGTGGAGAAGGTGGGTTAAAAAATTGCCGTTCTTCGCGTAAATCTAATCTTTTCTCCATGTGATATTCTCAATAGAAAATGGAAGTCTCGCTCTTACGGTTGGAAGTATAGTTGGTAATGTATGTCCAAGGGTTGTAGGAAGAACTCAATCCCGACTTGTAGTAAAGAAAGGAAACTTCAGTTGGGATTACGTTGATCTGGGATCATGTCGTGTACAGTGGAGTAGATCCTGACGAGTAAGCTAAACCTCCATTACACCCTCTGTACCCTCGGTGCACCTCTATACACCTCATACACTCCATTATACGCTGACCTAGTTTCACACAGGACGCGCTCGTTCAACATGACCCAACCAGCAGGTAACAGCTAACATCATTCTCCATGAGAAGGAGTCAATGTTTACATGGAGCTTCACTGTTAAGTACATCATGCAGTCATTTATACTTTGAGTCCTGATTCAGGCAGAAGGTTTTGAACTTCTTACATAGACTTAAATCCATTAATTTTGTTTTGGATGAATGATGAATTTATTTGTATTTATTTTATTTTTAACGTCTGTCCTATTCAGTTAAAAAAACTGATTTACAAAAGAGGACAACTAAATAAATCTAATTACATAGATTACAGACACACACTTCGGAGCTGTCTTAACAACGAAGCACTAAATCAATAATTGCAAATAGTTGTTCTGAAAGACTCTTGATTCTCGCTAGTTGGCCATTGTTCGTGCAACGATGGCGTCGGCACCGACATGGTTGGCCCGGTCCGCTTTTAATTTAAAGACCACCATTGATAATCAGTTATGTGACTTGAGTGTGTAGGAAGACTCTGGATACGATTTTATTTATTAACTTCATTATATATCATATTTCTTATATTTATACGTCTGTTCCTATATTGATGTATATTTCTTTTCTTAATCTAACTAACATGGCATTTCAATTAATTTTATTTAAAAAGATAGATTCGTATTAAAACTACTAAGATAATATGATGTAGTTATTTCAATTGTTTTCAAATCTGATTTTCATTAAATAGTGCATTGATGAAAGATACAACAAACTGGAGTCATGTATCCACAAAGTGAAGCAATGCTGAACTTGCGAGTGACGGTTAGTATTGACAGGGCCTGTGTGTGATACGTAGCGAAAGCGAATAAAGGTAGGGGTGTTGTGGGGGGTGGGGGTGGGGTGGGTTGGTGGCAGATCCCACCCCCCAGAGCTATATTTCCTCACACTGCCACAGATATATCTCAATACGTCACACACAATTTAAATCAGATCAATAGAAGGATTTTCCACCAATCCTTCTCTATCCTTTCCTGTTTGCGTACACAAGTAGCCGCTAGCTACGCCAACAAAATATCAGTAAGTAAAAGTCCAGGTTTGTTCCTAGTTTTTCATTTCGTTTTACCTGTACCCCTACACATTCTAATGTAGATATCTAAGCGTGAAAATATTTTGACAGGACTTGGCTACGTAAATCAGCTTTGAAGATGGTAGGGTGTTTGCACTCTGAAGTATTGAGGCTTCTGGAGATTGTAAGGTGGAGGTAGGGGATAATGCCAGACTCAAAGGGAACGGCTTATAGAATATTTGGGTGTGGTTTCTCTGCTGTAAACCAATATACTGCCTTGGTGTGTACAGAAACATGGGCACAAACTAAACACCCTAGTGCACGAGTATTGTGCAACAAATCACTTTACTATACTGATTGAAGCCTGGTAAACGAATATTATTACGTTAGTTAACGAGTATTTGTATTTGTACTTTATCCAATTGACTTACTCACAGCATACATATACCAATCGTCATTATTAAGTATTGTCCTCCTGTGTAAATCAGTTTTTTAACTGAATAGGGTACACGTTAAAAAATAAATAAAATAAACAAAAATATGTAAACGAGGCAAAAGAACACACTATATCATACTATAAAAAATTCAACAATGTAACAGGTATTAACGTTAAAAAAACAAATCATTAGACTTTTCACTGGTATTTACATAATATATTTTTATTTCACCTTTTAATATCACCTTTCAAATAAAAAGATATTATACAAATAACAGTAAAAAGTCCAATGATTTGTATTTGTTACTATATAATACTGCCAAGAATCGTAAATGTTTTATTTTGCAAAAATTTGCTATCATAGAACGAATCGTTAAGATATATTTATGTACTCGGAGCCTGGGGTTGATGATTAAAGAAATGTTCAATAACACACGAGACGGATCTTTTTCGCATTCGATTTACCGGAAGTTAAAAGTCGTTTTATCCGACAGGACCGTAAATTATTATCATTTTTATGGAAATGGTTTAAAAAAATACACCAAAGAATACACTTACTTGTTTATTTTATCATATTGACGAAAACTAAGGTCAAAAGAAATATAAATAAAACCATTTACTTTCTGAAAATGTGTAAATATGTACAGCTAACATAAAACGGGGAATGCGAACATACATTGATAACAGTTATGAGATTCAGTATCGAACCCCGAAGTTTGCTTCACACTTCCAACGCAAGACGTAGAGGAGTTTGACTCGGAACAAGGGTGTGCAAGTGACCGTATAACTTAGTTCTTGACAGGAAGAGGAGTAAGTTACCTCGCAACTCCACGCGTAGCCATAGAATTCTGCGTGGGAAGGTCTTACCTCACTCAAGATAAAGCTCATTGCAAGAATCAATACACTAAATACAATACAGGCACGAGCACTGAGCCTTGAGGAACACCTAGGGGGAGAGAGTTGGAGTTAGTAACCTCGCAACTCCACGCGTAGCCATAGAATTCTGCGTGGGAAGGTCTTACCTCACTCAAGATAAAGCTCATTGCAAGAATCAATACAATACAATACAGGCACGAGCACTGAGCCTTGAGGAACACCTAGGGGGAATACAATACAGTAGTCAGTAACTCGCAACTCCACGCTGAATTCTGTGTGAGGAACCTCACTCAAGATAAAGCTCATTGCAAGAATCAATACACTAAAATACAATACAGGCACGAGCACTGAGCCTTGAGGAACACCTAGGGGGAGCTACATACAAGGTCACAGATATAGTAAGAATAGAAGCATACCGATCCGAACAATCATTCTGTACGTATGATTCTTAACGTTTTCCATTAATTCCGATTCGATTAATTTGATTTTTTTAAATATACATTTTAAATATTATATGGTCATAATTTTATTACAATGATTCTGTTATATTGATTTTCAAAAGCATTTAACTATTTTGTGTGCAATTACATAATCCTTTTTGTATGTAATGTGTACCTTTATAACTCAGTTTGATTTTGATATTTTTAAATTCTGGATTGATTTTAAAAAAAACATAAGGTTTCTGCTATTTACTATTTTAAATTTCGAGATCTGGTTTGCTATATTATTGCGCCTGCGTGCCGGTGTTATTGTATCTCACACGACTTGGTTGCTATACCACCACAGTATCAACCTGGGCTGGTTGTGAAGGTGGATACAAAGAAAATGAATAAGGTCCTAAGCTCTTGAGTCAACTCGTAACCTGGATGTCTGGGAGATTAATGAACACAATTTCCAGAGGACTGTGAGAAAGCTTCCCCCCTCCCCCTTCCCCCCGCCATCACCGCGACCTCGTCAAACTTGCGCGCCCGCCGCAGTTCACGGGGAGCGCTAGTGGAGGTGGTCAGAACCTTCAGACTGGGGGCTGGACTGCACCATTCGCTAACAGGAAATCATAAACTTAAGTTAGATTTAATGTTTTGCGAGGGGTTTGAGAAAAAGGATACTTTAAAAAGTCCTGAGCATAGTTAATGACATAGAAAGTTTATTTTGTAGTGTATTTACTAGAACATTTAAACATAAATTTGTATTGAAATAGTAAATTAACTCAATACGAAAAATTAAAACTTACGTTAGGTTGTATATAAGTTACAACACATATGGATGTGTTATTTTGTTAAAGAATCTATCAAAAAATTGAAAATAAAAATAGGTAAGACTTAAAAAAAAAGAATACTATGATGGGTTTAATGTTAATGCAACGCCAATAACATTGGAAAATAAACTTTAAACAACAATGTATGAATTGATGAAGTTCAAAAGAAATGTCTCGATTGAAATAAAAGATTAATATATTTGTTACGTTAACTATTTGAGAAACCCCTCACCGTCAGAATCTTGCGAACAGATTCCATCGCAGGAAATAAAATTTTATTTTAAACCATTATATTGTTCAAACTTGTTCAAATAAATAAATAGAACGTTAAAAATATCATTGTAAAATTACATCTTATGAATGTGAGAACATTTATAAATAAACGTCAGAACTTTCTTATTTAAAAATGATGTAAACATATTATTTTATATCTAAGCAAACAATTGTACAGGAATCATTTTAAAGTCTCTCTCTTGTTCCGTCTTTCTCGTAACTTTCAACAGCTAAACTTCTGACTAACTCTTTGTTTGAAAACTTAAACCATTGAAAGTTTGGTCATTACAAATTGCTCGTGTACCTTTTCATGTTAACTTAAAAAGAAAACCGAACGCAATAACATTTATAAGTGAGTTGTTTTATTCCCGAGTATGTCGGAATTCTCTGAAGTTAAGGAAAGTTCACCAATTTAAAACTGTCAAACTTACATTGAATACAAATTGATTTAATTAAGGTATAGTGTGCATTCATGTTTATAAAAAGTTATTCTGATACAAACTTCACTAAAACTTATCCAATAACCTTATAAAAGCACATCTCTATTCAATTAATAATCATACCCGTTCCCGTAGGAAGTTTTGTCAAAACCAGAACTTCAAATAACCCTCAAGGAAAATTATCAATGGCGGTTGAACAAACCATTAAAAACAAATACGAACTTTTTAAAAGAATTCCGAATGGGAAGCGCTTTTCGTTTTGATCAATGTTGCTATAATTTATGCAAAATGTTGGATTTAGACTTGTGAATCAGTTGGTTACAGTAAATTTGTCGTGCAGGGAATCTTGATGCATAGGGGTTGTATTATATGGACCCGTTTTGATGCCATGAAGAATAGGACTTGATACTTATCACTAGACTGAGCGGGTTGGGGTTTTGACAGTCGGGTCTCGTCGGTAATTAAACTATAGCTGCTTATAATTAGTTGCCTAAAAACACGACCGTTAGAACACTGCATGAAAAAATGGACAATTAATTTTACTAGTCGAGAACATTCAATCACAAGGCCGCTTTGCGAACGCATTTTCTAGTCGCGTTGATGGATGAGCTTTTTTGTAAGTTTTTAGTATGCTTGGGATCTCTTTTCAATTCCAAGTCCCATTGCAAAATCATTTTTTTAAAATAAGGATATATTTTATAAAGTAGTATTTATTGCTATGGTTATACCAAATACTACAATGTAAAAATCGAAAGACAAGAAGATTTGAGTTTTTGAACGCATTGTAGGTGATGATTGTCAAGTTTCTATAGTTATTGGTAAATTATTATACACAAAAAAAACTCATTTTAAAACCTTTATTTCTATAGAAACTGACTTACATTTTATTTTATTTTATTTCAAAAGGCAATACACAACAATTATCTTAATGTCCATGTGAAATATGAACGTTGTAGCCACACCCGTTTGGTCAGAATCGGCCCAAATGTCACGAAAATATCACATTAAAAATCGAAAAAAATCGTAATTATGAAAAATATTTCTTCGAATATACACAAAAACGTGGCAAGTCTAAGTTCAGAGATTTCGAAGGTCCCGTCCACTTTTCATAAAGATCGCATATGCCGTTTGACCGGTAGAGGTCAAACAAACAAACAGACAGAAGAAAAAAAAGAAACACCAGAGCTAGATTTTTTGGGGGGTCAGTGAAATTAAAGTCTTCCCGAGGTTTTCTTCGGTAGTAAATGCGAATTCAAGGATTGAGTCTTCTTTTAAAGCCTTCTGACATTCCATACATAACAACCTCACCCCAAAAATGCATAGGTACAGTGGTGTTCAGTAATTATCCCTATGAAGGATTCCCGCCAGCAAATTATATTAAATTTACTATTTTTTCCTCTGTACAAAAATTGTTGGATGAGCGAAACTAAAAACAGATTTGGATAAAAATAAAGTAAACATATGAAAATAACACGAAGATATTTCAGCAATACCTTCTGGGTATAGAGCGATTCTCGTATTGGTAAAATGAATGATTTGTATTCCAGATATGCCGATAAAATATTATTGGAAACACAATTTGTTTGGTTCTTTTTATTCCAGCTCAATGTATGGATAGCTGGGTGATTGATGTAATCTTTTTGAGAGATTCGAGTTGGAATTTAAAAAATGTTTCGCTCCCAACTCAAATGTATATATATTATTACAAATTCCGATGTAAAAAATAAATATAAATTCCAATCCAATGAACAGAATCAACGGAAGAATTGCGTAAAACCAAATTTCCCCATGGTATTAACAGTCTGGATTATTGCATTATTTTAAATAACCCTTCCTAGTCAACCAGTACAAAATATAGGTAATAATAAATACGATAATAACATCAATCTTGCAAATCTTCTATTTCCTCGCTATAATAAATCAAAACCAGCGAAAAAGTGTTTCAAAGTATAAAGACAAAAATATCAAAATAATAACAACATTACGTTATAAAATACGCAGCGCATTATTGGAAAATGGAACTATCCGCTTTACTTGTATCACATTCCACTTAAAATAATCTTATCGTATAATTCCGGGAAAGACGACGCGTCCAACAGGAAGGAAGCACCAAATAATCTACTCTACTTTAAACAGTTTGTTAAATTACCGATCAATTAGTCATGTCAACTATTAGATGGAATTCGTTCTCACATTTACAAAATGTTATTTCCAAGTAATCAACAAACCAATCAAAGAGATTTACTTGGCAAACGATTGAGTAAATACAATATTTTGCCATTAATTAGCAAAGATAAAACTGTCAACATATCAAAATATCTATAAAGTAATTTTAAATCCAATTTTGTCAAATTAAACATTACTATAGTTTTAACTAATTTCACGTGGCTCTACTTAAAATAAAAATTAGTGTCATCACTCATCTTTACTGATATCAAATTGTGTATACAACTTTGAAATTTATATTCTAAACACACATGACGTGATATATTACATGGCCGCATTATGTTACATCATTATACACAACATACTCAATACTCAAATAAACAGCATTAAAAATAATTGTGAAAACACAAATAGCCGATTACTGTTTAAAAACATGGTGTGTACTTGGCGGAAATACTATTTTATAAACGAGGCAATGTTCCCGAGGGACCGACTCGAAACTAAAACCGAATGTCCACACAAAGCCGTGTTTTGTTTCCGACATCGCCGGCGAGTCATGTCTGTAGGGAGTGAAATGAAATGTTTGTTTTTATTCATTGTTCGCATATGTTTGCTCCGCGCCTCATCGCTCAACGTGTTTTAGAACGCGCGCGTCGAGGGCTTATCTTCACGCGTCATTGGTACTCGATGCGAGGGGGTTGGGGGGATGAACGCGTCAAAGGGGGATGAAAATGTCGGGAAATTGTTGCGGATGCGTAAACAGAAGTAAATCTAGATTTTACGCTTGGAATATATTGTTTAGGGGAAATCATTAAGGATGCATTTTATTTACTGTTTGTAACTCGACAACGCTTTAAAACCTATGCAAGCGTGTTGAGTGATGGACTGCATTAAACCAGTCTTTGCGTTGAATATTTTTACGTGATAAACATATTGAAAAATGAAAAAAAATGAGGTTAAATTTTTGTTAAAAGTAGCACGATAATAAGAACTTCGCATGCCATCACAAGATTCTAAAATACCAGTTGCCTCCTTAAAGGTCTCTTTTAAACAGAGAACTTGAATGATTGCATTTTATAATTTTATTTTGAGTTTGTGATATTGTCTTGATGTATTAACAAAACATCTGCGAATACAATGCATAAACCTTTAACCCAAAACTAAAACATACCCGTAAACTGAAAGCATAATTTTAATTTGCAATGAACAATCATAAAAAAACCACTGAAACAAGAGACACTTGAAGGGAAGTATTTTTACAATACTTTACATTAAACTAATATTTATATATTCCCCCCTAAAAAGCAAGTACTACCTAATTTCGTTAAAAGTTAGGGTTTTAACGCTTATATTTCAGCATATTTCCACAGTAATAGGGTTATCATATAAAACGTAATAGTAATGTTTATTTGGTTCTTTAAAACAATAAGCTTTAACGATGCACAGTTTGCCAAGGCAGCCAAATGAATATTATGAGACAGAAGCTAGCTATGAGTGGCCCATACACGAGTTTGAAAATTATAATTAAAATTGTATAATACGCTAAAGAGGTCACACACACACACACTAACTAATACTTGACGGTATCAGAAAACTTTACATCAGGTTACGTAGTCTATAAACACAGTGTAATTCAGATGGAACGAGGCAGAAATAAAAACGCTTTGCTGGGCAGATTAAAAAGATCATGGGACAATATAAGTGAAATGATGACTTCGATGTTATCAACAATTACAAAGTAATACCGACAGAATTACTTGAATTTTTTATTTTCGATACCAGTATCTACATTACTCGTAGATATACTGCCTAAACGTTATATTGTGTAATTTCAGTTATGTTGAAAAATGTATTAGTTGCGGTTACTCGTCAGTGTTTTAAAATATTTCATCACAATGTCATAATAAACTAAAAAATTGTAATTTGAATATGAAAATATGTAAAAATAAATATTACGGTAAATATATACTGGCATATCTATATAAACAAGTTATCCCACATCATCATTGCAGAGCGTGAGAAATATATGAATGATTGTCATGATTGTGTTTTGGTTTAGTTATTGTGATGATAGTAAATCATAGTTTCAAGATTGACGAATTAACGTTTATTTCTAGAAATATCATACACATAGAATACACCCTTAAAACAAACAAATACCACATAAGATGTTTTTGAATCCTAAAATCCTAAAATTTTAATAGGTGCACCAAAACATAATTCATTTTTATAACATACAAAATAATAGAAACTTACAGCGGAAACTTCGCTCCCTACCGTCATTCCCTTCTTATTATATCATCCCCAAACCTTTATTCTTAATCAAGTAGGCCTACTCTTAGTCGTTATTTATAATTACATTATTATAAAAAATATTTCATGTTTACATGTTTTTAACAATGTGTGTTTGTTTGTTTAACGAGCATGGATATTTATTGAAAGTAACTTTTCCGCCTCAGTCCAAGTTTCAACGAGCTAAAACACACCAACAAATAATAAGTTTCCCAAACATATAATATGGGATGAAATTCCCCACATTCGTATAAACGTAGCGTAGTAAATACAAAACAAACAAAGTCGGAAATAAAAAGTATAAACAACTCTAATGATATTATTGACAGTAAAAAGTTTTAAACGCACAACAGTTTGTAAACAGTTTTTAATGCGTGGGGCCGTGGGTTGAGTCCAGTTCAAGGGGCTTAGTCGAAACTCGGAGCAAGTTCAAAAATGTTAGAACCAGAAAAATTTAAAGTACGTCAAATTAACGGTATTAAAAGTTTGTCAACTAAATTACATTTTTTTTTAGAAAGAGAACCGTTATTTTTATTTTTAATATATTTTGTTAACTTACCTTTATTCGTACCCCAACGTGTTCGTTTTACTTATGCAGTCCTTATTAAGTGGGGGTAGGCTAGGTTTCTCTTTAAAAAAGTTAGATAACGGAACTGGATAAATATAAATAATAAATAATAAATAATAAAAATAGGTTTATACTTTAAACATCTGCTACGTCATAAAATGTTTGATCAACACAAACGGCTAAAAGGAAGGTTATGAGATAAGAAGGTTACGAGGTAACACAAAATGACTTATTTGGTACGAATCTTTGAAGATTTGCAATGGGGAATGATATATAGGCCTATTGCTAAATGTTGCTAAATGGCAGCTAAAACGTCTTTCGTTGTTAGAAAATCAGACGCTTTCAATGTACGAAATTTTTTACCTATGATTCAATACCAATCTATACAATGTAATTATTTTATTTTTTGTTGTTATAATTCGTGGTGAACCACTTACAGCTGTGCAGTTTTAAACACCCTAGAATTAGATTGATGAAATCAGCGAATTGTTTAAGGACTCCTAATTATTCTCATCCCAATCTTCTCGGAAATACATTCACTAAGTATTTCCGGTCGGTGAACCGAACCCAGCACAGTGACGTCACAGATGAGGCTATCGCGTGACGTCATCATGTTAACGACATCTTAACAACAGTCGTCTAAAATAATAACCAGGAATACAGATTTAATCGTGGGCTTAACATTCAATCTTTTTTACCAGGATAATACGGATTTAATGGGTAAATTGTATTTCCCGGATCCGTGACGTGAAACATCAATCAAACTAAAAATAACCTAGCTAAGTGGCTCGAATCGTTCGTGATGCAAAACATTCTAGACCCACCTAGAATATTTGCTTTTGCATTTCATAAATTTGGTAGGCTCTCGCGGAAAATATTTGATACCTAAAAAATATTGGGTAATTCAAAATCATTCGAAAAATTAATAAGGTGAAATATATTTTTTCGTGGACCCGGCACCTCCACCAAATTTGAAAAAATATCTTCAAAGTTCAAATGCAAATGAACCTCCAAGTTTAAGATTTTCTAAGATAATATTAATGATTTTTGACCTATTGGGATACGTATTTAAAATCACCTGCAATTTAAAATAAAGTGAAATAAAATTTTTCGTGGACCCGGCACCTCCACCAAATTTGAAAAATTATCTTTAAATTCAAATTAACCTTCAAGTTTTACGTTTTTAGATCATGATAATGATTTCTGATACATTTGACACCATCAAAATTTTTAGGGAATCTTCATAATCTCTAAACTTCGACCTATCGCTTTCTTTGTTACTGTCAGATAAACTACTATCTCAATCAAATAATTTTTTCCGAACAAAGATCGTTGCAACTTTATTTAACTAGAATCGAAGTAAGCCTACATTGTACACATAGGATACAACAAAATACAAATAAAATACATCACAAAATGTATAAATTAAAAATACATTGTTAAAAATAAATACATGACGACATTCATAGTAAAGAGGTTGAGGAATGTGCTTATCAGTTTATCGTATTAAACTCGTCAAGAGGTTCTAAAGTCCCATCCAATGACATCAACAAAATGCAGCTCGCAACGCGTACGAGTCGCACAAGCTGCCTTAGCAGACAGGGGCTGTGATAACAGAAATCAGGTGGTGCAATCTATTGATAACATTTAAAAGTTATTTTTAGCTGGACAGGCTCAGATATGTTTAAAAATAATATATAAATATCATTCGGAGAACATAATATTAAGATCATAAAACAATCAAACTTTTGTGCACTTATTAAAGTCTGCAGAGGAGCGTCTGAAAAATCTTGTGATTTTTCGTACATTTATGGTAATAATTAATTAATATTTTTAAAACTATCAGTTACTAAGAGAGTTTACAAAAAAATCATCATGGACTATCGCTAAAAGTTATTTATTTTGAGTGTCACACGCCCTTAAATCGTGGTCACTAGTCGTAAAGTGGTCAAAACTCTACCCCGCTCATCTCTTTTCAAATGTCTGCTCGAATCAGTTCCGTCATCCCCGTGGTTGAGCGGGCGTGTGGCAGATGCGAGATATCGCATGCAGAGCCCCCCCCCCCCCTGGGTAGACGCACCCTAGGAGTCAAGTCGATAGGAGAGAGAGCACAAGCTTCGACACGTTCTTAACCCCGGACCCTTCTAGCTGTACATATTCAGCAGCTTTTACGCCCAAAAAGTTATTTTTCACCACAAAATCCATAGCATAATACTACACTAAAATGACCGTCTAAAAAATTGTATCTTGTAAATGTGATTTAACAGTATTTTTTTATTTTCTTAAATACCTAAATTTGCGAAAATTTGCGTTTTAGAAAATTACTTTAAATGGACATTAACCTGTTTAATTTTTGTTCCACAGAAATATTATCATCGTATCAATGTAAAATGGACATTTATAACATCGTGTGATGAAACTATGCACAAATATACTCTTAAACGCGCGCATTCTAAAATCACACCCCTTCTTGGTAATCTGCATATTTTGACTGAACTACCTGTCTAAATTACAAAACTAAATTTAGCGGATTAACAGAAAAGGCTGTAGAGTACGTCAATAACGACCAGTTGTTTATCAAAATCCTCCAAGGTCACGGGGCATAAAGACCGTCCCCATGTTGTTTCTTATGGGAGATTTTTGCCGATGAGACCTAGCTCGAAAAATACCAAGTTTACACCAAATTTAGTTTTTGAGTTTAGCGGGTGAATACCCTATTAAGTTTAAGAATACTTCATTGTTAAATTCCAGTAATGCTGTATTTGAATGAACCAATAAATATAAAAAGGCTTTATTAATAGGAGTATTTTAAATTGTTTAGATCTAGTTCCTTGCCACTTGTGGCTGGTTTTAACAATTGTCGGAGACAAGTAAGTAAATAAATATACCCTGGCTTGAACCATGAAGTCAAGGTCTACATGCATTACTTATGTGAAAGTCTGTACCGTCGTCCACATAAGCTACAGCTTTTAACCCCAATGCTAATGACGTTTAAAAATTTATACTGCACTATTTTTAGTTCCTCTAACACAATCCGTGTGTGCACCCTTTAAACAATCTTGTTTTTTTGTTTTTGAAAAACATTTAAAACTTGTTTCCGGTACTCATTAGATAAATGTATTACATCACATTGGTAAATACTAAATATATAATATAAACATGTATTACGTTTACCTATAGACTGAAAAATAGAAATTTTATTGTGATGTTGAATTAAAATCTTATTGAGACTATAACAGAAACAGTAACGTTATAAATGAATAAATAAATAAATTTTATTTAGAGTCTACCCACTCAGTTACATAACTGATTTTCAGTGGGGGACTTTAAATCAAATCGACCAAGCCAACCCTGTAGGCCCCGTTCATTCTTATTACAAATCCAACACTTCGCTGTTGTTTAAGATTAGGTTAGGTAAAGGTTGTTATATTTGTCAGTTCAAAAGTAAACAGCATCAACCAAGCGCAGTACATATCAATCTTAAAAAGCCTTAGCCCATACTTGGGCTTTATTTGTGTGATTTAACTTTTGTCTTCATTGCAAAATTAATTTTTTTATTATTATTGTAATTAGTAAATTTCAAACACACTACCTAACAAAAAGATCTGATTTGTATATTCTGATTTAACGCATAGCTTCAAACAATGATTATGTATAAGTACCTGCATATTATGGACATACAACATTCATTCATTTATGACTGTAGTATTAAGTACTATTGATACAATTTTAAATAGTTTACACCATACTAATGTATATTTTAACCATGTATTGTGTGTTTAATCACTTTTAAAAGTATTTTTAGTGGGCGTGTCGAGAATCGTCAAAGTGTGCTCCGTTAGATTGAAGACGATCTTATGAATGTCACCCTTAGCCGCTTGCGGAGTATAATATTCAAAACAAGTTATGGTATTGTTAAAAAAACGTAAATTTATCAAAATGTCCACTAGCGTCGCCTGGCCACATATTCGCTGGCTGCGTTAGTTGATCTATATTGACACGTGAAAATAATGTGTGCTAATCCCCGCTAAGCCCAGTGTGTGAGGACTGAGGGCGCGGAGGCGTGGAGAGGCTGACTGATGCTGGCTTAGGCTTCCTGTGTACTCAACTCACCCAGACTGCTGCGTGCTACAGTGACGAGAGGCTGCTGCAACGATACGCATTGTTTTAAAATATATAAGTATTTACATATGCATTGCTCGAATTCACAGATCAAAATAAAATAACAAATTAATATTTAGAGTCTATCCACTCCGTTCCAGAACTGGTTTTCAAAGAGGGATATTAATTTTAAAACAGATAAAGCCAACAAAATGCATTTAATTAAATGGTCATTTGTATGAAAATAATAATTAGTTTCTTTTATTTCTATTGGTTACTGTGGGCTATATTGTATTTTAAAATTGGTATTTTACATCTTCTCGTATATAATTTAAATGTGTTTATAGTGATGCTGTATTTTGTAAATTTTAATATCGTATTTATATGTACGTATTGTAATACTTTAAGGGATATCAAACACTTTTTTGTGTTTTAACGGCTGCGATGTTGATATATTCATACTAACTAGGAAAACGCTTAAGTCCCGCCGCGTTGTTGGATGAGCGTAATTGGTGCATTGAGCGGCCAGGTGTGATGCGGGGGGACGATTGTTCTGTGAAAAAAGCAGTACTAAGTTGAAGATATTTTTAAAATTCAATTAAATTTAATAAAAATTTAATTTAATTTAATAAAAAATCGTAATATTGAAATTTTCATAAGAAATAATTATTCGATTGCGCACAAATTTTACACGAATATATAAATTCATAATATTAAGGTTCTGTAAAAAAATCATTACAATCGGATAAAGCATGTAGGTGTTATAAGCTGGAGAAATTTTAAAAATTGAAAAAAGTCGTAAAATTGCGATTTTCGTAAAAAATATTTTTTTGATAACGCTCAAATTTTACACGAATATATCAATTCATAAAATTAAGGTTCTGTGAAAAAATCATTACAATCGGACAAAGCATGTAGGTGTTGTAAGTCGAAGAAATTTTTAAAAAATCGAAAAAAATCGTAAAATTGCGATTTTCATGAGAAATTTTTTTCGATTGTGCTCAAAAACGTGGCAGTTCTAAGTTCAGAGATTTCGAAGACCTCCATAAAATTTCATCGCAATCGGAGTATCGGTTTAGCCGGAATCGTGCTAACAAACAGACAAAAATACAAAAAAAAAGAAAAAAAAAAGAAAAAAAAAAAAAAAACATTCCGGATTTTTTTCTCCAGTGTAGTGAAATGGAATCTTCGCTTCGCTCGCTACGCTCGCTACGCTCATCCAATCATTGTTAATCATTGAATAAATACTAATATAAGCTAATAATATTATTTACGGTCAAACATTGTTTAAAATCATTTGTAAAAGTATAGATTATTTATCATTTAAGCGGGAGAGATTTATTTATTATTATTTGCATTCTCATAATTAATTCGATGATAATTATAAAGTAAGGTGTTTTTAACAAATGCGAATATGGGTCGCGTGTTAAACAGTCGCCACCTCCATCCAGGCAGAGTAATATCTGCGGGCTTCACCTCTGTGTAGTTTAGTTCTGCTTTGATCTCGCTGCACAATATTAATAAAGTTCGGAGATGAGAGATAAAAACATGAGAGAACCAGAAGCTTTAATAAACAGACACTCGCAGTAGTTTATAATATTTTTAATTACGTATTGTACGTGTGCAATGATTACGTAATAGTTTCATTAGTGCACGTAGTCAAGTGCAGGACTACCAAGCACGTTAGGCCGTCAGCCGTATGCTCGATTAACAGAAGAGTTGGTTTTAATTAATTACTTTACGTCAGTCCTACTTATAAAAACTGGTTGACTAGAAAACAAAAATGATTCAATGAAAATGCATGTAAAATAAATTTCATAATTATTTGCTTTATTATATATATGTAGAAGTGTTTACATTTACGGTTGTTTTAAATTAGCGTTGTGATATCGTGTCCAACTTGTTTGGTCGGCGTTTCAAATTTAAAAAAATGTCAATCTCAAGTTGGTCATTGTTTACTCGTCGATAACGTCGGCGCCGACATGACTAGCTTGGTCTACTTTAAATTAAAGTCTCCTACTTACAATCAGTTGTGTGACTGAGTTGGTAGACTCTACGATTTGTCATCTATTATTATTTGTATTTGTATTTACTATTCTAAAGGTGAACACAAAATATTATGTGTTTCTCTGTACAAAGAAAACGTTGTTTTCATGATTTTCTTGTAATTGAAACGAAAATAGTGACTAGCTGCTTGTTTTGCCTGGTGGACCCGGCACCTCCACCAAAGACAGTTTAACATTATCAGATGCGTTCAATAATAATGGTTTGTAGGCTTTGCTAAATATTTTGGGTTCACATGTACACCCCATATACTAGGGAAACGCCAAAGTCGTTGTTAAACGAGTGAGTGAGCCATGTGTTGAGTACCCGGTATCATTCCCCATACTGGGCTAGATCGAGCCTTGGGTATATGGGAGAAAAGGCGATTTTCCCGGGTACTCAACACATGGCTCACTCACTCGTTTAACAACGACTGAAGCGTGTCCCTAGTTATATAAACTGAACATTTAAAATGCGAATCATGTTCAAAACGTATTAGCGTGAAACATTACCAAATTTACAAGATAAAACAAAATCACCTAAGTTTTATTTCCCATTTAACACCCCTCAAAAATAATATGTGGGTGTAAAAATATAAAAATATTCGATCTAGCGAGTATCGAACCCCAACCCTCCGTGTGGTAGGCTGAATGCTTACCAATAGGCAATGCAAGCCACGTAGATATCGTCCCGTTAGCTGCTACTAAACAAATGCTATCGATATTTTTTTTTAAATCACATTTTTAATAATTGTAGAATTAAATCGCAATGAATCTTGCTGATTTTGTTAACAGTTCTCAGTAAACTCGTACCGGATGTCTGTTTAAAATTTCAGCGCAATCTTTTCAGCGGTTCGGCTGATTTTCGACGTACAGACAGACAGAATCACAGAATGAGAGCCGTTTGAGTTGAATGGAGACACTCAGTCGCTCCGCTCCCTCGTTTAAAAACTAAAGTATCATTCTGGATGATTGTTTGGATGACATTAATAATAAGAAGTATTAAGATCGAATTTTAGATCGTTTTTTTGAAATTCAAACTCCTCGTGAACGTTAAAATACCAATTCGAATATAAAAATTTGAATGAAATCAAATTAACCCTTATCTATTTTACCCAAAGCTTCTGTGGATTCTTCGTTCACTAGTTTCAAGTTTGAAGTACACGTATATTTGTTCTCACCTAGGTTTGAAGTAACGAGGGTTTATAAGGTTTACCCGCATTATTATATTATTATTGTTACTTATTTTCTAATGACGCATGCAAAAGATTTACGTGGCAGTATCTTTTTATCGTAATCGTATGATATATTTCTTCGCGATTATCGTATTATTTGCAGTCAAATGATAATAATTGCCACGTCCCTAGTTGTAGGCCACCCAGTATATTACTCGCACACACAGCACTTGTGACTGTGTGTTGTGTGCGCTTGTTCGCAGTGAGCTTCGAGTGTTATAGAGTGGTTCAACTGCCCCATGTGTTTTAAAGAGTACTCCATGTAGACTCCACATGTTAGCAGCACTTCTCAACTGGACGTATCACGTATCTACTGATCGACCGTAATTTAGCGAGATATATTGGTCGGTGGGAGAGCTACTCTTCATATATTATGTGACTTGTTCCTACATTTTAAGTTTGCATTAATGTTTACGAACCCATTTACTTCACACAGAAGAAAACATTTTCATTTTTAAAGTATAATCAACAAAAATCAACCAACCATGCATTTTATTTTAGGAGTTAATTTGTGTTTAAGTCAATAACAATGCAATGGCATTATTTCATGCTAAAGCAAAGAATAAAAACGATGAATTCGTAAGACTAAGCAGTTTCAATAAAATACGAATAGGATTACAAACATAAATTGCATACACTATTTAAAGGAAGAATATGTCCGTATGCATGTCTCTGCTTTAGGGTCAACGCAACATTAGTGTGAGTGACGATAAGTAAAGTTGAATATAGATTAACGATAACCATTAAGCTTTCAGGGAGTTTATTTTAACGAAACCCACATAATACGTATCTTCTCATTTTTAAAGAATTGTTTTCAGATAAATGTGAACCAAAAATGTTTCCTTTCATCACCAAATTAAAATAAAGACTCGGCTATTGTTTCTCAAATATTTTGTTCAACAATCGAAGAATTCAGCACTTTAAACATCATATTACCAAACCAAATTTGCAAGTATTTATGTATACAAATATAAACAAAGGAAACAAACGATTGTGTTGGCAATATATCCGTGGATTAACGATCTGTTAAGCTAATCAATTGTTTATCGATAGACTGCATTGTATTTTTATTTATTGTTATTGTTCCAACCAAGGGGGCAAAAATACTGCCCTATACAGCTTGGCCCAAAAGAAGAATTACAAATTTTCTAATTTACTGCTAAACCCAAAACTCCATCACAGATGAGGACGTAAAACTTAGTATTTACGTACCTAGCTGAAATCCTGCCATAAGAAACTCCAGTGCATAGAATTAACTTGAACACGACCATAAAAAACTCTACCAATCTGCATTTTATTTATGTTTTACATCTCAGAAGTTGATACGAGTTTGTCGCTGTAGCATTACAACCGGGGAATCACTCGGGTTTTATGTTCCCGTATTTATACGGCTTCAATTCTTTCTTAAAGGTGAACACAAGTTGCAGCCTGCCGCCTTCAGTGTAACCTTCAGTACTGCACACCCGCGGACGAGAATAAATCAAGAAGCTTCTCTCTAATAACATTCATCTCCTCACAATCATTTAGATTCTATAGCCTTTGGTTGGTGTTTTCGTCTACGAACAACATTTATTAATTAAAACTGATCAAAACTTATATTTATTTTCTTTGACTTCGTATCAACCTTCATGTTCTTATTATCAATATTGAGATGCCACTTTTCGAGATATCTTGTATCAAATAAACCTTGATTTGGGTTATTTGACAGTTATTGTCAATTTGTGTCAATAAAAACAATGTCGTATGTATGTTTGTCTTGACAAGACTATACATACAGATATATATTAAACAGAAAACAGTTTGGTAACATAACAAAAAATCCTCTTAATACCGTAAAGAAAGATAATTTTCCGCTATCACTTTCTCGTCTTTATATTTCCCTCTTCACTTTCTTTATCTTTCTCCTTTGCCCAATATTTGTTTTTTACCCCCTTATTTATGAGACCGTTTCTCTTCCTCTCTCTCTCCCTATTCCCTGTCCATATTTCTCTCTCTCTCTCTCTCTCTCTCCCTCTCTCTCTCTCTCCCTCTCCCCCCCCTCTCTCTCAGATATTCCATCTGTTCTCGGCGCTGACAGTCCACGCACCCAGCAATAAGGCAGCCGCACCGATACTGACGTATGATATATCCCTGAGTGGGATGGCCTCCGATGCCTGCTCCATGTGACAAGATAAATAACTACCTACTATACACCTGGCAAGGGAAAGCAGGGTTAGTTCTTTAGGACTGTCATAAGAGAAAGAGAAACTCTTTAGAAGCAATATGGGTGTCCTCCATTCCTCTCAGGGCCAGAACGACAGCGAACGAGAGAGGTTTTTATAACAATCGATCTGTCGCGTTGGGGAATATTTTTAGTTTTTAAAGGGCGCGACCGCTGCCCTTAAGTAACCTTCTTACTAGAAGTTTTCGAGTAAGTAATTTGTTCAATAATTTAATTTGTTTAACTGTATTCATTTTATTTTATAAATATCATGCTCCATTTGAGTTGGAATTTTCACACAAAACAAAGTTTGTTTAATTTAATGTTAGGATATTGTTCAACAATTACGATTTTCTCCGGAAAAGATGTCATTACTGTTGCTATTGCATTCGTCATTCCTTATTATAATAACATGTTTTAATTTGTTATTATTGAAAATGATAATAAGATATGAAATAAAATATTGTTTCGTCGGCAATTCTATATTTGACGGATAACAAGGATGTGTTTGTGAAACTTGTAGAATGTAGAGCATTTGTAGGTTTTCTACATTTCGACCCTGGATTTTACACATCGTCGATCAGGATACGCGATTAAACAATTGTATTTCTTAGAACGACCCGCGTGCTACGTAAATGAACGACAATAATTCAACGCAGGATAAAATGTCGGGACATCAAAGCACAAATATAATGACTGATTTATTAACCCAAATTTATGTTTTGTTTTGACAGGAATGAATAAAGGCTACGTTGATTGATTGATGGATATGTTTTTAGACAGGATGAGAGATAATGCTAAATAATTCAATAAAACCCCCGAATATTAACAAAACAATTAGCGATTTCCATCGGCAAGGGGTAATTTTATTGTAAAATTCTAATATGTGTGTAATTTATTAAAATAATGCAGATAAATTATGGTGGTCATATCTATATTGTATCAAAGAGATTATTAATACATGTACAAAACAAATATTGTATTTAAAAAATCATTCATCTAATTTGAACAGTGTTACCAAGTGTTAAAATTAATGTATGCAAATTTGTGTTTAACGAATTATTAATGTTTAAAAGCTTTCATTGAGGGATGGTAGAGGGGGAAGAAGAATTCTTTAAAGCAATTTTATTTTTTATATACGTTTTGCTATTCAGAGGTAAAGGAAATGTCATGTTATGGAATTTTCCCTCCGTCCGGTATTATTTCCAGGGAAATAGAAAAGATGTCTTATTGAATTCTGAGATCTATTTAGATACGCATACAATACAATACACTCTCGATTCACTGGGAAGGCTACTTTTTATTCGAGAGGCAGTTAAAATTCACGGCACATAAAACCTTACGCTTTCTATATCACCATGAGACACTGCCATCTAAATACAAACGGCCAGCGGGAAGGCAAGGAAGGCAGTGGACGTTAGTTCCGAGTCACTACACTCGTGGCGTTCCGGTCAAGTTGCCACGCCCCTTTTAGGCCTTCTTTACATTTCTTGCGAATGTGTCAGGCCGCGCGGCTGCTGGAAGCTGGAAGCTGGAAGGTTTAATCCTTCACTAAAGTTAATGGTCCTTAAACATTCTTGTAAGCCACAAGTGTGTCTAATTCCACGTCCTGGGAAAGTGTTTTTTTAATGTTAAGATGGGGTAGGTAATTGTACGTAAAGACGCAGATTATTGCGTTAGTCTTCTAGACGCACGCTACATGGAAGTGAGTGTTGACTCGAGAGTTTATTGTGCCCGACGAGTGAATGTTCACGTGTATAACAGACTAACAGTTTAAGAAACTTTTACCAACAACTTTCAGAAAAGAAAGAAGCGAATAACTTTTAACATAAAAATTAAAAATACATTATGATTTAATTGTAAAAGATAAAAAGTGGAATAATTAAAAGAAATGGGATTAAAAAATACAATTAAGGCAAGCAATGATTTTTTTCTCAGTTATGTTAGAAACATGTTTCAATTAAGGCAATATTTCGGAATGACGTTACCTTTCTTCGACTACCTACTAAATGGTTAGAATCATGGTAACATTCTGATATAAAAAACCACAACTTATTACATAAATATTATTAAAAAGTTGTAGTTGTTCTTCTATCATTCTGAGTGTATCAATAATAATTGCAATTTGATCTAAAGGTCTAAATAAATATTTGTCCTACGGATATTGAAAACAATTATGATCAAGTCAGAAGCAATAGAAGACAAATTCAATATTACATGCTATGCTTTGACCTCGCAGTGTAAATTACATTTCAGACCTGGAGAATTCACTCCAACTCCAACTAACCTACATGGTATTTCTTACACGTTCAAAGAGTGATTGAAAGGCATACCATCGCCGAAGATAAGTTGAACAGTCACAAAGGAACGGAATTAAGAATACTTTGCACAGTCGTAGAACAAATCCAATAAGAGTTCGCATTACTTGTCTTTGTGGCTTTCATTGTACTCGCTCAACGAGAAGAAGATAAGTCGAGAGAAATCTTCCGAGTTGAGAAGATATAGATTCCAAGAGGGTCTATATAAAACTGACATTGGAGTTATCAGTGGTGTGATATTCTATAGAGGTCAAATAAAAACGTGAACTGGATATTGTATGAACCTTAGATTGAATTCATTTTATCAACTAGACGACTTGACTTTCTACAACCATCGTTTATAATCACAGTCAATGGTCTGGAAATTCGAGAAGTCAAAATATTCTGGTAGGTGTAAAATGTAAAGCTTGATTTAATTAACATTGCAGTTTGAGGTCAAATCCAACGGATACAAATACAAATGTACTAAAAATTATATGACGACCGGTATAACCGTAAAGATCAGCTTTAAGTATTTGGTCCACGTTGGTGTAGTATGGTGAAGTAGTACTTGGAATAATTCTAAAATATGTTGAACAAATGATATGTTTGTCTTACATATGTGGTTTAATACAAATAGGAATGTATTTAAACAGTCAAAATTTTCGATGCAATATGTGGTAATCTCAAGAAAGTAGCCTGCCATTAGTAGAGATTCCTTTTCCATATATACCCGAAAGTGCCGAACCCATGGACAAAATCTATCTAAATTGATACAATTTATATAAAAACACTTGGTAAAATCAACAAATGCTCGTTTTCACATGCCAAGACACACACACACACACATCCGAAAGTGTTGTTTTCAATCAAACTGTTACGGCGAGAAACATGTTTCAGAGCCAGGGATGTTGTCTACTATACAACTCACAAGCCGTGGCATCCAGCCAGAGTAGGCCGAGCTCTGACTGATGGCAGCTTCAATACGAGGAAATCGTTTCCGTTGAATGTGAAATAAGTCTTTTGTCTCTCGTAGTAAAACAATGATCAGCCTAGGATGTTTGGCCCATAGCTTCACCGAGGAGTTCCAGTTGCGTATAGCTCAGGCGGAAAACACGTACTTAAAATATCAAGAAATTATTATTATTTTAATGTGTTGACTTTAATGATTAATTCTCTACTTTTGTGATGTCTTTAAGAGTTTTTTTTTTTTTTAAATTGAGATTGAAGCAAAAGTCACGATAAAGAAAATTAGGATTCGTAAGAAAAAAGGATCGTTAAAAAATTAAATTTTAACGAGTTAAATTCCAAACAACTGTAAAATAAGCTGATGGAGATTCAATTAGATAAAGAAAATTTAATGCCAATAAAAGCTTCCACGAGTAGTTATTTGTGACCCGTACCACGTCGAGCTAAATAAAAAGCTAAAAACCAGTGTTTATATTAATAATAGATAGCTATAGTCTTCATAGTCTATGCATTCTCATGTCGGTCGTGTTTTTAAACACACAGTTTTCCCCCACATGTCCCTCCCCTACAGTGTCGCACGCGAGTAGTTTTAATCAGCGCCCTGTGCTCACATTATTTATAATTCACACCTTGCATACACAGCCATGTTATAATGCGTTTTAGTTCAACTTGCTCAACAGAGACACTGAGGTACGAGGTTATTTAGCGCCACAGCGAGGAATACATTAAAACTGCGAAACAACAACTTATTTTAGCTTCTTTCATAACGCCAAGTGTATAATGGGACAGACAGTGTTCGACTCTGATTCGGGAGGTCCCGAGCTCGAATCCTATCCAGACCGGCAATACTCAATGAGGGTTTTTCCGATGTTTTCCTCGGTCGTTAATGTGAATGCAAGGGATTGAGTCCTCTTAAATAACCCTCCGACATCCCTTCACAATTGTCCTATCCGCAACATACCTCTGAAGAGGGGTATGCATTGCACCCTACGCAGCAGGCTTCCAACGAAAAATTATTAAAATATTTAATGGGAGGAGAGTTTAAAATTGCAATAACAATACATGAAACAGATTAATGTTTATACTTTTCTGATAAAATATTTACAACTTTCTTGATTCGGGTTCCTGTTTAAATTAAGCATCTAACTTTCACAATTTTTGTCCGATTCTAAAATAAATCCAGAGAATTAAATATGTTACATTTAATTTAAAATCTAACATCAATTGAAATATATCAATATCAACAATAAATTTGCATTAAAATTTTCATATTCAAACCCCTGATCTCTCTTGTTATCCATGTCCCACAATCCACATACTGTGAGCACACAGGCATATCTCGACAAAATACATGTGGACTTAGTTTCATATATAAACTAATGTCCGTGTGGTAGCCCCCCCCCCCCCCCTACATAACCGCGACCGTACGTGTGAAACCAGCACCGAGTACC
This sequence comes from Sweltsa coloradensis, assembly GCA_024449915.1. Taxonomy (NCBI): domain Eukaryota; kingdom Metazoa; phylum Arthropoda; class Insecta; order Plecoptera; family Chloroperlidae; genus Sweltsa; species Sweltsa coloradensis. The sequence continues at coordinate 597,498 of JAMZAV010000395.1, forward strand.
GTCAGGGGTGACATTCACCCCACTCTTCCTCGGCACACAAATAAAGTAGTGCTGATTTCACGCGGCTCTCATGGATATCACGAGCACAGTGAAGCTAGCTCCACGATAACCACCCACGCCCGTAACCTTTGCGATAACCTATTAAACCCAGGCGATAGTGTATTCACGGGGCGTACTCGGCAGGCGAACTACACATGAACCTCATTTGTAGGGAAGTGTTTCATACAGTCTTAAAGTATGTTGCATATTAATTAGAAACCGTATGCAGTTGTAACGCTAATGTTAAAATTAAGAATTCATATAATTTTAATAAATAATGCAAATCCAGTCAAACAAAATAAGTTTAAATAACATGTTGATAACTTTTTGTAAATACAATCTATGTGTTTGAATTTGTAAGGCAAAACCCAAGATATTATTGAATCCGTACAATATCTGATTCAATACAGTGGTGTAACTACATATTTACTCGGTAATGTTAAAGATAATCATGATTTTTTATTGATAAAGTGAAATTCAATTGTTTCGAGTCATATTTATATTTATGTTTATATTTTATATTTATATTTATATTAATATTTATATTTATATTTATGCTCATTTATTATTGTGACTAATAATAAATACATACATGTAGTAGATCGATATCACGCCGAGTATTAGCAGTGTAGATCTGACCTAGTCGTTGAGTCCGCAACAACTTTGCTGCAAGTTGTAAGTGTGAGGCGGACAACCACAGTGTGAACGATACCATGAAACTGTCAGACACACGATCAAACTGTTATATACTACGTATTGAACTAAAATTGGAAACGTGCACAGTTTTCTCAATATTAGCTGTTGTTTTTAGAATACACTTTTACAATAAGAATAAATAAAAATTTAAACGTCTTAAATTGGGATTTAATTAACACGTTTCTTTCCCAGTTTCATTACTCGTTGAACACTCCCGTAGGTGTATTTGATTTTATGGCAATCAATCCAGAAAAAACTAAGTCCGTTTCAGCGGGGTATTGAACCCCGGTCTCCCGACTGCCGGTCGAGTGCTTTACCCTTAAGCTACCGAGACGGTTCACTTCGCATTTTAACACGTGTTATGTTATATGGAAATTTAATGCAATTATTTATAATAACACTGAAAATTTAACCTGTTTATTCAACTTTATTTATGAAATTGAGAAAAATATTACTATAAACAATATAAGAAATGAAATATCCGAGCGAATTCAATCAATCGAACTAAAGATATGATAAAAATCACGTGTTTACTAAATAACAGCGCAACATATTTTACAGCGATTGCAAGCGTTTCCACTATTTGGATAAAAAAAATAGTTAAAGTAAATTAAATTCACAAATACATTACATTATTGTTAACTATTGTGAAAAAGAGACCATGAAAATACAACATAACACCGGCTTAAATCAAATAAGCTGATGCTATGGTAGAAAGTATGTTTTTCAAATAAATATTTGCAAGAGGTTTAAAAGCACATGATGGTTTCATAGGTTGACATAATGATAATCAATTCGGTTTGTGGGATTGAATATAAAACGAAATCAAAACTGTGGTAATATTGTTTTAACAACACAACGCGCTTTTTAAACTCCTTGTTTACGTCATTCGATTCTATTATACCTACACTGTAGTTAAAAAGTTTCTCTCATTACAGTTACAAACTTTTAACCGCAGAATTCAATCGGACAAAGCTATGAAATCTAATCCTCTAGCTCGGAATAAACTTTTTATCAATTAGTTTCGTCTGGACTAACAATAATTGCAAACGTTTTCACTACACAGGGTATATTGGATGCGGACGCAACCTACAACAAAACTATCGTGAATAGCCTGTGTTTGTACAGGGAAAACTCATTAGGGACGATACTAATTTCAAAATAAATTAAATGCCAATAACATGTACCGATTAAGGTTTGAAACAACTAATTGTTTTAAGCTGCGCTGGATAGAGTTCACTCTATAACAACACACGTGAACTACGTAGGGGAAGTATTAAATACACAATTATAAATTTGAAAGCAACAGGAACGCGTTTATTTTTTAATTAAAATATAAATGAGGATTTCAGAAGGCGAATAGTTTGTGCTGTAGTTGCTAGAATATATTTTTCTTTGCCTACTCAAAGTTGACATGACACATTTTAATATATATATTTTTTTAATCAAATAAATACAGTGTTAAACACATATATTTTTATACGGCGTTTACACTAAGCTTGAGCCATAATTTTTATATTATTGCCAGTGTAGTTTATTTTGCTGTAATTATTTTAGTTTAAAAATTGTTCATTTTTATTTTTTTTAATATTTTTATTTATATTTCTATAACTTCCTACTTTGGAATGTACCTTTTAATTCACCCTACCTCTAACTCAAATTCCATAGAATGCTGTGGGTTATTTAATTGTATATTGTTTACTCTTAAATAATGAATTAAATGATTTCGATTGAACGACTACTTAGTGACATTTTTCAACCTAAAAATAAAATATATTATTTTTGTTTACAAAATTAAATTAATTACGACCATTTGAGCCCTAGCGATGGTTTCAAATGTCCCGCGTCTTGACATGCGCGACATGACCAGGTAAGTAGATCTACCCAGGCGAGTGATTATGTAATTTCCTCGCCTGTCAACTGACCCGTACGTGTTGGTTCTTAGCGGGCACGATCCGACCCGATACCGTCCACCCGGACATGACAGGGAACAGGCACACAGAAGTAAAAGGAGTCTGAGGTTAGCTGCAGGGAACAGGGACACAGAAGTCAGAGGAGTCTGAGGTTAGCTGCAGGGAACAGGGACACAGAAGTCAGAGGAGACTGAGGTTAGCTACAGGGAACAGGGACACAGGAGTGAGAGGTATCTGAGGTTAGCTTCTGTCGGACGCTAATTGGTTCGGACGAAACTTGCCACGATGAAGTATTGTTGTGGCTTGTGTCACATTCATCTCTTAGCTACATGACAAGTTGCTGGGCGGGGGGGGGGGGGGGGTCAACAAACCAGAACTGTCCAAGTATCTTTACTAAGAAGGGCATTGGGTCGTACACATAACACGGTGAAGAAGTGAATTAACATGCTAAATAAGTTTTTTTAAATTTTCAAGTTAGGTCACGAAAATATGTTTTGATTGATGCCATTAGAAAGGTTTTAATAAGACCCGAAATACTGCATAAATAATACTTATTTAATGTTAAAAAAGAACATGTAAACGTCCTAAAAAGTATTTGTAATCACAATTTGGTGGAGGTGCCGGGTCTTTAATAATAAACGAAATATTGCATAAATAAAACTTATTTTATGTTACAAAAGAACATGTTAACGTCCTAAAAAGTATTTGTATAACGAAATCATGGTTTGGTGGAGGTGCCGGGTCTCTGGGCGCGGCCTAGCTCAGAGCCTTCTAACGTTGTTGACACGTTGTGTGGGCGGTTGTTACGGATCATATGTACATAACCAAGTTCAAGCATGTAGATAACATATTTTTAATTACATAAGACCCAAGATCCACATTAACTATGCTACTTTTAGCCAAAATTTTTGTAAAAACCGAAAATATGAAAATAAATAAAATCAAATTACAAAGATCTAAAAGAATTTAAAACGCAGTTAACTTCGCGGAAAAATAAACAAGTTTTATGAAAAAATATTACTAAATGATTTGTATGTATACTCAACAAATAGATTTGATTGAAAATAGAAATCATTACGCCAATGTTTTATTTTAATATTATTTCAGAAAATAGATAGAAGACAATAACTTCCATTTATTACATTGTGTATAATAATATACGCTTTAAACGCGCTTATAAGAATGCACTTAACACACTTTTTTAAATTATGTGACGACCATTGGGCTTAAAATCACGATGTGAAAGTTTGTAGTTTTGTAAATTGCAATATAAATCCTTATTGGCCGTATTTTTAGTAACATTTCAGAAACTCGAAAATGATAACGTATATTTTAAATAAACACATTGCCAAATTAATCAAGTTTGCGTGTATGTATTGTTTTCAAAAGCTATATCTAGCTACTTGTTTAATAGCTGAACTAGCTGAAAGGAAATTGCAACCGGCGGAGTACGAGGCAATTCTAGCGAGATACATTGTAAATAGCACTCTAACCAGCAATTTAAAATCACACATGCATATGTATTTTACATTCCAGAGGGGTAAACTGTATGAAACTAGGGTCGAGTAACTACATTGACCTGACCTTTGTTATCCGAGTCATCGAGGAGAATTATTGATCAGTATTGCGAGCACAGCGATCGCGTAGTCAGCGCGGCGTTCGTTTATTCGCGCGGCTGGATTTAGACATCATTTCATAGTCGCTGTGTTGAAGCATTTTAACACTATTATGAACGACATTACAATCAAATTAGCATGGAACGCAACGATTCGAAACGAAAATGTCGAACTACGCATAAACTTTTTATCGATCAACATCGATTTTACTCAGAAATACTCAGGAAGACGTCAGTTTTGATCCCGTTTGGACAAACACATTTTTTAAAATGTCAACCAAAAATTGTAACTTTTGGTGAACTTTAAGACTCGTACGGAAAAGTCTGTAAACTTAAATGAAAAAATTGCTATGTACGAGAAATAAGTATTTATTTAGCTTTCAGGCGGTGAGAATAGAAAAGAAAAAGTTTGATTTTCTGTCAAGTAATCGGAAAAGTACGAAAGAACTACACTTTTACGTTTGATAAGTGGCGCAAGTAGTCACACTCCTTTGTTAATAACTGTTTGAAAGTTGAATAGGATCAACGTTAAATAAATAAATACATCGCCAAATTATAGATACTATTGTGAAACGTTAATGCAGTACCTCACTTTGTTATTGTTCTAAATAATTTATTGGTATTTGATGAAATGAGTTTTCCAATTTTGAAACGTTAGATTTTACTGTTTTAAACTGTGTTGTTTTTTGTTTATGGAATTATATGAATTTGTTTCTTAAATCAAGTGATTTTTCAAGAATAGAAAAAGAAGTATAAAATATATTAGTTATATAGCTATTTACGTTCAAATTGTATTTTGTTCTTTCATTTGTAAATAATACCTACACCAACTCAAAAGTCTAAACAAACACTCCATATCTGTTAGTTGTACATTACTCTGCAGGTAATACCCGCAGCAGGTAATGCAATGCATAAACATAAAGTAAGTATATAAGTACTCTACTTGTGATACTTGTTTATGCTCTCGGTGTAAAACTATGTGTACATGTGAAGTATTTACACACTGAGATGTATAAATAATGTTGGTTCCGTCTTCAGGTGAGAATACTCCCTACAGCGGAATATATTTCAAACTCATATTGATAAACCCAGTACAAACACGTCCTGTAGAACACAGAATCTAGAGCAGAACAAATACTTTGCAATCTAATATGAGGCAACGGGAGGATGCTTCCCCTCAATAACGTTAATCCTGGGCATGATGCAAACTTACTCTTCTAAGCCACACAGTAGAAACAAAAGCCGGCGATGCACAAAGGGCCACAACTAGCGCATTCTTTGTCCGTTTAAACCGTAAATCATCACAGTTTTCCGGCTGGGAAATTTATCATGTGTGCGGTTCCGCGTCTGTAAAGTCTGCATGGGAAATGAGACGAGTGTTCTTGTTTGGCCCCCATGTATGAGAGAGAGTTGATTAAAATACGCTAGACCACCGGGTGGTTTAATATATTTACAAAGAGGTTGGAGGGCTGGGGTTTTAATCAAATAACTGTTCTTTGGGTCAAAGGTTGGGTGGGTCCCATGTGACCCCATGTTTTAGGGGGCTGTGATTACAGGTCACTGGCCACGGGACGGGACGCGCGTAACATGAATCTAGTCTTGATTAAAACTAGACACAGTAGTTGGTTTCAGCTGCGTCGCCAAGTAAACATTTGCAGTACCCGCATATAAAGCACCGTTGAGGGAATGTGGCTGCATGGTGTCAATTTATAGTAAATTGTTCATAAAAATGTTCATCATCTAATAAATTTGCTTTCAACTTTTATAGAAGCAAGATAAAAACGCCAATTACTTTAAAGAGAAAAAAATTAAATTTCTCGTCTACGTCAATTGCCAATGTTCATAACTGGAACTAAGCTGACAATCTAGATTATTTCTACAGAAATATAATGAATATTGAACATCACATTACATTTCAATTTAAGTTTTTGAAATAACAAAATAATTGTGTTTCTCCTGTACACTGCATAAACAACATTTAAACACAATTAAGATTTAGCAGAAACTATGAACTTTTATTTTCTTGGTTGCTTCAACTACAGTGATAATCAATTTGTAAGTGCAGTGTGAATATTACAAATAAACAAGTTCGAAAAAGAATTTTAAATTTAAAGTTTAAAGTTTAGTTATCCAAGCAAGAAAATTATTTTATTTTATAAGGCTATCAGTTCTTGTCTTAGGAATAAATAAACGGTGACTTTGAAGCCGTCCTATCAACGAGGCACATATTAAATTTAAAATTGTTCTGAATCGGTGTTGTTGATTCTGGCGTTGATCAGCGGATGTTCGCAGTGTCCATACCACTGATTGCTATAATTATTTCCTATAAAAAATTATCAATCTTTGGTTGGTTATCACTCACTCTTCGATTGCGTCGGGTCCTACAGGGTTGGCTTGGTCCTTTATATGAATTTATTTATTTATTTATTTAAGGCAACCTGGCATGGAGCTAATACACATCTTATTGATGACAGACGTCTAGCTTACATCAGGTATAAGAATGAAAACGAGGGCAATTTTCTTTGCATTAAACTCTTCTTGTTTTCCATTCATCTTGGTTGTCTAGACTTCTCATTTAGCCAGGCTGAATACTGCACGAGGTCACGGACCGCACCGTGAGAAATATGTTCTACAGTTTGTGCAGCGAGCTGCGAGAAGTCAGAGAGATTCTAGAACTGCGAGGTCTGAGGACGAGCTCGGATTATCAAGAACAACATCGCAATACTGAAATTAACTTGGTTTCGTAAATATATTGAAAGTTAAAAGCAAATTAATTTTCTTTATCACGTAGCTGTTATACAAAGTTCTTATAATACAGACCATGTAAAAATCCCTTTGCATGAAGTTGTTTGGAAATGTATGTAATCTATTAACGGTAAATAAACTATGAACTATACGATCTAGGTTTAATTTAATGATTTTTTTTACAAACTCCTATATCGAACATTGTGTAAGTAAGAGTGAAATTACATTTTAATTATAATAAAACTCCTATAACTTAGTGTAAAATCGTAACGCTGTTATTATAGAAACTGAGTGGTGATATATTTATGAATTAGACGTTACTTGTAATATATTTTATATTTTTAGTTAAAAATATATAATTTATTGTAATATTATTGGGGAAACCAGGCTTAAAATTCAACAATGAGGATTTGGGCGTTTAAATTTGACCATGCATGAAAATAAGGATGAATATTATGTGTAGAATTCACAAGTATACTTTTAGAACCGGTATAATTAATTAAAGAGACTCTGTAACATTGACGGGATGTGTATTCTTTACAAAACATCCAGTCAATGTTATACTTTCTCTTCAATATGTGTTTTGATAAACATTCTGGTTAATTATTCACAAGTTGATTCTTACGCGTCTCTTACAGGATGTTTCAACGGGTAAATAGTGCGAACACAACCCCCCTCACTTCCCCGAAACAACATGGCGTCTGAGAGTGAGGTCCTAAGAGCCTAGTCCTGAGTGACGTGTCTATAGCGACACACTACGTCACCTCACAAAGCGTGTAACTTTCTCTCCACAGCCAACGCGCGAGACACTCAGTGGCAACTGAATAATAAACTGACAACAAAATGGAGACTGAGAATGTGTCATCTTATGTATCCCTCTATCAACAACACTTAAGACTGTTGGCTGAGCTCGAGAAAACCAGGCTTTCACGCGGAACGCAGAGGTTAAGTCTGGATCACTTGGAAGCTCTATCGCTTGTCCTATCGGGTTGTGGTGTGCACCAAAATGTCAAGGAAGAACGTGTGATTATTTTAGGGGTACAGAGCACATTTACAGGATTCTACTTCCGTATTTCAGTAACGGACAGTAAAAATGCCACCAAAAGTGTAATCCAATTTGTACTAATTATCCAATGTTGTGTAGGAACAATCTAAAATCTTGAAATGTGCTATGATAGGGACTAGCGCTCACATCCTAATTTTGTACATTTTTTTGTGTGAAAATTGGGGGTTGAAAAGTGACGAAGATGTATGTTAAATTTAACTGTATTTGTAGATCAAGCGAATTTTTAAATGAACATTTTTTGTTAACATTGTAAAAATTAAGTTATCCCGAGCTCCAAAAACCGTCTTAAACAAATGAAAGTGATACGCCCCCCCCTCCATTATTCTCGTCGCCTCGCACACAGCCACAATCTACCTTCAATAATAAATCATCATTGTGAATTCTTCAGGGGTTTCCTCTCATAAGCACTGCCGGAACAAACACACACACCCTAGCTTGAGTGATGAGTTTCCCTACACGATACAACAAGATTGCGATTAACTTAAACAAACCATGAATCATTTCCCATTGTCCCGTCTGACAACGTTCCATCCCCACAGCTGTGCGATGCCATTCGTTACGCGGTTAACATCTAATCTACAATAAAACGCAGTATGTTCTTTTTATTATGTTGCGTACGCGCACATAAATAACACGTCAGAGATAGATTGCTAGAGGGACTTGCTTGTTTAATGATGTAAATATGGATTAAAGTTAATTCATTTCCAAAATAATACACGTTGTGGTGAAAAATGGGTAGACTTTTGTCTTCTTGTGAAATAAAATTATAAGTATTAAAACAAAAAAGCTGTAACATTTAATTTTCATCGTTACGCTTTTAATGTTTCTAGTTAAAAAACATATCTATCACTGCAATAACAAATAATGCAATGTTGAACTATCTTACGTTAGTTTCCGTAGCACGCGCATACAAAACTGCCGAATGAAGTTTAGAGATAATCTAATTCTTGTGAATGTGAAGTAAGTTGAATTAAACTTTTTCAAATACTTTAAATTCAAGTTTTGTTGTGGAATCTGTACAGACAGAGTCAAATATGATGTCGTGAACTGTATAAGAAATAAATACTAAAAAATATGATAGCGTTATATTACAAGATGCCGAATTGCGACATCACGTTAATAAAGCACCAACGACCAGAGCCAAACCACTGAAGATTACGGTTGTAAACAACGGAATTTCGTATATTATTTGTGGAATGCGGGCTGAGTATTTCTTACAGGGACTTTGAGAACGACTTCAAGGTCTTGGGAATGTTTTAAGACTGGAAACTAAGTTACGTTTCAACGCTGACGTGGAAGTCACCATGAAATCTCAGGACAAAAGATTTGTTCAACATCAACTTCACCAATTGAAAATATCTTCTTCATTGTAATGTGAAAGAAAACATTATTTTTGCGAATTTGGGCTTTGTTAAAAACGTTTTTATCGGTTATTTTCTTCTAAGTCTTAAAATTTTACGATTGATGTCAACACATTAGATTTAATAGTAATAAGTTGGGTAGAAATCTATAGTTAAACTAATGGTTAGAAAACATACACAACGTCAACTATAACGAACCAAATCAGAACCTATAGTTCCCTCCATTATGATTTATGTGCTAAACTTTGTGCTCTAAGCATCAATCACAAAGTTGTCGCTGTGTCTTCTTGGCCGACCTTGACTCTAGGGGTGACGTCATCCTGATCACGTGACGGTTGCTGTGGTGGCGCGCGGGGAGCAAAACCGAACGCGATCAGTCAGCAAAGTTGGCGACTTCCCGACCGAACCGAGAAGTGTCGCGAGTGCAACTTCGAAAGTGACGGTATTTATAAATCAAACTCTTGTGTGCGTCTTACATTCGCGTGGAAACGGTTTAACATGGATTTACTATGTCGGTTGTAAAAACAAGGAACGGTTTGTCAACATTCAGCAGCAGATGGCGGGAGGCGTGGAAGAAAACAAGTTGGTATTTCAAACCAAGACGATTCTCTCAAATAGCACGAATAATAAGTTAAGTTCGAGCGAACTTTGATACACATGTTTTAACTTGAAATCTACTTTTCATCATAACAAAAGTGCAAGAACAAAACATATTATCTTGAAATTGGTTTATAATATAAACTAAAGCAGTCTCTTTAGAGTCTTAATTTACGTTAAAAAGTATTAAACTTACCAATCTACCATGCTGTATAAAGAAGTGTCTAAATGATGTCTAGACGAGTAATCCGTTGTAAGATACATTTTCAGGTCGTAAAAAAGATACTGTATAGGAAACATTTAACAGTGTTTTAATACTTCTTAAAATTCTCTGTCGAAATTAATATACAAAATTAATTTTAAGTTTCCATTAAAAACGTGTTTTCTTGTTTATATTAATGTTTAAACGTTCTGCTGGGTAACCTGCCACAAGGTGTAATTTTATGCCCCGCTTCAGGTGTCTTATTTGGTAATTTGGAGATGAGAGGGGGAATGTCTGAATCCTTTAGGTTCGCATAGAAAACCTCGAGGAATACTTTCAGTTAGGATCATAGATATTAAACACCTATTGTAGGCTAGATCAGCAGTCATTGGCCCACTTCCGTGACAATTTGAAGCCATCTTTAATAGGGCAGTTTGCATGTTAGTTAAATGGGAGCGATTTGTAGCCCAAATAGTTCTCAAGATTGCCGCCAGGTTGGCAGGTGAGCATACTAGCCTTGAACATCAAATGATTACTAAATTCCCTTATGCAATAACTTCTTCTAATTGGTTTATGTTTGTTCAATATCATGCTGCACAAGCTAAAACCATATCAAACAATCCAGTAAAATACTTAAATGCATTAAAAAAAGCATAAATTAAAACGCCAAATCGCCATTTTGTTGATGGCAGATTGAGTCTTCAATTTGCTACGCTCGCGCCTGTGCGAAGGTATTGGAGACTGCGTATCTAGCCTTCAATAGGTGTTTAATATCTATGATTAGGATTGCTTGGCTAGACTTGGATCCGTGGTACAAAAGTCACAAACTTGTATTGCAAACCAGGTGTTGTTTTTTCAGAGCTCAAAGAACGCAAAGAAATCAGCAAAGCTTCTACATTGAAATATTGCAGTGTGCAACATTGATGGTAGTAACGGGGAATAAACCGACACGAGTGAATATTCCTCTTGAAGTATCTGAGACGCGAGAACATGGGATGAGAAAACCACTTTGGTTATGAGCAGAGCAGATTGTAACTTTAAAAGATCTGCCACTTGATAAAACTAGCTATCATTGCGGTAGGATACGTACGGTATGTATACAGTATGTTAAAACTTCTTCTAATGCTCCCATAGATCCACTCGTTAAAATACCATTCTCCTTCCCGAGTGGCAGCCGATAATGATGCTGGAAACATCAACGTTACGCTACTACGTTTGCGTTTAGTAACAACAATTTTAATATTTACCGTAGCTTTAAACTTAAACTCTTTCTTATCAGTCGTTCGTGATAATGTTTTCTGATAACATAGTTGAGTCAATTTTCAATTCAATATCAAGTGTATTAATTTTAACATTTTAGAAATCAATTATGTGCGTTTTTATATTTTCATTTTCATTATCATTTGGCACTTATATTATTATTAGAAATATAATTTTTCATATTTTGTAATTTGGTTTGAGTATCTTCTCTTTAAGATCTTCGAAATGTCACATACTGGTTTCTTTTAAGTTGGTATTGCGTTGTGACAACGCACCATTTCAACTTTTTATGGTATTCATCAACAAGATTGTCTTTTAAAAAAATGAAACATGTATAAAATCAAGATATTTGTTATTTTTGTTTGTAATTTCTTGGCACTTGTTGAATTAAAACCTGTTTTCAATGAAAACAAAATAAATTCAACGACACAAAGCTAAGTCTCTAACAAAAAGGTAAAGCTATGAGATTGTTGTTTTTGCTGCTTGCTAACAGATTATCAGGAGTCGAGCAAGATATTAATATCATGTGTCTCGTATTTCTACAAGTCCGCGCGTTCTGAGATGTTTATTCGCTGGGTTGAACGTGCGTGCAGGCGCTGGAGTTAGAAAGTAGGGATTGTTAGAGAGATTAATGGGAGAGTTAGGAAAATTAAAACGGTCCCTCATAAACTTGTTCGTTCACAATAAACCCATGTTAAAATAATTAACTTATTTACAATGCGGCTCCTTATTGTTTGGTCTGGAAATTACGTTAGCTTTGTGAAACTTTTATACCAGAAGGAAATGTAAGGTTGGGGAGATACAATCTAGGAAATTGATAATTGATGAATGACAAGAAAAAAACAATCTAAAGTTAATAAGTCCCTTGAAAAAAATCTCGAAAAAAATGAAAATATTAGTACTCAGGATAAAATAGGTGTAGCGCTGAAATTGAGTATATTTATATTTCACAGTCCCACAGTTAGCTATGTTCTGGCTTTGTGTTTTTTTTATCATATACTTATTTAATTATGTTTTGTAATTAATATTTTTTGTACAACTTGATATGTTTGTCAATAATATATGATTTACAAAAAAAAATGATGTAGATGATGCTAATTGTATTATTGCATTCCAATGATTTTTAAAAGTGCAAGTTTAATCAAGGTACATATTTAAAAATTATTGAAATAACAATTAAGATACCTTTTCCTCCGATGAAAATAGGCACCTGAAAATGTCTAAGTTCAGCCCGGCACCTCCACCAAAAGTAAAAATCACACAAACTGCAGCGTATATAAGCTTGGGCCAAACTCGAATGTGAACTTCGTTGAAAATAGGGAATGTAAATTTGTTGTGAATAGTAAAAGGTTTATGTTTGTACGTTCAGTTTTACTATTAAAAAAATATAAAGCGAAAATAACTTTAACATCCATGCCCTTGCGGCCTTGCGGCCTTTATCAAGTTTGAAATGCATTGCTGGCGGAGGATATTTTCTTCTCGATATTTCTTTCATATCTCAACCCTAGTCTAATAGACGCTGCGTTGATGGGTTTACGCTACAAGTGCTACCACTGCAACCAATAAACTAAAGTGTTATGTTCTAGGAACGGGAATCTAATTTATGAATCCTAGGAAAAAAGCGAGTCCTTGAAAACAAATCGAACTTTTCGCGAAGAACGATTTAGCATAGAATATGTTGTGCTTAATTTATATTGAAAACACACGTTGCAATTATATTTCAAATTTCATGTGCACCTGTAGGATTAATAATTTATTATCAGCATTGCAAATCAAATAATTAAGTTGTTAATAATTATAATGATGTTGCTAGGAATGAATGGTTTACTGCGAATAATTTAATGCCAAGTTTTAGAGTATTTAAGTAATAGTGTTAAAAGATAATAATGATTATTTGTCTTCAAAGAAACTTAAATGAGCAATTTAAAGGGAATAATTTTTCTATCAACATCACAACGGTAGAAATAACAAACTGGACATAAAACAGATCTAATTTCATCATTTTGAATGTTAACTGGTAAAAATAATCCGTATAATCCGTAAAACTGAAAGCTTTAAAAGCTCCAAAACATTTAAAAAAAGCTGTATGCAATTGACTGGCTTCACTCACAGATTAAACCAACGTAAAAATGATCTCGCCTGTGGACAATGCGAGTTGACCGCGGAAAGTCCAGGATTGTCTAGCACAGTTGTAACGAATCAAATTAGAAACGTTACGCACCACAAAACATCACGACACAGGTCATGTTGTTAGATTAAATAACAACTTGTTGGACACTGGATGACAGAGAAGCCAGGGGCACTTCCCATTTCCCCTGGCATTGGACTTGACTTTGGTTTGCAGAACAATGCGTTGGTTTAATCTGTCTAACTAGGGAAGAACAAGCGGCACCGGGCTTTGTACATTCGGTTCATTTCATGTTCAGTTAGCCACGCTGGTTAAATCATCAAACAACATTATCTTTTAGTTTAAAATAGAAAAACATGTCACCATGGTACCGAGTATTTGTATTAATTATGTTATATTAGTAATTATTGGGGAAATAAAACATAAGAAATGTATAATTTCGTTACTATGACGACAAGAAAGAACTATATATAATTTAACATATACCTATGTCTTAGTCAGAAATATAAGTACTCAGGTGCGTCCGAGGTAAGGACGTTGTGCGCGCTTTAGTTTGGTTCCTTCATATTTCAATATCATGTTCATTATATTATTTTAATTCAACAATTTAATAAAATTAAGCATAATCAAGAATTTTTTTCAATTTTTACTAATAGAATTAAAGATAAGAGCTCTTCTAGCGAAGAAAATATAAAACTCGCAGTAAAACCTGCAAGCTCAAACCGGCACATCCACCAAACCAAAACGATACATCTCACCGAACTGTGTTTAAAATGTTTAAAAGTGTAAATATAATCAAGGACAATTTTAAAATGATAGAAATAACAATTAAGATAGCTCTTCTAACGATGAAAACAGGCGGTTAAAAGTTACCAAGCTCAACCCGGCACCTCCACCAAAACCATACTTGTATAATAGTATTATGTTTGCAAAAATTGTTATTACCAAAAATAAACTTACAAATATCTGAAATTTAATTAAAAGATAATTAATGCGAAAAAATAATCAACACATTTAATTACAAATTTAAATAAAAAACATTATTCTTTAAAAAAAACATGTGGACGCGGTTCAGAACTTCAAATAGTAGCCCGCGGTTTGAAAAATGTAAACATCCTCTGATTGAAGATCGACAAAACGCATAGAAATATAAATAATTATTGTCGTACTTGAGTTAAAACTAAAATCAGTTATAGTTTTCCTTGTGATGAAAATACAGACAACATCGATTAAGTCGATAATATAATGTGAAGTGTATCGTCGGTATTACATACACATATAATACTGTCACTGTGCGCGTAAAAAAGTTGCCTGTGTTTCTAACATTTTAAGTACTGGAAAAAAACTGTGGGTGTAGAAGATGGTGGATGAAGAAACGTTCAAAACGAGACATAAAAGAAAGACCCTAGAAAAAAAAGCAAAGAATCTTCTTTTAAAAGTAGTTCCTTCACTTTGACGATCTTTTTTGTTGATACCCTGTCATCCGTCATTGTCTCACGGTCAATTTAGTTTAATTATCTTCTCTCTTTTCAGCTTCGCGGCCATATAATCTTCCATCTTGGATTTTCATTTATGGATGATCAATGAAACCGCCGCCGCCCAGACCTTCGAGATCCCCTCATTTCCGTGAGCGGAAGTTCAACAATTCCACTTCCGCCCCCCCCCCCCCCTAGTCTAGCGGTGCAGTGTCATCACCGTAGAGAGAGATGGGAGGCCACGATAACCAGTCTTCATTCCAGATAATATAAAGGCGCAAAGTAGAAGCAATGTTTTAAGGTTAGGTTTTACTCGAGGATAGAGCCACGGAAAATTGAAGTTTCAAATTAAATTTGTGGACGATTCTTTTTGGAAAAAAAGATATCGTTTTCGATCATATATTTCATCGAAATCAGGAACCATCTCGTGATACCTACGTTCAAGTTGAGTGGAAGAGATGCACTTTGGTTAAAGTTGTACAATTTAATCAATTTAACACTAAAAGTAAATTAAAGTTTGAAAGGGATTATTAATAAACGTTTTAAATACTCAGAATAGTGTTAGCACTTGTTTTAGATAGGCCTAAACACGTTCGTTTATCAACTTATTTCATTATTTTAATCCAATAACAATTATGCACGTATACAAAATACGAACAATACAGATTTCGCAAGTGTAAATTACAATCAAATGTTCTACTTACACACCCATCTTACATATTTCTACTCACCCTACCCTATGGTATGTGATGTGCTCATAAAATAAGTATTAAAATAAATAATAAATTGATTGTGATAATGATATTTTGACACGTGGTGTGATCCGAGTCCTACCAAAGATGTGTGAAAGTTAGAACACACATAGCAAAAACTTGTAGAAATACAGCCAAACCTTACACACTCAAAAGAAATGAGATCTAAAAAAGGGCCAAGCTCATCTACCCTTCCACATTTGCGCATTCGTAATTCATAAACGTACAGTGTCCAGTAACAGCATCCTTGAAAAGCTTGGTAAAATAGAATTTGTAATTATTAATTTAAATGTAATTTTTCATCAAAGTTCTTTTTTTCTAATTAATTTAAACGTAATATCATTTAATATATCATTCAATCATTTTAAACCCGGTTGTTTAAATTTTTACTCGGTTAGTTTATAACTAATTTAGATCGTATGAAATATATATATTTAGTATAGTTTTATTAACATTTCCATTGCTCTTAGGTAGTATATAGCTTTTTAATGTAGCAATATTCTAACAAAGAGCAGTGAAAAAGTACATTAAACTATTAAATATTATTTACCTGTTCTATTAAAGTTTATTTTTTACAAAAAGGTGAATACTCCATTAACATCCCTCTACATGTAGCAGTCACAAGCTCATCAACAGACATGTTCGCCCTTAGGGCATTGAAAGTAAAAGCACTAGCTTTACCTATGCATGGATCCCCAAGAGAATTATAACTTGGTTTATTCGAGAGCACACGCTGTAAGCACCTGCGAACGACGAAGCAGACTTTTAAAACAAAAGGTACATTACAAGTAAAACAAAAACTACAATAATGGATGGAGTATAGCAAGGTTGTTCAGCATAAACTAAATGAAGGTTTGTTGGGCTGTTGCTATGCGGTAACTATGCGTCTGCTGAATGACAGATAAGACCCCCTCTTTCAATTCTGCCAAATAATGGCGTAAAAGCGTTGTCTCCTCTGGAATAATGTTCATTCTACTGTTACGGGTAAATATAACCGGTGCAGTATATTAAGCAAAAGTAAATGTTACTTATTGGTTATTGCACTCAAACTTAACTTAACGGTGACACACACACACGCACACATTAACATATGTTCTTAACAAATCTATGTTCTGGAACCTTGGAATTATTTGTGTAATAAAATGGTATAAATTAGTCAATTTCAATATTTATACACGTTAAAGATTAAAAAGATTTAAAAATATCCAGACAAAAATAGTGTACAACATATTATCAACTTAATTTCGGGCGATAAGCTTTCATCCACATCTCACATCACCGCCATATTCATCTTGCCTTACAACTTAAATCATAATGAAACTCAACTTTCAACCTTGACGGAAGGAATACCATTATGAGATACCCCTTAAGCTGTATCTGTGGCATTGTCGAAAACCCTAACCATTTTGAAGGTTGGTGATTGTCAATATGGCCCACTAAAACACTTAGAATTATCTCCAACAATTGTTAATAAAATTCCATTAAGAAGGAGGGAAAAAAAGCAAAACGCTAAAATGAAATACCAGTTCGTTTGTACTCCATTTGTTTTGGAATATTTATAAGTGAAATATGGCCTTGCTTTGGGTTTGAGGCTATCGGGAATGCTCTACCATGTTAAATGCAGTTGTGCTGACCAATATGTCAGCGTTCAATATGGCTACAGTTCTGACGACGCCATGATAAAGTTACACAAACGTTATTTCCAAGCTTTTAGTTTTCCACAGCATTCATTCAAATGTGCACAGCTCTAGAAAAACCAGCTACTTTTCCCCCGGCTTGATAAAATAATAAACAATGATAAAAGTCAAGTTAGAGTTTTAACCTTGTGTGTTATGCATTTCATCACGAGATCTGCATGTTAATATTTCCTCTCACTCTCACAGTAAATGGAACGCTCGCAACATGCAGGAAATACCTTGAGGCGCACGTTAAAGAGGACAGATGCATGTAACAGCCATGTGAGTGATGTAAGTATATGGGCTAGGACACCGGGCTAGACCTAATCTAGGCTCGATGTGGTTCGAGAAAAGTATCGGTGACAACACAAAATTTAGAAAAGAATGTTGTTATATAATAAAAAGCAAAATGTTGAGTGTAAACCAACATGAAGTATTGTACTTCTGTGACATAATGTAAAACTTAGAGGATAGGTACATTACACACATTGTTGTATAAGCCTAGACCAACATAGCGTTAATTTTATTAGAGATGAGAGTATGTGTTTAAACTTGTTGATTCATGTTGGTACTATGATTATAAGCTGAGTGTTTATTTTTAAAATGATGCCGGTGAATGAAAATGTATTTGAAATGTCGTGACTTATGTGTGTGGTTGTATATTATGGCTGTTAGATTAATGTGTTGTCAACTTGTATTTCATTCATTGTATCTTAATGTACCATATTTTGTATTGACTATGAAAATAGCAAATTGTGCTAATGAATAAATTACTTTTGAATAAATTACTACTATTAGAGAGGGTTGTCAACAACATGTCATCGTAATGTTATATTTTTCATGGTTTATTTTTTATTTTCTATATTTTTTTAAAAATTTGGTAGTGATTTTCAACATAGTGTCGCCTTTAGTTGATTGATATATAATGTATAAATGAAAGGGTTTTTAAGTTTAGTTGGTATAAGGGCGCATCAACTGTAAGGCTACAATGCGCCACTCTAGCCTATGATAGGCTAGGGAGAAAAGTACCATGCTGGATCCTATTAACTATCTGTAAAATGTTTTTGTCTAAAGTATGTGGTTTAAAAATATTGTTGATTTGTTTGATAATGACTGCTGGAAAGTAGTCGATTTTTTTTCAATAAATAATTTGCAACAACAACATAAGTATAGTTAAAAAAATGTATGTTTATCATTTGAATATACAATACCTGTTATAAATTTTAATTTTGTTTTATATAAAACCTGTTGTATGTAATTCAAAACTAACGCGTCACAAGTTCCTGTCCTACGGTTTCTGGAATGAACATAGAAAACATAATTTACTGAAGACTCTTGTGGGACCTAGTTAGTTTAAACCCACGAGACCCCCTAACTCATTCTTTCAACAACGAGTTATTTAAAATTCGAAGTCTCACAAATCTTTTAGTTTCAATTTAATAAGCTATCAGGACTTAGCTACGCTGGTTTCTTCCTCATAACTCTTCTCTCCTGCTATCCCATCTCTTACCACTCTACCACTGCTCCAGGTAATATCTGGGTTAATTTCTTTGCCCAGCCCAGAGTAATATTCCACTCGGCAGTCATTTTAACTTATCGGTAAGTTATTGCATGGTGACCTCCAATGAGAGAGGATATTTAAATTGAGCGCAGTTTTGAAAAAATCGGTCACTTGGAAATGTTATCAACGATAAAAAAAGGAGACGTTTTTAAGGTGAAAATACGCTTAGTTCAAGGTATAACATATAGTTATCATTTATTAATTTAGCAGCAATACAAATTACCATCTTAATAAACATGTCACTAGATCTTTTGTATAAATGTACTAAATTTACATATTAAGTTAGACTACAAAGTTTTAATTTACTGGTACTATGTTCCTCATGTGGTCACTATGATAGTGCCATTGATGACAATTTAGTAAATAAA
This sequence comes from Sweltsa coloradensis, assembly GCA_024449915.1. Lineage (NCBI taxonomy): Eukaryota > Metazoa > Arthropoda > Insecta > Plecoptera > Chloroperlidae > Sweltsa > Sweltsa coloradensis. The sequence continues at coordinate 616,952 of JAMZAV010000395.1, forward strand.
ATAATGAAACGAATCTCAATCGATAACATTCCTTCGGGGTTGGAGGGGAAGCAATCAATTTATAGTAACGAAAAAGTAAACCGTTGTGAAGGACTTCAAAGTTGCACTAGCTTATGAAATAATGAGTAAATAATAAATTGTAGGTAAATAATCCATAATGTTACATCAACTTCAGTAATATTCTTACAGCAGTATTAAATTAAATAAGTAGGCATTCTCTTTTATGAATAAAAAGAAAAATATGTCAGTCATTTTGGCGTAAACGATAAATTTGATTGAATCATCATGGTTGTGTTTTATAATGGAATAAAATTACTGCGAGACGAAATTACAAGCAAAAGCTAATAGAGAACTATAAGCTTTGTTCAAATTTACATTAATACACTTTAAAAAACCACCCCGAGTTATCAATTAAATAAATAAATAAATAAATTTAAATTGTATTTAGAGTCTACCCACTCAGTTATATAACTGATTTTCAGTGGGGGACTTTAAATCAAAGCGACTAAGCCAACCCTGTAAGCCCCGACGCAAGAACGTTTGATTAGGTTATTGTGTACTTATGAAAATACGATTGAATAACTGAGTTCTGAACTTGGTTTCTGGTAATTCAAAGATAAAAGTCGTTTCAGAAAACAATTCACAAACAATAAACAGAACATAAACTGTTTTGTTTGGTCACATTAAAAAAAAACTTTACTCCAGTTTTGAAACATATAATTTTAACCTCCTTAATCGCATAATTTAATGAACCATTCTACTTCGTATCAGATGCACGCTAATCGTGGTTGCTACGGCCACTTGCTGTTATTTGAAGCACACGTTTGAAAATGTGTACGTTTCCAAGTATTTCATTAAGTAAAGACCTAAGTGATTAAAATGAAGTGTGAATAACTAAAGGCAATGTAACAATTATTACACAACGATTTAACAATATATTATTTGACCTACGTGGTTTTATTTAGTTTAATATTGTGAATTTTAATTTTAATTCATTTTCAATAAACATACCAATTATATTTTCGGAACCCTACCTAATGATGATTAAAAAAATTGTATTTGAAATAGTGTTTTGGGTTGAAAACTTTTATTATTTTTTAAAAATTGTTTAACAGTAAATATATGATATTATTTATAAGGTAGGTTCCAACAATTTGTTTTCAAATAATTAATTATAATATGTTTTTGCAATTTCTTCATGAAGAGAGTACGCTACAGGCGACAACAAAAGTAATTACACCATTAATGTGTCTACTATGTCGTCCTACATGTTTCAACAGTACGACAGCGAGTGTTATAAGCGATGTCTGTGGCCGCCGCGTCCCCTGGATTTAATTCCCACTTTGAGTTCCACTTCCCAGTGAGTTCCCCAACTCTTTGCGGTGTAAAGTACAGCTGCAGTCGTTGTGTTGTGTGCGGCCGCTTAGCGAGAGTTAGCCCGGGGCTAGGATGAACTTTACCCGGCTGTGGTTGGGCCACTCTCGCACACCCACAACAAGTGGCGCGTTTCTTAAAGCCTCACTGTCGCCCGTCCGTCCGGACAGTGGTTAGTCTGGGGGGGCGTCCACCCACTTAAACTTATCAGTTGGAAAAATGCCATCTTTATCAATCGGTAGGTCGTATTCATATTTGCGTTACGTTCATCATCAGTGCCATGCATTATATTATCAAACTTTCCAGTTCATCCTTCTTAACCATTGTAAATTACTTTAAAGTTAATAATATATAGTTGTTAATTTAAAAAACAAAAACGTGTTAATTTTGCACAGCGATTTATATATATAAAAAAAAACAATGTCATTGATAAGCCTTACAAATACACATGATTACTCATGAACTTCGGCAGTGAACAATAGTTTTTCGCTATTAGACGTTAAACAAAATTATTTTGGTAATTGCTTTCAGAAAATTATATTTTGTAACATTTTTTTTGCGAAATGTCGACCCATAATAGAAGGGGGGGGGGACGTACATCAATGATTTGTAAGAAGTATCAAAAGTGCACTTAATGAAATGAAATGAAATAGAAATAGCAATCTTAAGATGTTGTTGATGATGATGACTTTTTAAACTTAATGCACTTAAGCTATTCGAGACGATGACTGATTATAAAACATCCCTGCCTTATGCGGGACTCGAACCCACGTCCTCGTAGAGCCATACACCTCGGACCAGCGACCTAATCGTATGTGCCACCGAGGACAGCTCCTGAGATGTTATTTAATGTCCTATTGCTAAAACCACCCCTTATAAAGTATATTGTACGATGAAAACTGAGCAATGTGTCCATCAAAAGCTGTCATAAATTGTGAGTGCTTCTAAATTTGCAATAAAAGTTTTCCAATAATATATTAAAATAAATGTTTTAACTTAGTAGCACGAACTATCTTTGATAAGACGAGTAGTTCTGTGGAAATAATGAAGTACTTGTTATTATTCTCCAGCGAGAATAAATGTACGTTCATCTTTAATTCAGCCAACATCCGAAAGTATTTAGGAAATCTCCCCTGGTTAAACCAATCCCACTAATGTCTTCTCTGACCAGGAGGGAAGGTGGGATCGATTAGGTCCCGAAGAAGATGTATCGCCTACTGTACACAAAGCTTATCTCGTAGAAAGCTTTATGTTTAGGGCAACGTTAGCGAGAAGACGCGCGAGACGGCGGACACCGTTAGCAGAATAGTCACGTGGTTTATTATTTACATTAGGCGATGTATGTTCTCGTTTCTTAAATTAAACGTAATTAAGATCGGGTGCTGAGTTCCCAAGGGAGATTTAATATAAAAACATGCCTTGTGTGACTTCTAATAGAATTGTACATCTTATTTTATGTCGTGTTATGTACACTAATCATAATAGTAGCAATAATTGTTGTGGGAAGCCTGCCCAGGGTGCAATGCATGCCCCTCTTCAGGTGTCTTACTATAACTAGGTATGTTGCTGAAAGGATAATTGTGAAGGGATGTCCGAGGGCTGTTTAAGAGAACTCAATCCCTTGCATTCGCATAAACGACTGAGGAAAACCTCGTAAAAAACCCTCAGTCGGGATTGCCGGTCTGGACGGGATTAGAACCCGGGACCTCCCGAATCAGAGTCGCGCGCTTAACGATCGAGCCAACACTGTCGGGCAACTGTCAATCATAAGTAAATCAATGGTTCTACTTGTATTTACTATTCCCAGCCCTATATTTACTTCTGTTCGAGAGTGTACACCAACACAAAAATAACACTTATAATAAAAGCTAATATGTGTAGTACTTCGTCATATAAAAATGTAGACTTCAAAAGCTGTGTAGGCAATAAATATTTGAAAATAACATGTCTGCAAGAAGATTTATAATGACAGTTATGTGATATTTATATTTTGTCCCGATACCAATATGCAAACACAACGATGAAGTAAACATACGGTGAGTAAACAAAGCTCGCAAGTCACTCATGTGTTGCCCGTGTAAACATCACCCGGTTGAAAGGAAACAACTCGCACACACATTGGATAAAACGTGCTGTGTCCCAGGGGAAGGTTGCAGCCAATATTAAATAAACGCCAATGTGCCCTTAAGTCGTTGACAAAAAACACAAAAAACACTGAATACCCGAGAAATGTGAGCTCAATTGAATAGCGCACGCCGATAACAAAATAGAAAACGATGTGTACATAGTATCGTTCGTATCTATTTTCGTCTATATTGAAGAGTTTACTTTAACCATGTTATTGGTAATCATCTGTTCGGCAATAATCGATATCTTTCAGTAGTATTAGTAGCAGTTTGTACAGCAATTTTTCGTATACATTCAAGTTACAAGATATAAATAAAGAACAAAATAAAATAATAACGTTTAATAAAAGGAATGCAAAAATGACACAAGTCACAATAAAACAAAGAAATTTGCACTCAATGGCATATACATAGCATACGAATAATATAATGCTACATTCAATCACAAGAAACTACATTATAAACCCAAGTCTTAAAGTTACATACTTATTAGTGTGAATAGTGGGCCTCCTTCAAATGTATAATATAACCTTTTTTTTTAAATTAAAGTAAATTTGACTCAAAATTTATCAAGGCCCGTATGAAACAATCCGTTCCCCATGATCAATTACTTATAATAACCGGTCATTGACGCTTATAATTTATTATTCTTTAACAATATTAATGTAATTAACATTTAAATACATTTTACATTAGTAGGGAGGTGACTGAAGAGCTTCATACTTTTGAAGAATATTGAATTTGTAGTCCGTTCGTTGCACAATCATATCAGACGCATGTATTAACGTGAGAATGAGTGTAGCTTGGTTATATCGTCTCAGTTACAAGTTCTCTAGAGATTCTTAAACGTATGCAATATTCTTAGAGTAAAGTGGCTAGTAGGGTGTCTTCCAGTTCTGTCTAGACATCCCACAGCGCTCCCAGCGGCAGGTGCAAGAAACGTGAAGGTAAAATTACACTGTTTTAGTATTTCACTGTGATCCATTATACAGTATTAACCAAGCTAGACGAAAGCTGTAAAAAGTCGACACGAAAGTAGTGAAGCGCTAGAGGCTACCGCATTGCAACATAGAGCGGGGAGAAGGACAGATAACAGATAATATAGATGGCGGTGGGGGCTCAGCTTGAGGGGTTTAATGCGGTCCTGACTAAACCAAATACATTCATATATTAAAATATGTAGCCTGCACATATTATACGTTATTATAGTGTGGTTCGTTGGTCTTGTGGTTTGAGGCTCTGTTTCCAATGCAGAATGTCCAGGGCTCGATTCCCGCTATAAGCAGAAGTTTTTCAACTTCTGATGTGGACTTGAGTCCATCAGTTCTTGGCTTAGCTTGGCTAACCAGCAACGACGCACATACACAACACGTCTACAGTACCATAAGGCATAAATAACAACAAACCATGTATTCGCACTGGTTGATAAAGGGGTGGGACTAGATTTAACCGCATGAGGGAAAGTTTCAACGCAAGTATAAAACATGAATGTTCACATTTTACATGATGGTAATGTTGTGTTATCACGGGAAGCTTCACTTTGCTTTATTTTTAGCACTCCCGTCCCTACGCTTGTTGATTACAATGTGTATGAGAACACCGCTCTCAATAGCAGTGGTTTTCTTCAGGTCACTTCTTGAAGCCAGCCAGTATTTATCAGATTGATAACAAACTTTTCTCAGAATGATACGGTCATTTGTCATGTATACAGTCTACTAAGAGGCAAATTTAAAAAACAACCAGAAAAAGATCTAAATTAATTAAATTGATATTTTTAGGATTTTGGATTTTAGTTAAATCTTCAAAATTGTTAAATTTTAGAATTTATTTGTGGCTTTAATAGTAATCTTTGTTTATAGAAGAGTGATTATATCGCTGTTTGACAACCTCGTGATTTGCATATCGATCAGATGACAACTGGATGTAGGAAATGTTCTCTATGAAATGTCAAATCGGTATAGCTGACTAAAGAGTTGACCCACTTATTAAATATATTTCACCTGTCGAGTGAGTGAACAAAAATCAAACAGGGCATTAGTCAGATTCTTCATTAGAAAAAATTTACTTCGGAAAAATGAATTCTCTGTCGATTAGAGCTCATGCTGTGATGCGAAGGGATAAAGTTATGTGGAATAGTGCGTGGGTGATGTGGGGGGTGACTGCTGTGTGGGTGGTTTAGTGTGTGGGTGCTGTGTGGGGGAGGGTCCAACAGGTTAAAGTCATAATTAAACTCGATGAGACTGGACGGCAGAGTTAACACATTGTCTAGTACTAAATTCTTCGTCATGATTCCAACCAAAATATTAACATCGATTTAAATGGGCTTAAATCTAAATATCTAAACATAAATAATGAAATATATCCTTTCTTTCCAACTACGCAGTCACATTCCATGAAAGAGTTTCTCAAAATATATTATAAAAATATGTTATCAATATACATTAATCTGGATCTTCGAGTATTTATTACCCCTTCAGGGGGGTTGTATATTTGAATCCGATAATATCTTCTGTATCTAATGTCAAATGTCTTGAAAAACGGTCTGAAATTGTAAAATATTGGAGAAAAACGTGTGTACTGATTATACACAGCTTACAACATCACGAGCTAGTGATGAATCAAAAGTCTCACCAAAACGTACCTTCGAACCAACGCAAATAATAAAGATGAATTTTAAAAATACATTAAAGAAATTAAAAGTGTGATAATATAATAGATTTACATTGCTTGAAATATATTTTAGCACGTGTCTATATAATTAGTTTGTAAATGTAGAGAGAGTGAATTAAATAGAGAAACGTGGCATAATTTCTCTATAAATACTATTCTGGATTTAGAGACAATATGTAAATGATGGGTTAATTGGTGTTAAGCTAATAAGACCGAGTACTTACATTCTTGCCTAAGGTGCGATTAAAGCCCCCCCCCCCCCCCCCCCTCCCCTATTGGTGCAAAACAACTCGGAACTGCGTCCAAAATGAGTAAGCTCATTGCAGATATCAACCAGGCACATAGTATTTAAAAGTTACTCTCGGAATTTGTCTGGTAAAATTGCAATTTTTTAAATAAACTGTTTTGGTGATAAATACGAAGATAACCACATTTCTTTATTCGATAAAGATAAATAAATTCAGCAAATCAGTTCATTGACGCCATTACTTGACAACATTATTGCTCACTAAAATAAATGAGAGTTTTCTAAGTAAGGATATTCTGCTGGTATTATATGAACTAACTAAATATTTAGAGAAGGTTGCATACTTAAAATTAAAAAAAAAATTAAACATTATCGACTAACCAACAGACATAGTATAATTTGATTTAATCATTAAATCAGAAATATCAATAACTTAAATAAGAGAAGTTTGGCTTTGATGTAGCTATACACTTTCAAGCAAAAACAATGAGAAGATTGCTCTCATATTATTGTGTATAAAACTTTCTGTGTTTTTACATATTTTTATTTAACTTGTTAATTACCAAGTCAATTATAAGTTAATCAATATATTATACTTGTTTAAATTGAAATTTTAGACACGCAATCAAATAAGTGCTGATATAATTACTAAAGTATTCGTCTAGCACTGCAGTAACAACTGATCGGTAACAATAGTCTGCACTACGAAGGCGCTGGAGCGTCATGGAGTGGAATTGAATTAGAATTACATTCAGTTAATTTCGTTAATTGGTTCGGGATGATAACCCAATGGAATAATGTGCTAATTAGTTTTAATGTGTCTGCTGATTGGTGTTATTTTAATTTATAACAGACATAGCGATCTACATCGAATTTCGTATAATTAGACACATTTGTACGCTCGAATTTATTACAAACATAAAATAACACAACTTTTATTGCTTGCTCTCTTTTATTGAAAACAAACATTTTGGTTTGAGAAAACGAATATTAATGTAAGGGAGGATACAGGGCGACGATTCTCCTCCCCCCCCCCCCCGTCCCCCCTAAGAGCTCTAGGGAACCAGATAATTATGTAATTTTGTATTTTTAAACGTGTTTTTAGGACTAAGGTACAAATTGGTAGAATTTCCAAAAGAGCCCTTCACACACTGGAAAATTTACTTCAGTCCCTTCGTAGTTTTGCAAGACCGACCCCCCCCCCCCCCTCCCTCCCATCCTACTTTATATTCCAGAATACGCTATTGATTTGAATGTTTGTTTCGTATATTAAGGCATAACAAAAATATGAAAATCTGTTTTTAAACAAACAGTTAGATAACTGCTTGGGTTAATCCCTGAAATAAAGCTAAACTTCTCTACAAACTATTGAGTGGCACAAGCCGAGGAAACTGCCAACGTCTTATAATAACCCCTCCAAATTTGAAAAATTGCTATTTTGTGAATTTATAAATTTGGTATTTTGTTGATTCATATTTTTGGTATTTACTAATGTGTTGTATTTTGAATAAGCCTTATTTGCTAAAGAAAACGACAATGACATTTTAGTTAGAAGAGAGAAAATGTCGAAAGAACAATATAAGCTAAACTCGTGATTACGGGACAAACCGACCATGAATAAATCACGTTATTGGTGAAGAAGAAACATGAACCAACCTAGAGATAAACCCATGAAAGATACGCTAATGATGGTAGAGTGTATGATTAATGGGTTCACTGGTTCTTGGTTTTCAAATGAATTACTGAAAAACAACAACTGCTAACAAACTGATCGAGGTGTTCAATTTCACACTCTACTAGGAGCTGTTTATCTTAATTGCAATTAACCATACCAGCGAGTAGCCACGACGTGTATGCGGATAATGCCAGATGTGAACTTAATGTAATTAATTTAAATGCCACTAAGACAAGGAGAAACGAATGTTGTAAGTTTAACTTTATTAAAATAATGTCTAGTTTCAAGTTGTAATGTCGCTGGTGGCTATCAGGGGGATATGCTCCTAGATAGGCATACCGAACGTTTTGGCTCGGGTTCGAATCCCGTCGAGACCGGCAATCCTGACTGAAGTTTTATTGCGGGGTTTTCCACAGTCGTAAATGCGAATGCAATGTATTGAGTCCTCTTAAACAGCTATCGGACATCCCTTTTCAACTACCCTAGAGGCTAAAGAGGGTACTGTGTCCTACAATGGTCATCTCGCTTGGCGAGTCTCGATCCTTCTTGGAGTACTCTCGTATCCGTGATTGTTGTTGTTGTTGATTGTTGATATTGACATATTGTTTACCGACGTAAAAGTATTGTTTTATTAATGGTCAAGCGACTAACAACGTATTCTTCAATGACAATATGTGGTACGAACAATTGAACATGATATATCCGAATGGGCTTCGTCTCAACCGGATAGGCACAATACAGACAGTCGTTAATATCTTGAATTCTCTGGTTGGCAAACAGTCAGAACTACATGCGCCGCTTCCCGTCGATTATCCCATTTGTTGTTCGCTTTCTGCTCGTGTCATACACAACCTCTCCGATATATTGCTACACGCGCTTATACAAATACAGCATGTTTGAGTATGCGCAGTGTGCGTTGCTACATGATTCGACTGAAAGAGTGGCATATACATTGGCGAGAAACACTCTTATACGAGGGTTAAGGTTCGATTACAGATAACGTCAATCCGATGTAAATATGGAGAGGTGGGTGAACATTTAATAACTCTTAGCAATTCTGAAATTTATTCATTTCAATAATAATTCATATTGTACATTTATGAATATGCTGTTTTTTATATTTGTTTTATAGTTCAGTAACTAATAAGAGGTTCTTTGCAAACTGCATTAAGAAGAAATAATATCGTATCTTGTACATTATGTTACTGAAATTTGAATACCAGAAACTTTTCATATGTAACCTCAAAACTTTGCAGCTTTAATAAACGTTGAATATAACTTGTAAAACTAAAACGCAATTATTTTTTAAATCTAGTTTTCCCGTATTCATCCCTTTGTTGATATGCAGTTGTTTTTGTAAATATTTTTCCTCGTATAAAAATAGTCTGTTTAAACGTTTATCACAATTGTTTTACAAAAAATATTAAGATGTAAAGCGTGATGTACAATAGGGAATATTCCACTTGATATTTTATATTTTATTTTAATTCTTGTTCATGTCTTAATAGTCACTGCACTTTTTTTATTTAAAAAAAATGTTTTTTGTGTAATTTAAACAAGAAGTAAATTGGACCCCCAGTTTGCGCGCCAAAAACGAGCGTGCGCCATCTTTGGACGGTACTACGTCATAACTGTGCTGAGTCAAGGCCAATTGGAAACTAAATGTACGTATGTTTGTACATATTTACATACAGACGGCGGTGCTCGCCCATCCGCTCAACACAAACAACTCCACAGGGATGTACATTTTCACCGTCTTTTGTTTTTCTTTTTTCGTATGTGACAGGAGATTTCGCGAGATCATTGTGATGAAGAATAACGAGCATTTTGTCTTGAATTTTTGCATAGCCTAGGACTATCATGGTATTCTTTATCTACAATAGGCTTTAATTAGTCATCAAAGTAAGGTTTTTGTGCGGGATATGTGTCAGAACACAGAAGTGCAGGATAGGGTTGGCAAGCTAAGCCAAGGGCTTGTCAAGTGAGTAGTTTTAGTATTCACATTCCAAGGCCTATATCCCACAGGAACGATTGGCCTAGACTGTTGTATTATAAATAATTTTCTACGTCTAGGCCTAGACCTAGGACTGTTTCAGTTTTGTTTTTTGATTGCAATGTCAACTTTTCTCGTTTTCCGGCTAGGCGTTTTATGTAAAATGTCCGCCATCTGTTTACATTACTGTAGGCTACGCTAGGCGCTGCTTTGTTTAAAACACCGCCGTCTTGATGTATATCTCGATCCTACTATAATACTATTCCAACATCTTTGGTCTGGATGTATGTTTATCCAGACGGCGTTGGATCAACACAGTTCTGACGTCACAGTCGTTTTTGCCGCTTTAAAAAACTGCTGCTTTTAAAACGGCTATAAATCACTGGATTATTATTTCACGGAAAAACAAAGTACATATTTGTAATCGGGACGAAATACTTCTTCTAAAAAATCTATTCGTACAGTATTTGGCGGAAGTGGAATATTCCCTATTGCAGCTATGGTATAACATAGTTCGTCGCGCCACCACCAGATCGCTCTGGCCTCGCCCTGGCGGGAGGTGGACGCATCACAGAGTGTTTCGAGTGCACAGATGAAGGGCGCTTGGGAATATTGAAAGGTTGCACTATCAGAGGGGGCTTCAAGCTACGCTACTCGTGACGTCATTGTGCACTCGTCTCGATGATCTGAGCACTTGAGTCACTCAACGCAGGCGTTTCCAGAACAACCAACACGACCATTTTGTTTTACAATTAACAATTTAAATTTATGTTCATTTATGTCACGAGATAAGTCAAGAGAAATATATTTCAAACCAATGCTTTACTATTTCAATAAACGTGTGATAACTATACATATTCTGTGAGCTATTTTTGGAAACAAAAGAAAACGCTTTTGTCCACTCAATTTTGTGTCTAATAAGATTTTGGTCACTTTTATTTACCTTTTATAATGTATGTTAAAAACGATAATGAACGGGGCAATGGTGATTTTAAATAAAAAAGTCTATTATGTTTATTTTTTATTAAATTAAATAAAACAAAAGACAAAACACAGTGTAAAAAAATAATATTTAAAAATTCAGAAAAACTCAATTGAATCCATAAATATCATTAAATCGTGTTTATTGAGTCCAACCATTTAGACACTTTGGATAAGTGGGGCGGAACTAATTATCAATGGGACATTTAATTTTAAAATCATACAAAGCCAACCTACCGACAATGTTGGCTCGAGCGTTAAGCGCGCGACTCTGATTCGGGAGGTCTCGGGTTCAAATCCCGTTGAGACCGACAATCCCGACTGAAGGTTTTTCCTTAAGTTTTACTCATTCCTTAATGTGAATGCAAGGGATTGGGTCCTCTCAAACAGCCTTCGGACATCCCTTCACAATTGTCTTGACGCGAAACCATCAGAGCTCTAGCTTCCTGACACATTTTGCATTTTTCTCTCATCCGCACTCTCTGCAACTGTTCATCATCTTATCACCGAAAACCATGTCCAGCTTGAAGTGTCCCCTTAATTCTCTTTCATACATTCCAATCCGCTAAATCCACTCCAACAGATTCAATTTCCTCCCCCATAAATTCATATATGCAAACCCGTTGAATAATCATTGACAATATATTGCGCCCTGTCTCTGCCAATACAGCCAACCAGCCAGTTAAATCCCATATTTCAAACTACTTAACAGCATTACGTATATGATTTGCACCTAACTTACCCGGGGCTTAACAGATCCTTTGTAGATCCATGATTTACCGAAGTCCATCAATTCAATGGCGTTGTTTACATGGCTTATCGAACCTGGCCAGAAGTACAAACAGCAACGGCCGGCGATACGTCTTCGTACACATAACAACAGATTATTCCACCGGCTAAAATAACAAATAGCGGAACCGCCCTTAGAGATTCGATTAAGCGGATTAGTGAGTTGCGTGATACGTGCGACCGTGCACGGCCGACTGGCGTCTTCTTCAAACATCACCGCCTCTCGGATCAACCTACACATCGACTGGGTTTTGTGATACAGGATTTAATATCGAAAAATGTGTATTCGATTATAAATTATGGTTGGTCGGCCTTCTATAAAACGTGTCATATCTTGGACGTGTTATTTATGGATATACTAAGCAAAAGCAAAAGCAACTAAGCAAAATTGACCTAAAATATCAAACTTTGATTTTTTTATTGTTTAACAATATATTATATATATATAAAATCCAAAACATTTATCCGCAAATGTATTAACGATTAAGGGAAGCCATTAGAGCATTGTGAACGACTGGACAAAGTTCAAAATCTCAATCAAGTTAGCATGGGAACGCACGATTCGAGTCAGAATGCGAGTCCGTGCTTTTCAAACTACGCCTACGCATTTATAAAGATGATATCAATACCAGTACATGGATTGTATTTTTTTGTTTTTTTGGACCAGTTAGGTCAAACAATTTTTGGATGAGCGAAGCGAAGATTCCATTTCACTACACTGGAGAAAAAATCCGGAATGTTTTTTTTTTTTTGTATTTTTGTCTGTTTGTCCACACGATTCCGGCTAAACCGATACTCCGATTGCGATGAAATTTTATGGAGACATTCGAAATCTCTAAACTTAGAACTGCCACGTTTTTTAAGCGCAATCGGAAAAAATTTTCTCATGAAAATCGCAATTTTACGATTTTTTTCGATTTTTAAAAAAATTTCTTCGACTTATATCACCTACATGCTTTATCCGATTTTAATGATTTTTGCACAGAACCTTTATTTTATGAAATAAGATATTTTTTTGAAATTTGAGCGCAATTGAAAAAAATATTTATCATAAAAAACGAAATTTTACAGGTTTTTTCTTTTTTTAAACAATTCTTTGACTTATAACACCTACATGCTTTATCCGATTGTAATGATTTTTTCGCAGAACCTTTATTTTATGAATGCATATATTAGTGTTAAATTTGAGCGCAATCGAGAAATTAATTCTTATAAAAATCGCAATTTTACGATTTTTTTTAACAATTACGATTTATTAAAAAAAATTAAAAAAATTAGTTAATTTTTAATTTAATTTAAAAAAATTTCAACTTAGTAATGATTTTGCCACAGAACAACAGAAAATTCGCATAACACATGGCAGCTCAATGCACCAATTACGCTCATCCAACAACGCGGCGGGACTTAAGCGTTTTCCTAGTTTTATATCGAGCAAAAATTACAATTTTTATGGTCTAACGACTATCACGATAATATGGTGAGACTTAATGTTAAAAAAGCTATGCACGAACAATTGTTATTCAGTTATCTGTTGGAGTGTGAAAACAGAACACGCACATGTTGATTCCACTTCATGTAATCAGACAAGTACGAAAAAAGTGCACTCTAGATGTTGAGTGTCCGCAACCAAGCCTCTGAGGAGTTGTTGGATGAGCGTAGCGAGCGAAGCGAAGATTCCATTCTACGACACTGGAGAAAAAAATCCGGAATGGTTTTTTTTTCTTTTTTTTTTCTTTTTGTATTTTTGTCTGTTTGTCCACACGATTCCGGCTAAACCGATACTCCGATTGCGATGAAATTTTATGGAGGCCTTTGAAATCTCTGAACTTAGAACTGCCACGTTTTTGAGCGCAGTCGGAAAAATTTTTCTCATGAAAATCGCAATTTTACCGTTTTTTTTTTTTAAACAATTCTTTGACTGATAACAGGCCTACATGCTTTATCCGATTGAAATATTTTTTCGCAGAACCATAATTTTATGAATTAATATATAAGTGTTAAATTTGAGCGCAATCGAGAAATTATCTCATATACAAATTTCAATTTTACGATTTTCTTTAAACAATTACGATTAATTAAAAAAAATTAAAAACAATAAAGTTAATTTTTTATTGTATTTTATTTTATTTAAAAAATTTCAATTTAATAATGATTTTTCCACAGAACAACAGAAAATTCGCATAACACATGGCAGCTCAATGCACCAATTACGCTCATCCAACAACGCGGCGGGACTTAAGCGTTTTCCTAGTTATATTATAATGAAGTCAAATTCACCATATTATGTAATAAACAAATGATTCGAATAACAATGTTTTATAAGAGATTGGTAGAGATGCCGGATAGACCTAAAACATTTTTAACCCCATAAGAATAGCATTGTTGGTGGAGGTGCCGGGTAGAGCGAGAAAGGTTTTAGCTCCATAAGAATAGCATTGTTGGTGGAGGTGCCGGGTCCTTGTTTTAATTATTTTATATTACGGGGAAAGGTATTATTGTTGTGATATTTTTTTTATAAAGTGTAGCACACGAGGCAGTGAATTTATAATTAAGTGTTTTTCAAATATATATGTAAGTGTACTATAAGCAACAAATAGCGTCTCGGTACTTGTACTTGCTCTCACAATCCTTTGTATTTTGTATTTTGTGTGGTTCGTTGGTCTTGTGGTTAGAGACTGTATAAAATGTAGAAGGTCCAGGGTTCTATTTCCGTTCTTGGCAGAAGTTTTTAAACTTTTTGGATGAGCGTAGTGAGCGTAGCGAGCGAAGCGAAGATACCATTCTACTACACTGGAGAAAAAAATCCGGAATGTTTTTTTTTTCTTTTTTTTTTTATTTTTGTCTGTTTGTCCGCACGATTCCGGCTAAACCGATACTCCGATTGAGATGAAATTTTATGGAGGCCTTCGAAATTTTTGAACTTCGAACTGCCACGTTTTTGAGCGCAATCGAAAAATTATTTCTTATGAAAATCGCAATTTTACGATTTTTTTCGATTTAAAAAAAAATTCTTTGACTTATAACACCTACATGCTTTATCCGATTTTAATAATTTTTGCACAGAACCCTTACTTCATGAATTAAAATATTCTTGTGAAATTTGAGCGCAATTGAAAAAATATTTGTCATGAAAATCGAAATTTTACGTGTTTTTTTTTTTTTAAACAATTCTTTGACTTATAACACCTACATGCTTTATCCGATTGTAATGATTCTTTCGCAGAACCTTAATTTTATGAATTTATATACTCGTGTGAAATTTGAGCGCAATCGAGAAATTATTTCTTATAAAAATCGCAATTTTACGATTTTTTTTTTAACAATTACGATTAATAAATTAAAAAATTAAAGTTATTTTTTTATTTAATTTAATTTAATTTAATTTAAAAAAATTTCGACTTAGTAAAATTTTTTTCACAGGACAACAGAAAATCCGCATAACACATGGCAGCTCAATGCACCAATTACGCTTATCCAACAACGCGGCGGGACTTAAGCGTTTTTGTAAAACTAAGTCAATCCCTATTATTAATACAAGCTCAAATATTGGTAGAGATGCCGGATAGACCTAAAACATTTTTAACCCCATAAGAATAGCATTGTTGGTGGAGGTGCCGGGTAGAGCGAGAAAGGTTTTAGCTCCATAAGAATAGCATTGTTGGTGGAGGTGCCGGGTCCTTGTTTTAATTATTTTATATTACGGGGAAAGGTATTATTGTTGTGATATTTTTTTTATAAAGTGTAGCACACGAGGCAGTGAATTTATGATTAAGTGTTTTTCAAATATATATGTAAGTGTACTATAAGCAACAAATAGCGTCTCGGTACTTGTACTTGCTCTCACAATCCTTTGTATTTTGTATTTTGTGAGGTTCGTTGGTCTTGTGGTTAGAGACTGTATAAAATGTAGAAGGTCCAGGGTTCTATTTCCGCTCTTGGCAGAAGTTTTTAAACTTTTTGGATGAGCGTAGCGAGCGAAGCGAAGATCCCATTCTACTACACTAGAGAAAAAAATCCGGAATGTTTTTTTTTTCTTTTTTTCTTTTTTTGTATTTTTGTCTGTTTGTCCGCACGATTCCGGCTAAACCGATACTCCGATTGAGATGAAATTTTATGGAGGCCTTCGAAATCTCTGAACTTCGAACTGCCACGTTTTTGAGCGCAATCGGAAAATTATTTCTCATGAAAATCGCAATTTTACGATTGTTTTTTCGATTTTTAAAAAAATTCTTTGACTATATAACACCTACATGCTTTATTCGATTTTAATGATTTTTGCACAGAACCCTTACTTCATGAATTAAAATATTCTTGTGAAATTTGAGCGCAATTGAAAAAATATTTGTCATGAAAATCGAAATTTTACGTGTTTTTTTTCTTTTTTTAAACAATTCTTTGACTTATAACACCTACATGCTTTATCCGATTGTAATGATTCTTTCGCAGGACCTTAATTTTATGAATTTATATACTCGTGTGAAATTTGAGCGCAATCGAGAAATTATTTCTTATAAAAATCGCAATTTTACGATTTTTTTAACAATTACGATTAATAAATTTAAAAATTAAAGTTATTTTTTTATTTAATTTATTTTAATTTTATTTAAAAAAAATTTCAACTAAGTAATAATTTTTTCACAGAACAACAGAAAATCCGCATAACACATGGCAGCTCAATGCACCAATTACGCTTATCCAACAACGCGGCGGGACTTAAGCGTTTTCCTAGTTATATTGATTCCACGACACTGATTGAAACACAATGCACAGCTACCTTACTAAAACATTCTGGTATTTATTATCGTCTAAGCATCTGAGAGTAATGCTTCATACGAGGTGTTAGAGACAAGTGGCCTGATAGGACTGTGAGCGTCATTACACTCGTTGAAAGAGCTGTTCACAACTCAGAGCTAGTCGCTGTGCTTCATGCTAGGTAGGTCAAGCAGCAAACCTACCACACTTTGAGTCCTCTTTGTGTGAACATCTACTTCCAGTTTAAATGAGAGAGAAAACTTCTTATTTTAGAAACAAAACTCTTTTCTACACCGGTACAGTTGTCACGTGCACACAGAACAAAACACTACCACATTTCCAAAATATTGTCAACAGGGTGTAAAGTAAAAACAAATACACGACAAAAATATATACGAAAAATGTAATTCCTTGGTATATATTAATAAATTGCTCAACTAAGTCAATATAAATCTTGTCAAGCCATAATGTTTAATTATTGTTAGATTGTAACTTTTAGTGATATGAAAATTGAAAGATTTTGTGTTAAAAAACTTAAAATTTAAATTTAAAAGGGTTCAAAAATAAAAATGTCGAGTGTGGAAATAACATTTCAATTATTTAAATGAGCTTTTAGGCATTGCACCGCTCTTTTGAGTTTTACAATATTTTATTTGTGATATTTTCGCAAATTAGTAGGTATTTTTCAACTTTTGCAACTTTTGCAACATCAGTTTGCAAAAGACCTTAGAAGAAAGGTCTAAATATCACGAATACAATGTTGTTAAAGAGCAGTGCAATAACCAAAAACACCTTTTTCAATTAATTAGTTTGTGTTATTTAACATTTCATCTTTCTAACATATTTTCTTCTTTTCCTTCTCACTCAACACAATCCCACACCCACCGCCAAGTATTTCACATCTCGCCTCAGTCGCACTCGGCGATACGTGAACAACACATTCCCCCAGCGTGAAAGTTAGCTAATTGTAAACTAATCATGTTGGCAATGCTCTGAGCGCACAACATGCGCGGCTGTTGGATGGCGACACCGATTCCACCGTTTACAATCCATTTACTTTACAATTAGACCGACTCAGCGCGAGCCCCCCCCCCCTAGCGCGACGGGGGAGAGATTGAAGTGTCAAATCCTTTACTTTATCAAGCGTTAATCTAATGCGAGTTGTGGAAATGAAGATATAACTGACTTTGATGTACTACGCACGGGTTAGTTACATATGCAGTGGTTTTAAGGGACATGGATTACATTAACATCGATAGTTAACACGTAAATATTATTTCATTTAAAGACTTTGTAAGCTTTTAATTATCATTTTTAAATATTTAATATAATTCACAAATAAAAACAGTCTATCCCAACCGGGGTTGGACAATTTCTGAATTGTATTAAGTATTACAAATTTTACCTGTGAGAGTGTTCCCCAACTAACCAAAATCGAGTAATTATAATACTTGTTACAGGTCAAGAAATAATTTCACATTCATGGAATAAAGATATAAAATTGAAATTAAAGTTATTGTCTAAAATGACGATAGTTTAATCATACCAAAAATATAAACATACAAATAAAAACCCTTTTCTTTAAAAGTTGTAAATATAAATATTTCAGTTCTACAAATGGAGAAATATGCAAAACAAAGTTTTAAAGTTGACCATTATAATTTAGAATGATGCAAATTTTTATGGCATTTCTAACGACACAAGATTGAATGTGCAACGCATTAGTTAATCAAAAGTTATATCTAATTAGATTGAATGCGGTTAAAATGACAAACATGGACTAAGCAAATTGTCCACATACAGATGTGAAAAGAGATTCTGAAGAGGATGTACTATAATGCAAACATTTACATTAATTAAAAGTAATTTATACTTTTAGAAAAATGTGAATAAACTTACAAGTTTAAATGAAAACATCTTCCTTTGCGAGTTTTGACCTAATTAGGTTAAAAGTAAAAAGATTCTCTTAACCTTTTTGTCGCATGAAAAAATACGTTTAGCAAATAAACAGAAAACATGGCGGTAAAAGGAACGAATACGCTATTTAAAAAAAATTCACAATTAAATATAAAATAACTGCTGTGTTGGTAAAGTAAGTAGCAAAGACATCGTCGCCCTAGAACCAAACTGTTCCATCTCCTTAAAAAAAAACGTCTAGGCCTAAAAAACATTTCAAATGAAGAAATAATGCCATAAGTTTAAAATGAATCATTGTGGTAGTATTTGTGATAGTACCCTACAAAAAATAACACCATAACAATTTTCGACTGAAATTATTAATATGCTTTGTCTGGGCAGTTTGGGTTTACAATTTTTTTGAACAGTATAATTCTAGGGCGTGATATAACCGTGCAGATTATTAAAGATTAGCTTAACTAATCTGTGGCTTGATTAAAGTATGTAAATCTTCAGAAACATAAGTACCCTAATCGTAGATTTAAAACGTGATGCAAGTGTAAGCACAACTTTGTATTTTTCTACTAGTTGGAAGATCAAACAAAAACAAGTTCTTGTATTTGATTTTCAAATGCGTTCTTTTTCAGAGAGTCTCACTAAAACTAGCATTGAGAACGAACGTGAACATATTACCTTATAATATTTCCATTTATGTATTATAAGAAATATGACAGGTTGCAGAATGTTTTTCGTTTTCTCGTGAATATTCTAGTTCAATGTTTCAGCAATGCTCTTACTAAGACGTCTATGTCGTGAATATTCTGGCACCGTGTCCCTAATGGTTTCGTTGTCAAAGAGTTTAGGAAAATGTCTTACTTATTTAGCTTGTAAAGAGAAAAACATAAAAACCTAGCTTAAAAGTTCTAGCTTTTATACTCGACTGGCACATTTTAACTGAAAGGTTTATGTTACAAATAAAGGTGGATTTCAAACACACGTTTTTCAATCCACACTTTTTAAATCTTACAATTATTATGAACCTTGAACTTCGATGATTTTTAGATTTAAATTACGTATTTTGCCAAATTTAAAGTAACGGTTAACTTGCTGATTGGATGAGCGAAGCGAAGACTTCAATTTCACCGACCCCCCAAAAAATTTAGCTCGGGTGTTTTTTTTTTTTGTTTTTTTTTGTTTTTTTTTTTTTGTTTGTTTTTTTGTCTGTTTGTTAACTCTCTACCAGACAAACGGCTTATCCGATCTTGATGAAAATTTGACAGGACCTTCGAAATCTTTGAACTTAGAGGTGTATTGTTTTTGGGTACAATCGAAGAAATATTTCTCATGAATATCGTACTTTTACGAATTTTTTCGATTTTTAGTGCGATATTTTCGTCACATTTTGGCCGATTCTGACCAAACGGGTGGGGCTACAACGTTCATATTTCACATGGACATTAAGGTAATGATGATGTATTGCTTTCTGAAAGAAAAAAATTAAAAAGTTAGCCAGAATCTATAGAAATAAATCTTTTAATATAAGTTTTTTTATTTTTTGTGCGATTTTTTCGTGCCATTTGGGCAAATTCTGACCAAACGGGCGGGGCTTCAACGTTCATATTATACATGGACATTAAGGTTATGGTGATGTAGTACCTTTGAAAAGAAAAAGTTGAAAAAGTTAGCCAGAATCCATAGAAATAAAGCTTTTAATATAAGTTTTTTACGGTAAATAATACCAATTGACAAGAAACAAAAGAAACTTGACAACATTCACCTACAATGCGTAGGCAGCAAAACAAAGCACTTGCAAAAGTAAAGATATCCCAAGCAAACTTTAAACTTTAAAAAGCTCATCCATCAACGCGGCGGGACTTTAGCGTTTTCCTAGTGTGTATAAAACTAAATTCAATTCAATGTGCGTTCACAGATCGGTGTTGGCTTATAACTATACGATAGACTCGGGGTTCCGCGTGTTAAGACTGTTTGCCAAGCTCGGACAAACTTTTTTTCAATGTTAAATGTCCATTTAAAAAAACGCTCGATCGTCAAATCCAGCTAATTTCACATACAGAACGTACTGCTTTTTTACCTTAAATTTTCATTCAAAAATCTGCATTTTTGGGAGGTTGTTCACAAAGGATGAGCGCGTACCTCTATCAAAGTCGATTTTGAAATTCCAAATAATTGTCTCACACAAAATTGGGAAATTACTACAAATTAACTGTTTGGTGTCATATTTACGGTCAGTTAATTAGACGAGTGAGCGCAGCGAACGTAGTCTACAACGCTACTCGATCGGTCCTTGGTCGTGATTAATTCTGTATGTTAAATGTTAAATGTTAAATGTTAAATGTTAAATGTTAAATGTTAAATGTCTGTCTGTCTGTCCAGTCCCATACGGCCGAACGGCCAAATAGACTGAGCTGAAATTTTAAACAGACATCCGTGACTAGGTAACTGAGAACTGCTAACAAAATGAGCACAATCTGTTGTGATTTAAACCTGCAAGAAATAAAAAACTGAAAAATACGTTGAAAGGTATGGGAATTATTTTAACGACAATGGTTTTCATTTTGAAATAATATTTTTTGTTTGTTATTTACCTGGCTGTGAAATGCCGTGTCCAAGGTTAATCGAATGTAGGACGTCAAGGTACCCCCAAATTCTGCTCGTAGATTGAGTAAACCTTGCAATATTTTCACGTATTTCGTACTGGCTATGTTTTCCATAGTATTGCCACAGATGATGGACTACACTGCGTTATATGCATTTCAAAACATGTTACATAATTTAAAAATACAATCCAGAACCAGAAATTACAAAATCTTTCCCGACCATTGAACCCACGTCTCCCACATTTCGGCTATAAGGGCGCTTTAGCCAACTCGACTAGGGAAACGCCAAAGTCGTTGTTAGACGAGTGAGAGAGTCATGTGTTGAGTACGCGGGAACATTTGCATTTAAGTTTGATTATAATATTCGTATAACCTATAGAGCTATGAAAATATAGCATTTATATTCTGAATATTTAGCATTAATTTTTCCAAATCTAGCATTTTGTAGCATTAATTTTCTTCTTTCCACCAAAACCCCAAATGTGGAGAGTTTCTTGTATTTTTAATGGGGAATGAATTCAAATGCTTTATATAGGAACATTTCAATTTAATGTAGTCACTTTAAACGTTAGAATACAATGCTAAACCAATTCTCAATTGGTATAGGCAAACCTTATTTTCAGTAAATTTAGCATTTTGTAGCGTTTTTAAGAATTTTTACTCACTGATATAGCATCAATAACCTAAAACGCTAAATTTTCATGCCTCTAACAATAGGGTATTTCAGTTTAGGTCATAGTTTAGGCCATAATGCTCCACTGTAGCCTATGATAGGCTAGGGAGGCCTAAGGTAGGGGGAAGAAAAGGAATGTTACCGGGTACTCAACACATGGCTCACTCACTCGTCTAACAACGACTTTGGCGTTTCCCTAGTATGAAAAGTGAGCAGTATTTGGAAAACGTGCCTTGATACCAACTATTTCACATTCTTGTGCAAACCACAACCCGATAAAACAAATGATAGATCTTCCAAGTGATCCTGACTCTACCTCTGCGTTCTGCGTCAAAGCCTGGTTTTCTCGAGCTTAGCCAACAGTCTTAAGCAATACAAAGCTAAGTGAGTAGTCAAATAAAAACGCGTCTGGGAAATCCGCGTAGCGCATCATTAATAAATTCAGTTTTAACTTATAAGACATGTTAATATTATTTTGTATAATAGATCAAATATTAGAAAGTGCACGTAGGTTTACCTTAGTTAAAAGTGACTGTTACCACGTGTCTCTCAGCAGGTTAAGAAGGAATCTGAAACATAATAAAAATGCAATTTAGATACGTTGATACAACGATTACAAATTATTATTAATTGACCTTGAATCTATCAAAATCTATGGAACCTGGACTGAAACTGTGACAAACGAAACACACACATTAATAACAACACGCCCGGGTACCGGAGAACCTAAAGGAAGAAGCTCGTAGTAGTAGAATATACAAATAAAATAAAACATGTTCTTCCCACCTTCCAAGTCTCGTTGTTAGTGACGGTGCCAGGTATAAACAAGGATACAAAACAAGAGTATTACATTTAACTGTATGGAGTGACCAGCAGGTCAAGTTTGGGTGACCCCGTGGTCCCCAGGGTCACTGTCAAAACCTTGTTAGACAATGTAAGAAAACGGAAGTCGTGTTCGGTTTCCATTGAGAGACGTGACACACCCACAGACGAACAGACAGACGTACAGACAAGTGATGCGTATAACAGTACTCACATACTCGCACAGTGAAAGAAAAACATCTAATACCACTCGCCATGGGCGCCCACAGGATTTTTCCCAGGGGGGTGCACTTTGCTTTAGTCCGTGACACGCCGGGGGGGGGGGGGGCGCTGCCCCCCAAACTTTTTGTAGGGTGTTGAGTATAGCCACCCTCATTTCTGAGATTTTATATCCTTAAACAAGAGATACAATTGTAATTACAAGATAGGTTTAAGGGTGTTCCTCCCGAGGTTTTCACAGTCAACAGAGCCAACAATACCATACGAAAAAATCCTACTACTAAAAAATTTCATATGATCACATTTTTTAAAAAGGCAGCAGAATAATGAAAATTTGAAAGTGATACAAAATGTATAACAACATTTCTGATTTCCGGGGGGTTAAACTGCACCCCCTTGCACCTCCCTGCGGACGCCCATGCCACTCGCTATGAAAAGAGTACGTAATTAGGGAGCGAAACTTAGATTTATGCAACACTTTGACGTCCGTCTGTGCGTGTGTCACGTCTCACGATAAAAACCCGAACATAACCTCCTGAGTTCGGCAGTACCTTCAACAAGGATTAACCAGAATGTTTAAGTTGAGTCTTGGGGTCAAGGGACTGGGAGTGGGCTACCCCCTAGATAGTTTGAATATTTATCAACTCGTCACCAAAGATTTGACTCGTAGTGTTTTGGTTTATAACTCAATGTTGGTCGAGGTCGTAAACGAGCGCTCAATGAAACCACCAAAGTTTAGTGGACCAGTAAGTTAGTTCACGCAACGGTTGGTGCAGCGCACTTCACGAAACTATGAATAAGTTATTTTATGGGACGTGCGACGGTTCTGATCGATCTACTCATAAATAGCTTCTGGTTGATTGACCTTAAATTATTAGGCCGCTGACATTTAGGTCTGAGTGTCGATACATTATCAACGTGCACTGTTACACGTGAGTGGGCGATTCTAGTGCAGTCCGGTGCAGTTCAGTGCTTGTCCCAGCAATGGCTTTCGTGTTCGATTACAATAACCTTTGTTAAACTTAATCTTAGAACCACCTTATTCATTTCACTCCACGTATCTCTCTATATTGTAGAGAATGTGCGGAAGTGTAATACTTTTATTCTATATCAGTCAAATGAAAAAACAAATTACTTTCTTACTGAATTATCAAGGAACATAATATAATTGAAGTAAAACACTTAAATGTGTGGTTTATTATATTGACCATTAATTTTCTAACGAAATCAGTTATTGAAACTGGTTTACGACGGAGAACAACACAAAAACCACTTTTTCAATTTATTTTGTCAGAAAAAAACTTCAGTGAGTAAAATTGATAATAATTAGTACAATTCACTAATTATAAATCAAAGAAAGCCGGAATAGAATGTAGATCTCCTGGTTGTATGCGCGACAAGGGGGTTAAATACTATGTTGATTTGAATTATTTAATATCTAGATTAAATGTAACGCTACAAAAATATAGCTACTTAATATCTAATATAAACAGAACATAATTTTTATGGAAGATTACTTTATAAATAATATACATAGAGCAAAATAAATTCGAGCAATTAAAAAATAAAACGAAGTGTATTGTAAATTGAATTAAATAGCATTGAAATAATTTATCAACGATTTTGGTGGAGGTGCCGGGTCAAGATAAACTACTGAAAATACCCGCTAACTAAAAAAATAATTCAGTATAACAAGTAATGATTTTACAGACTTAAAAAAAAATAATGGGTTCACCCACAATGACCAGAAGTTTTTACCGAACTTTGTTATTTTTAGCTAGGTCACATCGTCAAAAATATCCCTTAAGAAATAACATGTGGACGTACTTCATTCCCCGAATGTTGAATGAAATAGCATTGAATTAAAAACTTTCAAATATTTGGTGGAGGTGCCGGGTCCAGGCTTAACTTGGATATTCAACCTCGGCTATGCTGATCAATGTGGCTGTGTTTAATACAGCAGCACAACCTGTTGTCTTTCTCATCTCAATCCTGTGTATTCATCCCTATTAAGCGCTTAAAACATGAACGCCAGCTCTATACGCGGGCTTCACGATCCGGCCACTCCATCCTCGTGCAACCACTTTGAGCCTGGGTATTAGCTGATCCATGAAGAGCAGGGAGATCGTATTCAAACTGTTCGCGCAAACGCTTTCGAGCAGTTTCGAGGAGTCGAGTGCAATGCAGAAGTACCTAACATTTGGATTGCAATCACTCTAAACAAGAAAAACTGACAGCCCGCGTTTTAACCCTTTATAGGGTAGTGGTACATATATGTACCACCACTTTTCAAAATCTAAACATCTGCTAGTCAGTCAGTATTTATTTGGAAATAATTTAATTTTCCCCGATAATTTCTAATGCCTAGAAGGACATTTGTAATGGTTCAAAAATCAAATTGTGTATAAAAACACAAACATGCACAAATTAAGCAATGCTAAATTATGGTAGTTTTTAATACAAATGTAACTTTTGAAATCAACGTACGGTGATGTACAGTAAATACAAGCCAACATTCATGAGTTTGTCCGTATGTTTAGTTTTCTGTGCTTTCTGTTCTGAATAAATAATGTCACAGTCCTGTCTGTTAAAACATGAACTCCCAACACTAAATATAATTTAGCAGTGACAAGGCCCGTTCTTCCAGTGCGACTCGTTGAGTCCGGCCCATCATGAAACGACACGAGACATGTTCTATGACAAACTTTATCTAACGCTGCCGACTGACAGTACATATTTCCGAGACTTGTCAGCGATGTCACGTGAGTAGAAACGAACAGCTTTGTAGTCACACGAAGCAAAAAGTTTTTTAATATCAACAATAAAAGAATGTTTATATATCGGCTTGACGCTTTTTGGATTGGTTGAAAAGGAAGGAAAAATAAAATCGTTCAATAAAATAATTCAATAAATGCAAATATATCATATGATTTGCGATTATTTTTTAAATTGTTAAAATGTCAGCATTTGTAATACGCCAGTTAATCAATACAATGCATACTATAAAACCTAGACCGAATATTTGGGATGCAACAAATTCATTCATTCATTCATGATTATTTTATTACTAGGAAAACGCTAAAGTCCCGCCGCGTTGATGGATGAGCTTTTAAAAATGTTTAGTTTGCATGGGATATCTTTACTTTTGCAAGTTCTTTGTTTTGCTGCCTACGCATTGTAGCTGATGGTTGGCAAGTTTCTTTTGTTACCTGTCAATTGGTATTATTTTCCGTAAAAATCCTATACATATAAGCTTTATTTCTATAGATTTTGGCTAACTATTTAAACTTTTTCTTTTAAAAGGTACTACATCACCATAACCTTAATGTCCATGTATAATATGAACGTTGTAGCCCCACCAGTTTGGTCAGAATTGGCCCAAATGGCACGAAAATATCGCACAAAAAATCAAAAAACTTATATTAAAAGCTTTATTTCTATAGATTCTGGCTAACTTTTTCAACTTTTTCTTTCAAAAGGTACTACATCACCATAACCTTAATGTCCATGTATAATATGAACATTGTAGCCCCACCCGTTTGGTCAGAATTAACCCAAATGTCACGAAAATATCGCACTAAAAATCGAAAAAAATCGTAAAAGTACGATATTCATGAGAAATATTTCTTCGATTGTACCCAAAAACAATACACCTCTAAGGTCAGAGATTTCGAAGGTCCTGTCAAATTTTCATCAAGATCGGATGTGGCCGTTTGCCTGGTAGATAGTTAACAAACGACAAAAAAAAAAAAACAAAAAAAACAAAACAAAAACACCTCAGCAAATTTTTTTTGGGGTCAGTGAATTGAATTTTCGCTTGCTATCCAAACACCGTAATTATAAGTTAACATGCCATAAAATGTACATCGTTTATATTTAAAATTTAAATCAACAAACTTAAACTTACAGGCCAAGGTTAGCTACATTTAGTAAAACTCTAGAAAACAGTTCTTTATAAAAAAAAATCATTTAAGAGTAGTGATCGAATACCTACAACATCTAACAAATAATACTTTGATCATATTCTAGTGTTTTTGCATGATGCATACTATTGTACACTGTCATGCTTTAAAGCTGGACAGTAGTAACACAGGCATAAAGCAGAGTTCGAATCCCGCATTTTGTATTGTACAGAGATTTTATTCAGTAGTTAATACGAATTTAAGGGATTGAGACCTCTAAAAAGTGTTCAGACATTCCGTTGACAATCCCAATGCCATAATACCTATGTTGTCCCCGAAAGAGAGGTTTTTTAACCCGGGCAGGTTTCCCTCGAAAAATTTAAAAAGAAACGCACTACGTCTTTTTTTGTTTGCCCCGTGCATTCACTGGTCGCTCTACATCATCCATCCTCTTGAAAACCCGCACTCTGTCATTCCGGGGGGAGAACCTTCTTTCCCAACAATAGGATAGTGAGAGGGGGGAAAAGGGGAGAGAGAGAGAAAAAAGGAGAGAGAGAGAGAGAGAGAGAGAGGGAGAGAGAGAGAGAGAGAGAGAGAGACTTTTCAGGTTCTAACATCAGATCACATTTTATTGAATTTTAGCTGAAAACGTTAAATGTTACATTCTTTATATTCTAGTTGAAATTGTGAGGGCAAAAAAAGGAGCAAACCTGTTAAAAACCTAATCATTGCTAAAACAACCAAATTTCTTTTTCTTTTAGTAGCTACCAGAAGCAACTCTGCGATTCATCTAGAACTATGTGTTTTTTGGTTTTTAGGGGGACTTTTGCCCCGTTGGTATATGATTAACACGCGAATGTTTTTATAAAAAAGTCTTGAAATTGGAAACCCCATTTTCTGAGTAATAAAAAACCAAAAAGAATGTTATTTTTTTTGTTTCCCTTTGCGACAACGATAGTATAAAAATATAATTATTGTGTTTTTTATCGTATTTAATCAAATTTAATAATATTTGCATTCTCATTTACAACATTTGCACAAATAACATAATAAAATGAATGCACGGACAGAATGAGCATCTGTAAATAGTACGTGTGTACCTTTCACCCTAAAAACAATATGAAAATCTTGCAATGTACAAACTTATGTTATTATAAAAATACATCATCAAAAAGATTCAAACTCACAACAAAAACAAAACAAACCATTTCCTCGAGTACGCCACAATGTGATGTTGTGCAAACACTATCAACTGAGCTAATCCAGATTGTGCATCTGTAAAGTGGCCATGCATCATAGCGACACTCCCGATAAAAAAGATTGTGCAATGAAATATACATGAAACAACTCGCATGATTTATTCAGCGAGTAATTTATTATTTTCTGGCTGGATTGTGGCGCAAACTGACGGTCTCGATGGAATATCATCCTTTATTTTTAAACTTCAAGTTTCTAAAAAGAAAACATTCTAAATCAACAGTGGAAAAAACGTGGATGCAACAAAAAAAATGTTTGAGGTAAATTGTACACAAAAAAGTTATTCATATTGGCATGTTGATAAATGAGCGACAGTGGAAAAAAAACGGGAGAGTTGTAACCATTTTGGGGTTTATTATATGAAAACGTATTTTTTTTATTTATATAAACTCCTTAGCTTCAAAAAAAGTGAACAAAAATTATACTTGATACACGGGATTATTCTGTATGTAGTGGCATTCATTGTATTCAGTGTAGCATGAGCTGTCACTAAATAACCTTATGTAAATTAATTATAAACTTTCCAGCAAACCACCGAACTAGATAGCCAATGCTAAGAACTTAA
Organism: Sweltsa coloradensis; assembly: GCA_024449915.1. Lineage (NCBI taxonomy): Eukaryota > Metazoa > Arthropoda > Insecta > Plecoptera > Chloroperlidae > Sweltsa > Sweltsa coloradensis. Next base: position 645,511 of record JAMZAV010000395.1, read on the forward strand.
TTACATTTTGAAGTTAACTCAGAACAAATACTAACTAATAAAAAGCATACTAACCCCCGGAGGATTCCCTTTAAAATAAGGGGATACATGCTACTTCATAATTCCTCATGTTATCTTCCTCTAGTCAGAATACGAAATAGACGTTTTTATTATTCATAGTGAAAGTTTTGTTTTTCACGATTGTATTTAATTTTATGTAGGTCCGTATTTACCAGTTTAATTATGATTTTATAGGACTTAACTCCATTCTTGATTTTAAAAAGTGATTTAAAATTTCTTCTTTTGACAAAAACTTACTTATATCTTGTATTGTCACTATCGGGAATAAATTTAATAATTAAAAAGTAAAACACTAAACGATGTATGTTTGTGTATAATGTTCTGAATAAAGACGAGTGTCCTGAATCAGGGCCGTTGCCCCCTTAAGAAAACTCGATAGTCCTGAAGAGGAAGCACCCACATTTACCCTTAGGACGCGCATTACCCAGCTGTAAATGTCATCCGCTGACATTTCCATGACATTCCCCGGGCGCTAGTAAATGCTTTACGACTACACTTGAATCACTGGCTATCTGTTGCATCTTAGGGTGTTTTATTACTCGGAGATAACACAGCCATCTTGTAAGCGCCATTTGTAGAATGCTATACAAGATGGCCGCAGAAAGTGGCGCAGAATAGCTAAACTGAGGGAATTATGTCTATATTTATTTTAGTGCCCCTCCTTTCAATGCAGAAGGTCCAGGCTTCGAATCCCACTACACGCTGAAGATTTTTTAGTTTCTTCTATTGACTTAAATCCATAAATTCGTGAGTTTTGTCCCGTCCAAGCAGCGAAGCACATCATAATCAAATCTAAAGTGGTTCCAAGCTAGATTTGTAGTTTTTGGCTTCGCCAGCAAGGGAAGTCGTGTCCAGCTATAGTTTGGTCGGGGTTTTCTATCTAAAATACTGGTTTCTGATTCGCTGGGCTCGCTCGTCGAAGGCGTCAGCAACAAGACACCATCGTTGAGCGAGCAATGGCCGACCAGAGATGAGTATTTGAAGTAGGAAATAGCGACCAAGCGGTTGGGTACGATGAGATCCCCAGTCTCCAATACGTCCGCACATGCGCGGAGCGTACCAAATAAAAGAGCCAGCGGTTTAGCCGAGCTCGTTTAACCGGTTTCCCCCCGAAACCCCCCCCCAAGTTTAAACAGAATCGGGCGTGGGCTGGGGAAGGGGTGACCGCTTGCCCGAAACTACGTATCCGTGGTTAGAGCAATGGAGGGTTCGAAAGCTATGAACGGCTTCGCTCCTTGGCGTCTGCTCGGCATCCGGGTAAGGGGGGAACCTTATGACTGTCAAAGTTACACCGTCCTGCGGGTGACGTTAAGCCGTTGGGCCCTTTTGGGACTTTTCGAAAGGAGTAGGCTACGTGCCGGTACCGGGTTTCCCCTCCTCCCTTCTGTTCATACTTCAGCCTCATCTATCACCACTCATCGTCTCGATTAGCCAAAGTGCATAAATATGAGACGTTAAGCAATATTCAATAAATCAATCAAACCAAATTGAAGCGTCAATCTGACCTTTTCAAGATGGCGATTTGGCTTTTAAATTTATGCTTTTTTAATGCAATAAAGTATTCTTCTGGATTGTTTGATATAGTTTTAGCTTGTGCAGCATGAGTGCATCAGGTAATTGGATGAGCGTAGCGAGCGAAGCGATTGAGGCGAAGACTTCAATTTCACTGACCCCCCAAAAAAATTAGCTCGGGTGTTTTTGTTTGTTTATATTTTTGTCTGTTTGTTCGCTCTCTACCGGGCAAACGGCAAATGCGATCAAGATGAAAATTTTAGGGACCTTCGAAATCCTTGAACTTAGAATTGCTACGTTTCTGGATACAATCGAATAAATATTTCCCTCATGAATATCGTTTTTTACGATTTTTCGATTTTAAGTGCGTTTTTTTCGGTAAAATTTGGGCCGATTCTGACCAAACGACCAAACGGGTAGGGTTACAACGTTCATATTTTACATGTACATGAAGGTAATGGTTATGTATTGCTTTTTGAAAGAAAAAGTTGAAAAAGTTAGCCAGAATCCATAGAATAAAGGTTTTAATGTGAGGCTTATTTAGATTTATAATAACAATTAACAAGTAACAATAGAAACTTGACAACAATCACCTACAATGCATTCACAAAGCACTTGCAAAGGAAAAGTGGTCCCACGCAAACTAAAAACTTGCAAAATAGCTCATCCATCAACGTGGCGGGACTTTAGCGTTTTCCTAGTTTAATTTTGTGTAAATGGCTAATATGCTCACCTGTCAACCTGACAGCCATCTTGAAAAATATTTGAGCTACAAATCGCTCCCATCTACTTCAACATGCAAACTGCCCTTTTCAAGATGGTTTCTTATTGTCACGGAAGTGGACCAATGAAAAGTGATCTAGCCTACTATGGATGTTAAATATCATTGGTTGGGTACGAATCTCTCACAGGCAAAACTAGAATTAACTTTATACAATGTGGTACGTTATTCGTTGCAAGAACACCGTCACCGTTTACACATTTCCAAAACAAGTCAGTAAACATAATATCGAGAATCACTGATGCAATTAAAAACGTTACAAACGCACACTGTTTTACCATTGTTAGGTGTAGGGACGGAAACACGCAAACGTGTATTTGTTTTTAAATGTTTTTTTACCTTTGATTTATTTCAAGCTTGGTTAAACGAAGTGATTTTTTTTAAATCACACAAATTGGGGTTAATATCAACACTTAGCGTTTAAATTGATTACGACATGGAACTTCAAAGGTTTAACGTGTGTTTATATCGGTTTTAAATGAGGGGATGTTGTGTGGATTTACGATCTGGTTTATGTGGTTTGCGTTTACTGTGCGGAAGAGTTGAAAAGTTGATGATAACCAAATAAAGAGGTATTTATACTGCACTTGTATAATACATATGGAAGAAATTGTAAGTATAATACCTATAGGAGAAATTGTAACAATTCAAGCATGTTAAAAAAATTTAGTCAATTTTGACAATTTATTTGAACTTAAATATTCTTTTAAGTAAATTTTATTTTAGGTATTCAGTTACGAACATAAAAGAATACATTTTTAAACGAGTGAAGTCACAGTATGTTGTCTTTCTTGTAGATATTGACTTAGATTGTGATACACATCTTAATAAATGTTTGAGTGATATTTGTAGAACTAATCCGAACTGAGCCACTTTACTTTGTAAAAACTTTAAATTAAACATGAAAAACATCAGTATTTTTCGTTATAATTCCTGTTGTAAGGTACACATCAGTTTTACAGGATGTTAAAGAGCTGTTTACTAGCAAGCCCGGCAATCGCCTGAATGACTGAATACTAGGAAAACGCTTAAGTCCCGCCGCGTTGTTGGATGAGCGTATATGGTGCATTGAGATGCATGTTTTACGGCGGATTTTCTGTTGTTCCGTGAAAAAATCAAAACTAAGTAGAAATTTTTTTTAATTTAAATTAAATTGTATAAAAAATTAACTTAATTTTTTTATTAAATTTAAATAAAATAAAAATTAACAAAATTGTTTTAATTAATCGAAATTTTTTTAAAAAAAAAAAAATCGTAAAATTGCAATTTGCATAAGAAATAATTATTCGATTGCGCTCAAATTTAACACGAATATATTAATTCATGAAATTAAGGTTCTGAAAAAATCATTACAATAGGATAAAGCATGTAGGTGTTATAAGTCAAAAAATTTGGGTTTTTAAAAAGAAAAAAAACATAAAATTTGATTTTCATGAGAAATAATTTTCGATTCCCCTCAAATTTCACACGAATATCTTAATTCATAAAATTAAGGTCTGTGAAAAAATCATTACAATCGGATAAAGCTGTAGATGTTATAAGTCGAAGAAATTTTTTTAAACCCAAAAATCGTAAAATTGCGTTTTTATGTGAAAAATTTCCGATTGCGCTCAAAAACGTGGCAGTTCTAAGTACAGAGTTTTCGAAGGTCTCCATAAATTTCATTGCAATCGGGTATCGGTTTAGCCGGAATCGGGGTTAAAACAAACACACAAAAATACAGAAAAAAAAAAAAAAAAAAAACATTCCGGATTTTTTCTCCAGTGTAGTGAAAGGGAAATTTTCGCTTCGCTCGCTACGCTCATCATAAACAACGGAAACAATTTGTTATCAAAATTGCCGGTGGCTGGTTTCAAGCTCGTGCTCTCACGAATAAGATTCTCACGCTTTAAGCACGAGTAGCCTCTGTCGTTTAAAAACTTAAGTCAGGATTGGTGGTGGCGGGAGTCGAATCTACGATCTCCTTTAATCGGTTTTCTAGTTTTAAATCCAAGCTATTTATACGGTGAACCCATTGCTCTAAACTCCAGCAACAAATACAAATTGTTTGTAATTAGGTCGTCCGCCTTCAGGCGTGAAGTGGATGGGCCCTAATACATTTCCAGTGGGCATCCATTTAGGAAACAATTCAATCCACGCACTGAACGCGATTCTAAATCCCGCCCTGAACGCGGAGAATGCTGACGGCGACGAAACGTTGACGCGCGAGTGTCCACGTCGTGTCAGCGTCGCTAGAACTATGCGGGGTGGTAGGGGGGGGGGGTTCCCCTCATCATCTCCACAACGCCAAGAAACGTTGCTTAATGAAGTTACTTCACATTCTGAAGCGGCGTGTAACTTGTTCTAGGCTTCAAGAGTAGAGCTACATTCATTAAATTCTGACGAGACTGGATTTATCTTGGGGTTTTAGATGATTGTTTTACATCGATGATCATGAAATTATTTATTTTGATGCCATAAGATGTCTGCCAAATTTGCGTGCGTTTTGGGAGCTCAACAACATTTATGTAGCAATATAATATATAATAAGCAATTAATTCGTCAATAATTCTCGAAACTTTGCTATTATTTTAACCCAAAAATATTTTACTGAAATTTAAATTTTCGATAATTATTTTATGTATTTTAATAAGTTGGATCCAAAAAGGGCACCCCCAATGGTTGATAAGCAGGCAATAAATTAAATTATCTCTCACGATTGTTTATTCTTTTGATATTTGTATATTTATTTAATTTGTTTTACGTTTTATATTTAACTTTTCTTTATTTTGATTTGACTAAGCCACTATTTCGATCCGAATAAGGTAGATCAACTCCTGTTATTTATTTTGTATTAATATTATCAAATAAGATATCTTAATACACATTGTTGTAATAATATAATCCCAACAGAATCAACGTAGAAACAGTTTAAATATTTTGTGTGAGTTTATAAGTAGAATATTTTGTTCTCCTTCTATTGTAAATAGGTTTGAATATCTGAATATGTTACACGTTAAATAAATAAAGTAAACTGACAAAACATAGACGTAAAGCAACAGAAGCGATCTAGGCGACTGGTAACCATTAGCTGGACACCATGGTAAACATTCACAATTAGAGAGGGTCAGTTATTGAGTACGTGTCATGCTACGAGCCATATTAAACTAGTAACTATATGTTGTGATGAACAAATTAATTGCATCATGTTGTCATCATCACCAATTGTAACCGTTTTATAGCCATCTATAAAGGGTATCCAATGTGATTAGTTTAAATATCGATTCGACTTCCTCAATGAAATTGTGTCAGACATAATATTGGTAACCATTGCAGTAATTAAAAAAGAAATAACTAGAACGTGAATTAACTATAACAAATTAATAATGTATGACAAGTTAAACAGCTAATAACTTTAAAATATTGTATTTTTGTTGTTTTTTGGTATAGCTCGTCATGATTAATGTTTTTGTTTTTATTTCTTAATGTTTTTTTCTCTTCTCATTTCATTTTGGATGTATATACATACGACGTAAAAATTATTCAATACCGACAAAATTACATTTTTTAATGATTTATGAAAGAAAATACTTGAACAAATAATTTGATATTAAAGTATCAATTGAGTGAACTCTCATATTACTACTTTTACTTACACTAAAAAACTTCTACAAGCAAAATATATTTTGTACATTGTACATCGAGATATCATGACGTATTTAGATTTCAGATGAAAATGTGAGGCTTAAATGGGCTTAAATCGATATTGAAATAAATTAAGAACTGTTTTTATGTTATGGCATTAACGTAATTCAAGACGTGACAATCCATTGTGCCGGGTATTTGTGTTTGTTAAGGGGAATCCCTTCTCCTTGTGACATCTCCTATCTTCAACACTGCTTCCTACAGAGTCTACAGAGTTTGCAAGTCTCGTCAAGACAACACAAAGATATCTCGCCTGGCTGGGAAGTTTGTGTCTATGCATTGCGTCACACACACTCCGAGCAAACAACTTTCAAGCAATCCGGGGAAAATACATTAGATTATTGCGATTTGAGGTAAATTAAAATTAGGAGATGTGTGGGTACCTGAAAATTCTGGTCGGGTAAGGTGTTTGGGGCCGACGCGAAATCAAAAAAGGGTTTCTATTTTTGGGTGTCAAGGAACAACTTTCTTTATGGTGATGGTGGAGGTGCCGGTCCAGGATTTAAATACTTTTTGGTGGAGATGCCAGTCCAGGATTACATAAGTTTTTGGTGGCGGTGCCGGTCCAGGATTTACATAAGTTTTTGGTGGAGGTGCCGGTCCAGGATATACATACAACCAAGTCAACGAAGCTCTGATATTCTGACAAGACTCGATGTAAGATTCGTCATCTTTATTCTAATTAGGCACGGAAGAGATTCAGAAGCGTCAAGATATGATAATACTTTCTATATTATTGCTTTACATTATTCACTGTCACGATATCAGGCTATGCTCTGCTATCAGTGGATGCATAGCCGCAGCAATCCGACGAAAACTTACTTTCCAAAATAAGAACATGTATATTCCGAAGCGGAAATACGTGGCGTTTTGCCAACCACAATCAAATGTTTGATTAATTTCAATTGTGCAAATTCTGAGGCTACATTTTCTTGCTGGATGCGTAGATTAGTTGTGGTCGAAATGATCACCATGAAAACCGCAGGGCTTTCTCCTCAGTCTGGTATGAATGAGCTCTATTGCTTTTCTGCCACCATGATACAGAAGTTGAGCGGGAAATACCACAAATACATTAATTATCGTCCACATTGACATAATTCTTTCATTTTGTAATTAGAACTCATTAGCAAGTAGATAGAGAAAGTCGACAAGATGAGTATTTTCTTAAGTGAAATGCGTGAATTTAACCGCACGAATAATTTGAATCCAGATTGAATCCTTGCTCTAACTTCACCAATCTTTGAGGCAAAGTTAATCAGAAGATTTCTGTAGCAATGTTTCTGTAGCTTCGTGTTATATGTTATGGATGTATTCCAGTTTATTACTATAGTAATAATTGCTATTCTGTGTCTGCAAGACAACATTGATGGAAAAATACAAAACTTCGTTGATGACAATATAAAATAAAGCTAAATTATACCTAAAAAACGCAATACAACGCTTGGAACACATGCTATTATACGGTTAATGAACGCAAAGACAAATAAACTTTACTATACCAGTCTATAGTCGGTCACTGTTCGCTCGACGATGATGTTGGCGCCTACAGAGTTAGCTTGGTCTGCTTTTAATTGAATGTCCCCCACGGAAAATCAGTTCTGTGACTGAGTGGGTAGACTCATAATACACGATTTAATTATTTTAGTTTTTTATTGACTATAAAGAATAAATCAAAACTAAGTACTCTTAAACGCGATATAAAACTTATCACAAGTGGATGGAGAGAAATAAAATAAATCGCCCGGACAAACCGATTTTTCAACCGATTTGTCTGTGTAAAACATTAAACGAATCCGAGCTAAGTACTAACCTATATCACACAAGCCATTGTCATCCTCCACACTTCGCAAACACTAGAGCGGCGCTAAATCTCTTTTATTGTTGCCCGAGCCGTGTAGAGAGTCGGGACAACAGGGTATAAGGAGTTTGATTATTCTCTGAAGGACTCGCAGAAAGCTTTAGGAACCCACTTTAGTAAAAATGTATTTTTTATGCATTGTCGAAATGGTTCATCTCGAATCCGCATCCTCATCGGCTTAGACTGAAAAAGCCTCAGTTCAGTTTCCCTCCTCGGTGGTGACTTCGCTGTTCGGATAAGAAAGGACGACATCATTAAATTCAATCTCCTCAACGCATGTAGATATGGACTGAAATTGAAAACGGTATCCAATTAAAAAAACAACCGTTCGCACAAACGGAAAAGTCAAAACGATTTTTTCGCAAGATAAAAAAACACTTTTACGTCTTTCCTAACAATTACTTTGAAATACGAGCTTGGCAAAGCATTTCGGAAACGACTGTTGAATTCTCGTCCTCGGGGATGGATTTCAATTAAATTGAGAATAATATTGAAGCGTTTTTCCCATTAGCACCGAATCACAAGGACGAATATTATCTGGGGGCAAATAATACATTTGGATGTATTTATAATAATTGGATGGGGATAATGGGGGGAGGGTTTGGGGGTCGCATCGTTAGAAAGACGTTGACTCTAGGGGTGAAACTGTGAGTGAAGAGTGGGGTTCAAGGCCGAGGGGCGTGGGGTAGAAAACTCTCGACTGACGTCTTGAATTCATCGATCACCACAAATTATTAGTTACAAAGACAATCAAAAAAGAATTAATTGAAAACAAAACGTACATTCCTTTAAAAAGATTTAAATAAACGGTTAAATTTTGAATTTGTGCAATTAGTTTTAAATAAAGTTATTTTATAACTGCAAGAGAATTCGTAACGCAAATTACGCGTAGGTGCAGGATTGTTTCAGCCAACACATATTTAATACAATCGTAAATTGAAGACGATTCCATCTTGAATAAAGTCGAGAAACTTATATGAATAAAACCATTCAGCATCTACAGCAATGTTAGACGACAAAATAAAATACTTTTGAGTTGGATTCAAGTGGAATTAGTATCGTTGCGGTTTTAATATTCCACAATATGTAACGTTGCCCCTTTGAGAGAAAAACTGTGTGTGATACATTTATTTATTGTCTTACCCTTTCACATTCTGTTGTTGAAGGGGAAGTTTTTGCTTTTGTTTTTGTTTGTTTTTCCCTTGACATTTCGACAAACGTTTATTTTATTTATGTCTGCAAAAAGAGACACATTATATTTATTCAAGAAATGTATTACATATAAAGACTGTTTGGTGTGCTGCACACTCCATATGTAAATTACTAAGTACGACGGAAGATAATCGGCTTTATTCGTGATCTCATTGACGGTTTACCGTCGACTATTAAGGTGTATTTTGCTCATAAACCGCTGGCCGCAAGACCCTGAACCACAGGCAAAGAGGATAAACTAGGTGCTACAGATACCACAAGGTATGAGTATCTTCAGCCATTGTACAACGTCTTTAACGGGAAATTCAAATTATATGGATATGTCGTCATGACGATAAAATCATTTAAAATGTAACATTCCGGACCGCGAAAAAAGTCTTCATTTTTAAATTGTTATCCTTATTTTTGTTATCATTGTTTCCAAACAGTTTATTTAATTTGCACCGTGCTAGTTCACAAGAACTGCTTCCCAAGGGAAATATCGTAGTTAATTATTGTTGTCTGAATTGATTTGAATAAAAATAGCAAAACTATTAGTCACAACAAGAACCATTGACAGTGTTGGCTCTAGCGTTAAGCGCGAGACTTTAATTCGGAAGGTCTCAAGTTCAAAACCCGTCGGGACCGGCAATCCTAAATGACGAATTTTTCCTAGGTTTTCCTCAGTCGTTAATGAGAATAGAGGGGATTAATTCCTCTTGCTGATACAAAAAAGATTTCTCTCCACAAAGACAAATATAACTTCTTCCAGTGAGTGTTCAAAGGAACTCGGCATGGACCTCCAGCATAGGCCAAATGGGTCTTAATGCACCACATCAAGAATCAAGAACAGCCCTCGGACATCCCTTCACAATTGTCCCAACTTCAACATAGTTGGCCACCTGAAGAGGGGCATGAACTGCACCCTGGGCAGGCTTCCCACAACAAGAACTACCTTGTATGTCTTCTAGCTTCCCCATCACTCCAAGTGTAGACGCTCATGAGTGAATCCTCCCAGCTATTTCCCCCCGCGAACGTGAGTAATTCTATTACCGTGACTTCATCAAACAGAATAGCGCTCGCAGTGGCAGAGATTTAAACTAAGGATAAGTATGTTAAAGACACAATGGAACTCGCGTGCATTATTTAGTCGTAATAATCAGAGAGAGCGTTGTTTCAATTACATTAGTAGCGTTGAGAGGTAAAAAGTGCAGGAGCGAAGCTGGCTCGGGGGGTGCGAGCGAGGCGCCAGAGCGGAACGGAATTTACATTGAAATGCTGTATCACTCACCCAGTTTACAATACATGGAATGTTTGCTACGCTACGTGTTACTTATTGCAATTACGTTGCGGTCTAAATGTGATGAAAAACAACGCTACACGAGAGATTCAGGTCCTACATTTCCAAGTGTATGTTAGCCATTAGCTAATATAGACGAGCCCACTTTTATAATTAATTTCAGTGTATTTTGGAATATCATTGCATTAGAAAATCTAGAATGTACAAAGAGTACCACTATAAATGGTCCAACGTGTTTTTGTGTTTTTTTATAAAGATATTGTTCTGCTATCATTTAATCTTCAACATTCTACAAGTGTGTTGTAGGCTTTGAATTATAAATTGAACACAATAAAACAATTAATTTGAATTATATCGACAAAAAATAAAATGTCTAAATAGGTCTACTAAGAAACGCTCAGTTGGGGACGCGTGATAAGCGAGCACGTGCTATAGCTAGACCCACATTGCACATTTTTTAAATTTAAAAATTTGCGACGTTCGCTGTCCACAGGGCCATGTTTCCAATATTATTTATTATTGCCAAGGTATTTGGGTAAACCCGTGTGTAAGTAAACCTTTACTTTGTGGATGAAATCCACCGCCATCTAGAGGAACTTGACTCCTTGGGAAAACAAATACCGTAATATAAACACTACGTTTAATACAGGAAAGATGGCTGTGTTTCCATTGTTGTGGGAGGAGACAATTTGGATCAGCGAGGCATTGGAGTTACATTGGGCGCGAAATTCAAATACTGGAGTTAGCGCATAGATTATTTTACCGGGTCGGGTTTGAGAAGATGCTCCTGGGCAGGCTAATACATAATATTACTATCGAAACACTTAAACTCAGACTATTTTAGTCGCCACTTCTTGCACCTGAGTGGAGTAATCACAACACTAAGGTTATTAGTGCACTATGGTTCTTATTTTTTTTTAAAGATTGGGGCGAAATGGGAAACGCGGTGGTACACGGTGAGGGTAGGCCTGTGCTGTTCAGAAACAGACAGGGGGGAGGTTGGCGGGGTAGGGGCCGGTGGATTGTGACGAAATCAGGCGGGGGTTGGCAGGGGGAGGGGTTGTTGGGGGTTGCCCCACGTCGTGATCGTTGTCGCCTGCGTCATCGTCCGTCTTGTCATTGTCGTCGTCGTCGTCGTCGTCGTCGGTGAGGTAGTCAAAGGGAAGGGGAAAATTCCCCGAGGGCAGACGACGTCCTTTGCGTTGCCTTGTACGATGAGCAGAAGAGGTAAGCTCTGGGCCTATTCGACTCCCCGTCGTGAACCCATCTGGACACTCAGACGGTCGCGTGGATAGACACACAACTTGGTGTGCATATCATGTATACTGCCACTACAAGCATTAAAACCGTATAGTAAGGCATGGGGAGGGGTTGTCATTCCTTTTAATTTTATGCTTCAGTGCATAGCAACAAAAATAAGATTAACATATTATATTGCATCTTTATTGCAAGTGTAGCTATGGTGAAAACAAATATTATGATCATCCTTTATCATTTTAGGGTTATGCCTATTACTAATTAAAGTGTGCCAGGAACTAGATTAGTACCATACTTTGTATTCACATTTAAAAACATGTATTGATATCTAGTTCTTCAGTAACCAATACAAAAATATTAAATACACAAATAAAAAAAAACGTAGGCTAGTAATAATACGAGTACCTTTGAGCATGTCTGTCAAGATAATAATACACACACATAACAAAAACTTGTAGAAATACAGCCAAACCTTACACACTCAAAAGAAATGAGATCTAAAAAAAGGGCCAAGCTCATCTACCCTTCCACATAAACGTACAGTGTCCCATAACAGCATCCTCGAAAAGCTTGGCAAAATAGAATTTGCGATATTAATTTAACGTAATAGTTTATCCAAGTTCTTTTTTCAAATTAATTTAAACGTAATAACATGCAAATTCTATTTTGCCAAGCTTTTCGAGGATGCTGTTATGGGACACTGTACGTTTATGTGGAAGGGTAGATGAGCTTGGCCCTTTTTTTAGATCTCATTTCTTTTGAGTGTGTAAGGTTTGGCTGTATTTCTACAAGTTTTTGTTATGTGTGTGATCTCATTACTTTTTCAAGTTCCATTACAAAATTATTTGCTAAAATATCATTTTTATCAAAGTTGATTTAAATTCTATGGTATTAGCAGTAACAATATAGGATGTAAAATATCTAGACCCGGATTCATGTACATCCTGGGTATAGGTGGTATAACCATGGTATAACGACGGTATAAGGACTGGACCCCAATTCTTGAGTTCGTGGGAGATGAGTTGAAAACCCCAATTTGAAAACGAAGTCGTTTTCGTTTTCGAAGAAATTGGTATTCTTGAACGGTATCGTGGAAAACGTCATGGGTTGTGAGTTGAAAGCATTCCTATATGGTTGAAAGAGTATCACGAAATCCAAACACTTTAAAAAGATTTGCGTATAGCAAAGAGCTCGAAAAAGTTCTATATTTATTCTAGATGGCAGTGCCTTCATAAACGCCGGCCAATCGAAAGACAAGTTGTATGAAATGATTTGATTGTTGCAATTATGTAAACAAACAGTGAGCAAGTTCATAATGTTGTGCTGGCATAGGGTTGGCTAGGCTTGTCAAACATGTAATGTAAGTATGAATTTTACTAGTCCTATAGCCAAATGGAACTTTAGACCTACACTTTTGCATTATAAATAATTTTCCACATCTGGGCCTAGGCCAGGGACGGTTTCTGATTTGTTTTATGAGAGTATAATGACACCTTTTCTCGTTCCACACAAAGAAGAAAAATTTAAAATGTCCGCTATTTGTTTACGTATCGCACTTTCCCGCCTAACTCTGCTTATACCGTCAACAAGTGTCAAGTAACTATGGTTACTTGTTGATTGTATGCCAAGTGTTTAAGGCTTATTTAAAACCCTTATTTGGAAGCCTTCCAACAAACTTTTTCAACTTTTTTTTTCAAAAGAGACTATCATTCTATAACCTTAATGTCCATGTAAAATATGAACATTGTAGTCCCACCCGTCTGGTCAGAATCGCGGGCCGACGTATTATGTTAGCAGTAGTAGGCAGTAGTAGGCAGTAGCAGTAGCTAACATCCTTAAAGTGATTTTGAGCATGTTTCAAGCCATTTTTTCACCAAGAAGGAATAATCGTACCCAATAAAATTTGGCATGTGTTGTCAGGTACCTAAATCCCCTCGATTGTGATAGTTTTCAAGTTCACATCACGTTACATGACGGCTGGGTAACACCTCGAAATCACCCCAACTCTGCTTGGTGTATAAGGTGCTTGAGTGCTTAGCGCACCGCGGCTTGGCTGCGGCGCCCTAACGGGCACCTAGATAATAATGACATATTTATGTTTTGTTTAGAGCAAAGCAGTCACTTGTCTCCCGATTTAACGCCTTCTTTAATGTATTTTAATTGTTTTGGCGTCCAGATGGCCGTGGTAATGTAACTCCAATGCCGCCAGGATCGCTGTTGTTAGTTGTCTCCGTTTTACAGCCCTCTTTCCTGTATTAAACGTAGTGTTATTGGGAAAACTATTTAAACTCTTTGTTGACAAATAATAGACTGCTTCCTCGAAAGTATTTTGATTTCTTCTAGGTGGCAGTGAGTTAGAAACTTCGCGCGTCTTTTCGTTGCCATGGCAACGTTCCTTTTGTTACAATGTAATTTCCATCTACACTACTTATCGGATCAAAATAAAATTAACATATTCGTGACCGGACGGACATTCTAAATGATTTGTCTATCTCAGATTTTGTCGCCGTTTAGTTTGAAAAAAAAACTTTCGATTAACTTTAATGTAACTTTTTAACTTTTTGAACGATTTTGCCACAAAACTAATGGCATTCAATCGAGAACGAAGCTTATGGATGGTCAAAATTTCAACTCGATCCGAGCCTCCGTTCGAACGTTATGGCGAGACATACAAACAAAAACAAAAAAAACAAAACAAAACAAAACAAAACAAAACAAAACAAAACAAAACCAGTGACTAATTTTTCCGGCAGAGTCAAATGGAAACGCTCGCTTCGCTCGCTTAACTAAGGTAACAGCACATGAAAACTTTACAAAAAATAAAGCTGTAGAAAGCATTATAATGATATCCCTAATATTAGAAAGACAATTTTTATAATATTGAGCACTTTTATGATTTATATCAAAATCAGGATGGATGGCAAGTATAGTTGAAGTACTGGTGTACCGCAGGAATGATTTACCAAATCAAAGAAAACAATGTAATCAGTTTAATTATCTGCTGTGGTAACACACGGGCTTAAATGAACAAGCATGCGGTCAGTGTTAGACATAATGGCCATAGGTTTGAGGTGAACCCAATGTTAACTGGACTTGAACGTTGCGCTAGCCGCGGCCGCAACCGCACTGACCGCAACACCTGCGCTCAATCTCCCCACTTAAGGTTTAACTAGGCTTAATTTGCTTTATTTCGATGATGTACCGGATATCGGCGGATTCACGACGCTAAACCGTTATAATTCACTGTCAGTTTGTACACTTCCACTGCTGTAATCCACGGTACTCGTGCGTGTGCGTGTGCGTGTGCGTGTGCGTGTGCGTGTGCGTGTGCGCCTAGCTTAGCTTAGACCCGGCACCTCCACCAAATACTTGTTTCATTTTATTTTAAATTTATGTTTTTGATATTTGCATTCTCATTTACAACATTTGAACATGTTACATTGTAAAAATTAATGCACGAATGGCAGAAAAAGCATCTGCCCTATAGTACGCGAGTACCTGTCACCCTCTAACACAATATATAAAATAATACAATTTTTAAGTTAGTGTTTCAAATACAACATCAATGAATATTATAAAATCCTTTTAAAAACTCAACTAAACAATGCCACAAAAACTAACAAAACAGTCTCTTTCGGGAAATTGCTTAACATTTTCGGGGTTTTGCACTTTCGTGAAAAAGTTTTTCGGGGTTTTGTACTAACACCCTACAACCTATTCAAAGTAATCTTCAATGCTGCTTTTGACACTATTGAAACTGTTTGTTTTTAATTCATTTGGAAGTGCATTCCATAAGTAGACAGATCTATTGTAAAAACCATTTTGATTCTGAATTATGTTGCTTACACTGTGTGCGTGTGCGTGTGCGTGTGCGTGTGCGTGAATATTCGTACATGCCCGTAAGGTTATATCGATAACAGAGTTATTTACCTCTGAAACGAACCCGGTAAAAAGTGATTACAATGCAAATAGGGCCGAATATAAGCGGCGAGGTAATTATTTCTCCCGTTTAGCGCCCACCCCCCGCCATGCAGCTATCTACGGGCTGTGCCAATGAGGGAGGGGCTTATTGGGGGGGGGGGGGGACATCGATGATATCGGCCTCATCCAGTCACTGCGACGCTCACGAGTTTGATTGATTGACGGACGCTTTACAATCATTACGAGTTGACGGTTTACGCGGACATTCCGGCCGCGTTGCACCAGACTCGTAGATGGTTTTGTGGAGGAAATAATTGATTGTGAACCGACTGCATGCGAGCTTCGATGATGAATGATACCCAGAAGATTAGTTTGATAAAACAAAAGAGTGGTGTGTGTGTGTTTTGTTCTGGGTTGAGCATATAAAACATGTTTTGTAATCACATCAATCAACGCGTATATGGTGAACACAGCTGCAATCTTGTCTGGGTAATTTTTATGAAAATGGCGTTCAAAAATTAACGAGTTAACCTAGATGTCAGATGATTGTTTTCTAGGGAATGTTCACCAAGTCCAAACATTGACGTGGGTGTGAGGAATGGATCGAAAACCACTAAAAATCACAATTGCTTAACTTAAAACCAATTTAAGTAAATATTTTTAATTCTATTGAGGCTCAAAGTTTGTAGTATTTTATTTTCCGCGCAAACAGCACGTGACATCAAGATTTGAGTCTAGAGTATTGACGTTTTTGACGTTTTTCCAGCCATTATTACTGGCGCAACTTTCAGCTTACTTTTATAAATGAAACTTATCTAAATAATAAAAGATATGATTAACGTGTTCAGAATGAAGTCCTTAATGTAGTGGAGTCATACAGAAAGCTATGGAACATTCCCTTTAATATGGATTCCTTTAATAAATAGGAGAGTCACTAATTGTTGATAATATTTTGTCTACTTTGGCTATTTATTGTCTTTGTTTATTATTAGCCTGATGACCAAAATGTCTGGTGATTTCCCAAACATATTTTTTAAGTTATTAATAAAGAGTTGTATCCAATAAATTGTGTGTAAATAGCGTTCAAAAGTTAAAATGTTTGCAATTTAGGCCTGACTCTACAGAAACTTTTTAATGAATATTACCATCCATAACATCATTATGTTCTTAATAAATGGAAAATGTCGATAGGTTCCGGTGTTGTCACATTCAAACTTCGACCATTTTAAAAGTCCGTTTTGATGGCAGTTATAAATGCAGTGACATTTCTACTTCGCACGTAAACGATCATTCACACGTAAAATTATGTTATTTGTATATTATATCGAAACGAATAAATGTTTCATTTTGTTTTATAGAGTCAGATAATAAGTGTGTTACTCTACTTTGTTATTTGTAATTTAATTCAAACGAGATAACTAATTGGCATTTCTTGTGCAACTCCTGAAGACAAGAAGTCAAGGAAACATAATAAGAACTTCACTAAAATCTAAGGAAAGACAATGTTCAACTTTCTAAAGCGATAACTGGCTGGTTCGCGCTAAACGCTTAATCGTCCTCTTTTTTAGTGACAATTTCCGGAAAAGTTTTAATCTCATAAAAGCATCAAAATGACGATATTTTACAAAATGCACTTGTCAGCACATTCGTCTACGTGTCCTAAGTGAAATGTCCGTACGCCAAAGTTTTTAATTCGGTGCTTAGTATTAATGCTACTTCCCACAATGAGATTGAGACGCAGGTACTGGTCTATCCACAAGGGGGGGGGGGGGGCGAGTTCAGGAGTTAACCCTTATTACTCCGACAAACGGAGGGGAAGAAAAATAATGGTCGCCACTTCCCCGTCGACGCTCGCAAGCGGTTTAACTCCGCCCGAGACGTCATTTGAAGCCGGTGGATCTGCATCAATCACTTGCGAGGGCGCGTTCCTTAGTTTGTCCTATCTGTCGCACAGATCGCAGAGAGCGACGCGATTACGAACGATAAGACATTCATTCATTGTCGTTCATCCATGTCCATTTAAAGGTTTGGATGGATGGGGACGACCAATGGCCGAAGCGGACACTCGTCGTGAACAAAATAAGAGTTTGTTCGTTTCTTGTAGGCAAAAAAGACAGTCCTACACACACACGTTCACACATACTGGCAAACCGTAACAATTAAGGTCCACAAAGACGCTCACGCTCACAAACACGAACACAAACACAAACACAAACACAAACACAAACACAAACACAAACACAAACACAAACACAAACACAAACACAAACGCAAACGCAAACGCAAACGCAAACGCAAACACAAACACAAACAACAAAACAACAAAACAAAACAAATCAAAACAACAAAACACAAACACAAATACAAACACAAACACAAACACAAACAATTGGTCTGCGATCATGGACATATGTTTAAACACATTTGGTATTTCTGTTCTTACTCTGTAGGAAACAAAAATATTCATATAAATACTATAAATAGATATTAAGAGACTTGTCAACATTTTACAAAACATGTTTCTATACTCACAACTCGAATGCACTTACATCATTATTTTCTGATATCAAACTTAATTACATTCGAGTCAAAGAGAAAATATAAAGATGAAAAACAATCGACAACAGTAGGCCTTGGATAGCATGCTTCTATGCTGAAAAAATTTCTATAGCAAAGTTTTACCTCCTACCCTTGATTAACAAATGTTGGCAGCGCTTTCCAAACAAATGTATCACATTGTGAATTTGATTTTGCATCGTTTGATTTTGACATGAAATATTACATGAAACGAGTACAGTAGGTACTCTGTGCAATGATAAAATAACTTGCGAGCTATGTACGTTTAGCAATATTGTCACGACGACAACCGTTATAATTCATTCAATCTAAATATCACTTTGGATTCATTGGGAAATAAAAACATTAAATGGCAATTAGCGATTACAATGCATATACGGTAATCAAATAAGGGAAAGTTCAATTCTCGAGTGTGTGTTGAATCAAAACAAATGTTTTTAATTGATTGGCTGAAGTGGTTTTACGTGTATTTTATGTTCACGTGAATACAAGTGGGCAAAGTTGCAAATATGTGATAAATGAGGTAGTATTGAAAATAATGCACTAAACTGAATCTTTACGGGGATCGATCCCACACACACAATATGTCGCAATATTCGTCCCTTTGGAAGCTGAAATGTTGATATATTTATATTTTTTCAGTGTGCGATAGCTGACCCTATTTTATTATTGTTTCAAAAGAATAAAAATAAAAGCAATTATCCGTCGTTTACCTGCCGTTTTTAAAGTGATTAGTGATTTAAAAAAAGTAATGATCGAAGCTTTTAGGGAAAACCGTTATGTTAATATTCGTTGTATTCTGCCAATCAGTTAAAAACAGCATCTTTAAATTCGCATCATAATTAATTATTATTATTTATAGTTTTTATAGTTTACATTAATTTATTTTGTTGTTGTTAAGTATTAGCAGAAAACACAATAGATGCACATTTAACGAAAGTCTTATTACAAGACTAAGAAATATTTATTTTAAAAAACAGTCATTCTGCAATTTTAAGTATGACATTAAATTTCTGAAGTAATGTGTGCACAGTATAAAGAGCATACATAACATTGCTATCTATATTTTATCTGCAAAGAGCTATTTACACCATTTCGTAATTATTTTAGTGACGTCGTGACAAACTAAAAGTTTTAAGAACTGCAAAATAAACAAAGGATAATACTATAAACTATGAGCTGTTTCCTACACCACACAGTAATGTTATAACGAAAAAATAAAAGGCATGATTGAAAATAAACTGTAATTCTTTGGGAGGTATTCTGTTAACATAAAGAAAAAGAGATAACCATTATCTATGATTTATTACTATTAGATACGACGATATTATATCAAAGCCGATTGTAAGTCTATAACATCATTTGCCGGGAGCTGGTAATGTGAGTGTGGCACGCCATCCTACGCTCAACCAGAGCCGGCTAATAAAGACTTGTTGGTTGGTTGGTAGGCTTACAGGGAAACGTGTGTGGTATTCGTTAGGAAAACATAAGCCAAACCTCGATGAAATCACTTTGTACAGACTCGTCCGTAAGCAAATATTTCGGGACGTAAAATAAATAAATACAGAATAAATTCGTATTTAGGTTCTACCCACTCAGTCACCGAACTGATTTTCAGTGGGGGACATTAAATTTAAATCAGATCAAGATAACCCTGTAGGCGCCGACACCATCGACGAGAAAACAATGGCCAACTAGAGACCGGCACATTTAAGTAGAAAACACCGATCAATCAAGCTGGACACGATTCCACCCACGGACAGTGCCAGAACCAACGAGGCTGATTCAGAACAACCTTATAATTTATGTGCCTTGTTGCTTAGAGCCTAGGACTTCTCCAAAGTCACCGCTTACACATTCCTAAGCCAAGAACTGATGGACAAGTCCACATCAGTAGATTAACAACTTCTTCTAAAGTGGGATTTGAACCCTGTACCTTCTGCTTTAGAAGCAGAGACGCTAACCACAAGACCAACGAGCCGCATAAAATGTTCACTATTTGATCAAACACTTCCTATAAGAATTGGTCATTGTGCAGAGAATGAGTCTTCGTTTCGTGGATGATCCGAGGTCATAGTATAATAACAAACTCATTGGCTTGACAATGAAATGAAGAGGATTACGGATCGCGGAAATGTTGATTTTCTTCGAGCGAAGCGAGCGTCTCCACTTGACTCTTATGGCTCGAATGTCTGATTTTTTTCTTTTTTTTTTCTTTTCTGTTACTGCTTCGGTACAGCAGGTCGCACCGTTTCTCTGATCGACCTGAAATTTTGCACACATGTACATACCACCTAGGCGGGTTGCTGTATAGTTTTTGAACAAAATCCGATCGTTGGTTATAAAAAAAAAAAAAAAAAAAATTCCGATCGTTATGAAATTTTGCAGGGTCAATAAGTACAACATTCTCTCCTATTTTACAAATTTTCAGCTAAATCCGTCAAGACTTTAAAGACTTATTGGTATGTAACATTATGGGAATGTCGTACTCGGGTCGTGTTGCACGTACCGGTGCTCGCTCAACAACGCGACGGGACTTTAGCGTTTTCCTAGTAAATACCCTGTTAATTAGGACTGTGCTGGTAGAGGTTTTGACAGTCTGGTCGGATAGGTGTAGAAAAGAAAAGCATTACAATACTGCATTAAAAGTGAATGATTAATTTAACTCGCAAAGAATCAAAAATAATAATTGTTTCTAAATTTTATTCATTTTCTATCTGGATTTTCATTGCGTGACGTTTTGTCCACAAAATATATTTTAAATTGTCTGGACCGGCACCTCCACCAAAAGTAAAAAATCTGGACGCATCCCACATCACCAAAAATCGGAACCCTTTTTTGACTTCGGGTCGGCCCTCAAACAGCCGACCCGACCTAAAATGTCGATTACCCGCACACCCCTACTGTAAATTAGGACTAATCCTAGTAGCTACATTATAAATGGTACAATAATGTAAATCACCGAACGTGTTTTTAACTGAGTGGGTTGAAGAGTGTATTTTGATTCCCGGTTTCAGATGTAATCAGACTTGTGAACAACCCACCAAAAATGATATATTTTGGAAAAGTGAAAATAAAACAGACCTTGTTCTATAGGCAAATGGAAATAATATCGCAATATGTACTACAGACAGTGTTGGCTCGAGCGTTAAGCGCGCGACTCTGATTCGGGAGGTCCCGGGTTCAAATCCCGTCGAGACCGGCAATCATTACTGAAGGTTTTTTCCAAAGTTTTCCTCAGTCGTTAATGCGAATGCAAGGGAATGAGTTCTCTTAAACAATCCTCGGACATCCCTTCACAATTATTGTCCTATCAACAACATACCTAGTTTGACACCTGAAGAGGGGCATGAATTGCACCTTTGGGCTTGGCAGGCTTGCCAGGAAAAATTATTTTATTATGTATTTTATTAGTGCATTTATACTAATTGTTATTTCGTTGTCTATTTATTTTCCTTATATACTGTACATGAGTATTGTATTGTAATACATTAACACATCTACACACAAGTCCGTGTCGTCTTCGTCTCGTCCGATACGTGCGGTGGGTGGGGGTGGGGGTGGAGGGGGTGGAGGGGTTGGAATCAGAGTGAGTATCAGTGTAGATGGCCCCGCGGGCATCCCCAGCCTCCACCGCCAACATTGGTCTCCTACAAAGATACTTATAGTTGCCCCGACAGAAGGTTAAAGACCTTCCCTTCCCTTCTTGAAGGTGAGGGATGAATCAGATGGTATCAGTGTAGATGCCCCGCTGGCATCCCCAGCCTCCATCGCCAGCTTTGGTACTCCTACAAGATATATAGTTGCCCGACAGAAGCGTAAAGACCTTCCTTCCTTCTAGATGGGGTGAGGTTGAGGGTGGCAATCAGAGTGAGTATCATTGTAGATGGCCGCGGGCATTCCCAGCTCCACGCCAACATTGGTACTCTACAAAAGTACTTATAGGTTGCCCCGACAGAAGGTAAAGACTCCCTCCTTTAGATATTCGTGTGACATCCGACTGGCGCGGAGGTGGGGTGGGTGGGTGAGGGTGGAATCAGAGTGAGTACAGTGTAGAGGCCAGCGGATCCAGCTCACGCCAACATTGTCTCTACAAAGATAATAGTTGCCGACAGAAGTTAAGACTTCCCTTCCCTTTAGATATCGTGTGTTTTACCAGTCGCTGGTTCGTTCGAAACCTTATCAAGTCCATTGTGGGCCTAGATCGACAGGAGTTTGCACACAATACGACACCCACATGATTTTTTTTTGTATATATTGCTCACTCATTTAAGTGTTTTAAATGTAAAGTTAGCAGTTCACTGCTTTCTAAATAATTATAAAATAAACAGGACCCTAATGGTTGTCGTCCACACACAGATAAATACAAACTAATACAAATGCGGTGAAATATCCGAACTTGATTTGACTCAATATTACAAAGCAGCGAAGTTTAAAATGTAAATACAAAATAATTACGATGTTTTTGTTATAACGTTAGTCGTGAAGATTTTCCCTGACTGGAGTTCGAACCTAGAACATGTGGCTTTCTAGAACTAATTCGTATACCAATTGAGACATGGAAAAAACTATTATTTATGCCACTTATTCTTATCTTAAATGAATTGGGTAAATAATTATTTTCTTATTAGCTCTTTGTTATTGTATCAATACAATACATCAATAAATCAATACAATAAAGTTAGCTTATCTTGTCCATGTTATTTATAGATAGTCACAGTCGTAATAATATGCAAATTACTCTACACGGATTACTCTTATTTTATTTATTAATTTATTTAACGTCTATCCTATTCAGTTAAAAAACTGATTTATAAAGGAGGACAACTAAATAAATCTACTTACATAGAAACAGGTACAACAATGAACTAACAGTTAAGTAAATATTTGAAATATTAATATTACAACAACAATGTATTATTTATAATAATATAACAAATTATTAAAAGATAATGTTTAAAGGTGCATGGGAATATACGGAAGAAATTCATATCTCTGCCAAATTATACTCTTCAATAGTTTATTTAAGTGTATAATATATGTTTTAAAAAACTTTACTAAAAATCTCATTCATGGTCCTGAAAATTGATTATACGAATACGAACGAAAATTTAATATGAATATATTATTATTTTAATTTGTTAGTCATATGGCCTCAACGGTTTTCGCTCATCCTTGCATGCACTGAAGAAATGTTATGTGCACCATAATGAGTGGGGTGTTGCAATAAACACAAGCATCTTAAATATTATTATAATAATAATGAACAATCATGTCATGTTTTATCATTTTATAATGGTGAATTGTTAAATGTAGAATTGTGTAATATTTGCAAAGAATTTTCTTATAAGTATGATTTGCCTCTAGTGAAAAAGTTTTCTTTTTTCTCACGTAATATGTTTAGGGTCTAAGAAGATTGTGTCACTCAAATTGTAGCAATTTAAATCCGTCTCGTCAAGTTTCAACCTAAACGTGCAATCACGTTTTGTTAAAAAAAAATCTTAAAAATTTAATAAAACCAAACATAAAAACTACAATACCGACGTTCTTCCACACAATTTGTAAGTTTCCCATTATTAAATTTTCTTTCGGGTAGTGAATCTCAAAGTTTGTGCACATTCCTTTGTTTATTATTTGAAAACACTCCACAGTGAAACTATGAGCGCCTTGAGTAATCAACTTTGCGAGTAGTTTTAATAAAACCAAGACGCCGAACTGAAGCCTCCTAATGGCAAGACTTATTTGTAGGGGGAATGCGTAAAGTTTTGATGCATTCCCAGATAGACACATCACACTTTTAGGGGGTGATTATAACCCAACGTGGCGAAGTATCTTCATATTTTATAGCCTACCAACAAACTTTGCTCCAACTTTTGAGTAAGGTGTCTCTTGGATTTCCATGCCAAAGTAATATCCAGTTTTATGACTATATTTTATGCTAATATTCAACTTTTCATAGTGCTATTATTTTGAATATAGTAAACGTATATGCCAACATTTGGCGTATATCTTCAAGAGTACGTATATTTTGTATGGTTTTACTAGTGTAAATTTGTTTTTAATTTAATATTATGAAGGTACCAGTGCAAAATACCCTGAAGAAGTCTTCATTATACTACCTCTATTAAACTCTTAACATGTTTATTTAGGGATTGATGGTTTATATTTCCTCCTTGGCCTGCCCTTATATATTATACTCACGGTAAAGTGATTGCATTGACTTTGTCCATTAACCTACATTTTCGGAGTAAAATTGTAACTTAAAGTAGCACTAAAATACGCAGTTATGAACCCAACTGTAACCGTAGTAACAACATGTATTTTATCACAGCTCAAATACAACAGCTGTCTATTTAAGAGAATTCAATGTTTAACGCAGATATATTAATGGTCTATTGAATATAAAAAAATGCGTGAATACATGATAATATCATAGCTAATTAATTTCAATAATATCGTGATATTCTGATTACATATCCGATATACATCCAAAATAAATAGACCTATATTGAATTCCTCGTCATTTTAATTAACGTCCGACTACCATGTAGGTATATAAGTAGCATTTATTTTAACCCTTTATAGTACAAAAGACCGGGACCCAAAATTTTGCTTTCTACCTTAACAATTTGAAATTTGTGATTTTTTTAAATGAATTTTATGTTTTTTAATATTTTTTTCCTCGATCTTTTAGGAAAAATATGCAGATTTTGGATTCCAAATTGACATCAAAGTTGGGAGAAATATCAAAATTTGATTTTATGTTCAAAAATATTTTTTGCAATTTTACATGCTTTTCCTTTTTTTTACATGTTCAAATTGAATCTTCAACAGATAAACAAATTATCCGGGACATCCCAAAAATTTGCGTATTTTTGTGCTTTCATACACAATTTAATTTTTAAATCATTACAAAAATCGTTTTAATCATTAGAATTTAGTGGGGAAAAATTCTACCAAGTCCAAACAAAACAAAGCAGCTTTTTACTCGGGCTACAAGTATGAAAAACTGGCAGATATAACTAAATAGCTTTTAAAAAGTGGTGGGAAATATGTATCCCACTGTCCTATAAAGGGTTTTAACTCGCTCTTTTTCTGACATGAAAAGTAACTGTTATCACAATGTTTATGGAATTAGCCTAATCTTAATACGGTTACTATGATTTCAGTACTCTTCAAAGAGGAAACAGAACTGTTTACTACTTTCCACAATGAAATCGTTTTCGTGTCAAAGCTACTCACACATCTAATTATCTTCAAGCTGTAATGCTCCTATAATTATGAGACAAATCGGGATCTTTAGAAGTACTAAATAAAACAAATGTCCTCGAGAATCTCGACTGTTCCGTATCCTATCTGTCTATAGTGTCTTACTTCGCGCATAGCTGTTCCACCGTCTAATATAATAACCGTAATTCAGATTGTATTTGTTCAAACACGAGCTTAAGAAGAAGACTAATTGAGTAATTGTCATTCATTCTCTCGCTACGAATTTAAATTTAAATACCTAATTAGTTATTTAAGTAAAACGTTTTAACGAGCTTCTGTTGAAAAGTTTTGCTTTAAATGACAACTTTTGTTGAGTCGACTTCAATCGAGAACAATTATTGTACAACGCACTGTGTATATATTATATAATTGAATGTGTGTGACATTTTGAAGGGTTTTGTTTGTTTAAGTCTAAAGATTTATCAATGTTGTTAATAAGTATTAGAAAATATTCAGGAAAAGGTTTTGTTTTGTTATCCTCTGCACAAATAATTATAAAAAATATATTCTTAAAAACGAACTAAATTATACGCAAATTTATTGCTCGAAAACATATACAACACATAATGTAATTTTAAAGTTAACGTTAAAATACAGCGTTTGGATTGTAAAAATCTGTATTAATCTCAGTAAAGTATGAAGTAATACCAGTTGTATAATCCACAACACGTATTTCATAACATTGTCCATGTAGAATTAAATCGTAGACGTGATATCAAATTGGGTTTAGTAATACTACCTTCATTTACATTCAAAACTACAAAACATAGGAACGTTTCAGTCTGTTTAAATGTTCGATTCGAGTAGTGTTTTGTTTGCATACGTACAGGTTTTACACTATTAAACTGTCAACGAATCTGTTTAATAATTGCCCAAAAGCCAAAGCATTTACTAGGAATTTGTATTTGTAAATATTTAAACATTGTCAAAAGTATTATCATATGACAACCTCGAATTATGTCATTATTCACTGAATTTTATGTTTAATTTTCATAAACGCACGAAACACGAATTACGTTCATGGTTGAACGATTGAAATGTATTTTGTTGTGGTATTAAAGCTTCACCGTTTCCTGGTTGCCTGATCCTAGCTCACGCAAAACACCATAGCTTTCCCAGTCTACGGAAGTTCTCCGTTGCGGATTTGTCTACTGGACAGCGGCAGACAGACAGACATTCAAACCGTTGATGCTTCGTTAATACATGGACATAAATAACACCGATAATATTAAAACCACAACGACAAAACATATTGTCTGATGCACTGGAAACCGATACGACAACCAGACTAAAGCGAATGTCGAATATCGAATGTGGTGAGTTGAGGCAATTGTGACTGGGTACAACTCACTCACAAAACCATCACAAATATGAAAACACAAACACACAAAGCACTCAAACTAAACATACTCATTAACAACCGCACTGAACTAAGCTATTGTCCCGCACATCCAAAACAAACACATTGCCACAGTACTGTCAGATGAACACACTATCACAATCATATTAACAAACCAACCATATTTACTAGCAAGCAAACAATACAAGATACACGTACAAACAAATACATAGCTACTTAAACATACACAGGAGAATTGTACAATGTACATAGATATATCAAACGTATCAATCGAACCGTAATTATGTTATTTGTAACGCACACATTGACTCAAGCACAGTGCATAAACAAAAGACACATTTACAAAGATACTGACACAAGTCTCATCAAAACAATATTACAATCACAAACAAAAGAGGATCAATACACACAGACACAATCTTCCAAAACACACAAACACAAGGCCATAAAAACATATTACAAAATACATAAAATACATACACATACTGTTACAATAACCTTATTAAACAACGCAATCACACAAAAAGTAAGCAGAAATTATTAAAATTTTTTACTTTAATTAAAATGTATACATGTATATTTGTGTATTGCTCAATTAACTCTTAATCATATTCCCACCCTTTTAGTATTGTAACGTCCGTCACTTCATCAAATAACTCCACTTAGATCTAAATGCAAAGGCTTAATTAAACTGTTTAACCATCAATGTAGATCTTTTTCACACAACATTGACTTAACTCGCTGATCTCCCTCTAATCACTAAACTGCAAATGGGATTCAATCGCTTTAGAATCCATTGGAAGTTTTGCTGCTAATCGAATCCCTTTATAGCAATTTGAAGGCAGCCGCCTGTCTAACGTTGCACGGTGGCAAGCACAACTTTTAAATGGTTTAAAACTTCCTACACGTCCTTTAAAAGGCGTCAATAAACTACCATGCAAAACCGAAGCCAGCCGCACAAACGACACAACCCTTTTGCTAAGAGCATTCTAAAGTAATTACTTGAACCTTTTAACAAGACAAGAACGTCGGACGGGATTAGAAATAAGATTAATGCTGTATCAGTGAATGTTTAAAAATGAGGTGCGAAACACAATGTAAACTAAGATTAACGGAAGTAACAGCTAGACGCCTTGTATTTTCTTTATTTTTCCACGAAACCTTGGTCTTCTTCGCACGTTAAGAACGCCATCAAGATATTCCAGATTGATCTTCATATTAATGTTAACAAATGCAGTGCCGAATACGATAAAATAACATAAACAAATAACTCGTTTAATTGACGTTATTTTATATTTTCTTCAAACCACGATCCCCATTTAAATATACGCAGAGAATTATAAATCATACTAAAATACTTCAATTTTACCAACCTAGATATATAACTGAACAGGTAATTCCTATCATAAAACAATGCTTATATGACTTATACATAATAAAAATACGTTCTGAAGATAAAAAAGAGAATAGATAAATTAAGCACGTAAATATGTGTATGCTCTATTTCTTCTTGAAACTGATCCGTCTGATTTTAACTAGGGCACTTCACCACTTTAACTGTCAGAAACCAATGGCAAATAATTCAATGCAATATTATGCTGTGTTGTACCGCACAGAACAAAGCCACAATCCTGCGATGAATCAAATATATTGCTTTATATATGGGAAAACCTATTTTTATTAAAATCATTGGGAATATGTAGATGGTTAACACATAAAAATATGGGTGTCATCACTTTTCTTTGCATGCTTGAAGATAATGAGAAAATTTAAAATTATTAATGAATCACTCAAATAATTTCGCCATCTCCATTTATCTCCTCTTCAAACCTCGCTCAATTCAAGTCAAGCGTGTTCCAACACTTCAAGTAACTAGCTAACTTTTAACTGTCTTTCAACATAAAACTTTCTCATTTATTTCTCATACTTGTTTATTTTTCTTTCTAGACGTTTTCATCAAGAGTTTAGTTCATTATGTAAGAAGGCTCAAACTATTCACAAGTGACATGAGTTAAAAGGTCTTCTGGCAGCTAGATCTACAGTACGAGCTTGGAAGGGGTTCGAACGAGCCAATCACAGCGTGAAGAAACAATAACTCGTTCTTACAGTGTTAAATATCGTGTGGTGCGTCCGAGTATTAATGATGGAGTGGGAGGCTACTCTCACTTGACAGGTCATGAACATAGTGTCTCTGTAGAAAGCGACAACAAAGAAGAGTAACTATGTTAGCTGACTGAAGTTTTCTTTGATATTGATCACAAGCATTATAAAAAATTTTGCAGTATGTTCAAAGCTGTGAAGAAGTTCCCGGAGTATTAAATGATTCCCAATTTAGGTGTTAGGCTATAGCGTCTGGAACCTTGAACCCCGCCCAAGGTCATCGGTAATACTGATCTGAGGTTGCTGAGGGGGCAGGTGGCAAGTTCGCAATATTCTCATTTAGCTACAAATTAGTACAACATAAGCTGACTAATGTCGAAGTAAACATGAAACTTTGAACATGCATAAATAGAAATTTGATTTAAATTATTTAATGGATGTAAATGATGTCAAATACTTGGAGGAGTTTTAAAACCAAGTCCAGATACTATTATGACAAATGTAAATCAACGTTATAAAATGACCGAAATACAACTTTGTTATTTGCACATTATTAACGCAAATAATAATAATATAAACCACTTTCAAAATTGTGCAATTGGGATGAAGCTAGTTAAACTTAATAAAATGAAAAGTGAAAATATATTGCACGTGCTTGTCTCAATTGCGTGCAAGTAGACCCAAGTGTATCGGGGAACAGCCTGGCGGGAAGCGACCGACTAACGCACGGGGGTGATTAAAAACGTGACTGGAGCTTAGAAGCAGCCAGCGTTTAGAAGCAGCCACCGTATACACAACAGATATAGATAACATTGTTGACTCGCCATGGCTCTGTGCATCCCGGCTACCACCGACACATAACAAAAAGAGAAAAAACGTCCGTTTTCAGCGTTCAACAAAAACCCGAATGGTTTGTCAGAGAAAAAGTTGGTTCGCGGTAGCGCCACAATAGACAAAGATAGAGTATTTCGATAATTAAGTTTACGCCGTGGATATTTTTTCGGCGGTGTGTACGAATGTGGTGGAAAAAGAAGCTAACTTGTGAGTGAGTTATATGTTTGAAACGTAAGAGAATTATTAACTTTCTATTAGGGTTAGCAGCAAGTGGAGATCGTTGAAATATAGTCTTCGACGATGAAAATTTCAACGGTTTTTGTCTCAATAAAAATGTCATGCCCAATAATGTTCCTCTGACCAGCACACCACAAAATAAGTTGTTTAGTATACCTCCTTACGTTGGGATTAAATATTATATTGCAAAACAAAACTGTGGGATTATGTGAGATACAACGGTACATTGGAGGTAAATTAGAAATTTTAATTCGAAGATTTCATGTCTCTCGTGTACTAGCATTGAGCCACGCCTGTCAGTGCTGTGCTTCCTCTACTAGAGGAAACACCATCGATTATCCGTCCAAACATTGTACGTACGTATTTACTTCAATTAATTTGGTTTATTTCCCAACATTTCCATCACAAAATACAAAACGTTTGATTGAAAATTACGAACATATCTAAAGCAAACATACACACAATCAATTAATTTCGGATCAAAATGGCAATTACGTTTTTCAATGGAGGCTAAATTAGATATCTCGAATAAATTAGTTGTCACCAATATCATTTCGATAAACCATTTTACCATCGGTCCGGGAGAAATAACAGTTTCCTAAGGTAACCAAACATTCATGTTTTACCGTCACGTTTGTTTATAACCACACACACAGAGTATTCAGTCTTTTTTCTTAGAAGGACTGTTACACACACACAAAACATTTTGAGCACATATTCTAAAGCATAACAATAAATAAAAATGCGCATTAAAACATTGTTTCATACCGTATGTAATTTTACACAATTTTTTAAAGCGATTGTATCCCATAATGTGAGAAAACTGGAAGTTTTGGTGAATTTCTTATATATATGCAGGCTTTAACCTGCTTATTTTATGTTTCACATAAATACTAGAGCATAGCACCAATTTAAAATGCCCTTTAAAAGTTTATTCCTTGAAAATGTGCACAAATAAAACATTCAAACGCGCAAACACATGCTCCCCGAAATTAAACTACTTCTCCGTAAAAAGCATACTTTTTCCTGCACAAAATACTCTAAAAGTCCACCGCAATGGTATTTATTTAGGGATATTTTTGCTGATAGGACCTAACCAGAAATTTGCTTGAGTTTCTACATATCTCCACTGGTAATGGTTAATCCAATATTATTTCTTTTACTCTGAAAATAATTACTAATAAGACTATTCGAAATACATTTTTTCGTTTAGTGATTAAATGCCATTTTTTTACTACATTTAGGTCACAATTTACTCAATATTTATTTCAAATTTGAAGAATGTATTCATTTATCTCCCAAGATAATTGTAATTCTTTAGTACATGGCTACGTTTCAAATAACGTTTAGCACATATTTCATCTCAGCCCACCATAAAATGTAAACAAAGTTTATACACAACGTTACATGTTATTCTGTGCGACACTTTCAAAATAAATAATCGTCAAACCGAAGATTGTTATACTTTCAACACCATGAAATGATTTTATGCTTGGAACTTGCAAGAGTTTTATTCCTCCCTCAGGTGCGATCATATTCAAAGTGGTTATATCTTCCCATAGCCGCTCAAAGCATGATCTAACCTAGCCCACTCCTCAGGAATCGAAACCATCATCCCAACCATAAACACCGGTACTTGTTCGACGAAAGTGTGTGAAAATGAGCACTTTTCTCCAGC
Source organism: Sweltsa coloradensis (assembly GCA_024449915.1). Classification (NCBI taxonomy): domain Eukaryota; kingdom Metazoa; phylum Arthropoda; class Insecta; order Plecoptera; family Chloroperlidae; genus Sweltsa; species Sweltsa coloradensis. The sequence continues at coordinate 677,130 of JAMZAV010000395.1, forward strand.
CTCCTAAAAAGTGCACTTTCACGCAAGACGGTAAAAACAAAACACACCCGTACGTAGCCCTACTTCGAACCCCAAGGGAGGACATTTTGAATTACCAAAGCTTGATTGCATTGCACACACACACGTCGTCAAAGTGTATGGCTGTAGCTATATGTAGAATATTATCTCTACCTGCGTGTTGGGCTATAAAAATTACCCTGGAAATTACCATTGCTTTTGTTGTGCCATTACAAGAGAAGGGTTATGAGAATAATCCCGCCCGGGCTATCCTATTTCCACGAGAGATTTCGGCGATATCGTAACTATGTACACCGCTAGAACAAGGGTGCACAAACTCACTCCGCACAAGAATCAGAAGGTTTGGAGTAAAGACGGCTGGATGAACTCGGGCTTACTTGTTTTACAGCGTTAAATGAAGAAAATCCAGTGAATTCGCATACGTACTAGTATAAAGACCACTATTTGACACCCGAAAAAGTTGAAACTGTATAATAATGTTAAGGAAAGATTTCGTATGTAGTTATAAAATGTAAATTCGAATTTTATTCAATGTATTGCGTATGTTAAATTTTCAATATTAATCAGAAATCACAATTTTCTTTAATATAACATTATTTGCTTACCACGACACACTCTTCATTAACTTATATCGTCTTGTTTATAAAATTAATTTGGGTTATAAACCGAATAAGACGGTGGCCAGAATTGCTGTGTTTGAATCCAGCAGTCTGCACTTACAATAATATCAAATGTGTGGTTTAACTCACTCTCTATGGTGTAATGTTTTTCTCCTTCATTAATAAGGCTCGATATTTACCTGCAAAATGAAACAAAACAATATATTAGCACATCAATCAATACTATTCAGAGAACAGATAATATACATGGTGTACATTATTTGTAGAAAATACAACTTTCAAATAAACAAATATAAATAATGTAAATCAAGTGCAAGTCTTGGTTAATGCTTATAGTTTTATTCTTTAGGTTTGTGCAGATCCAATAAGGGAAACAGCACACATGTAAATCTCAGGTAGTGTTCAGGGTAGAGGCAATTTAGCTTGCTACCTCCCTCCCGCATCAGAAGCCGAGTGATAGCGCTAAGCTGCGCTCTAGCTGTGCTCGAGACGCGCCTAGCGACAACAATCTAAACCACACCAGTTTACATTATACAGCCCGGAGATTGCAAATAACGTTAGCGGTTTTTATAATGGGGGCGCTTTTTGGTTGCGACGCCAGAAGTTTTTTACTCGCGCTCAAAATCAGGGATGTCGACTTGGAAAGAGCCATACACACATTGTGGTGAATCGAAAAAATAATATGAGCAAACCACTCACAGCCTTTTTCTAAATTTTGTAAAAAAAAAGTTTAAATTGTTTTTTTCTCGCGTGTTGTAGTGATTAAGTTGAGAATATTATTTTGTATTTTTATTTATTTTGTAATTTTATTATTTTTTGGGGAAAAAGTGGAGAGAGCTGGTGTTGCGACAAGAGAATGAGGAAGAAGATGAGGTGCCAAGCTTGGCAGGTCGGCGCTGAGTCGGTGATGCCCAAGATCAATTATGGAAACACCCCTTTACCAACTAAATATTGTTGGAAAAAAGGCTGTGATATATATATATATTTATTTCCAATACACTAGTTTAGGAAAATCGTTATATCACTTGGATATTTACCCAGCTCTATAGAAATACATGGGACACAATAGTTTAAATAGCTAGACGTATAATTCAATAAATAAGCTAAATAAATAAATAAATAAATTGGATTTAAAGTCTACCCACTCAGTTATATAACTAATTTTCAGTGGGGGACAGTAAATCAAAGCGACCAAGCCAACCCTGTAGGCCATTAGGATGGCTCAAGGCTTCACGTATTTATCTGAAATACTAAACATTGGTTACAGCGCAAGTATGAACAGTTAGTTATACTCACGGATCCAAGTTGTGAATCCAATTAAATAAATATATATGTTTGTAATTTAGTTTAAATCTCTATCCCATTGTTTCAAAACCACACCAAACAAAATCGCCTTAAAACAATACCCATTTAATCATGTCCGTCGTGTATTTACCACTCGCAGTCTGACCGCAATCCCATTTCATTAACCTACACCAGGTCCTGCCATTGCGCAGTTACCTCCTGTTCGCTTCACCAGCGAGATTCAGTTGCAACAACGTGAACAACACATCGCGCTATTTGCGCACTTGCAATGTTGTTTGCTCGAGTTAAAACCGGAGCACAACTGTGCTTGTTAAATAACTGTTGCATTCTATGAAGTACTGCAGAACTCTCCGCCGCTTCGTTCAACGTTAACATTCTGTGTGTTACTCACAATAAGAGACAAACAAGTACTGCTCATTACAACTTGACCTGTGACTTCAATCCCGAGATGTATTTACTAAATCTCGTCGAGTGATGTTGCAAGGTAAATAAGAAACACAAACACAAATCCACGAACAATTTCAGATTTCGAAATCTCCTTAGAAACATAAATATGATTTATACCATGTAATGCTGTATTATACATTGACATTATTTAAACAGTATTGTTATTAATACTATGTGGATATACTTTATCGTTTTAACAAAAACTGTGCAACTTGTTCAACGTTTGATTGTAGTTAATAAAACAATATCAAGAATTTTACAAACAGCTGTATCGCATTTAGTCTATTGATAGTGTGTTTTATGTATAATAAGAGATCCGTTACACGAAAGGTTGTTTTGCGTGACGATTATGTTTACAAAGTTTAATGTTTTAAACTTTATTAAATTATTAAATAAGGTTTTGCTACAACATCTCGGTAACCAATTAATGTATTTATATCTGAAGTTTGATAACATACTTAAATTTAAATATTATTCAATTGCCTTTATAATATGTTTGATATGGGACTCAATTTTAATTTGATTAATTTGATATAAAATTTCAAACGTTCAATGTATTTTTAGCTGCAAATGTGATCAGAGTGGTGCCACTGCCAATAATCGTATTATAGAATATGCGCATTAAAGAGAAAGTGAATTGTAGAGATAACTATGAACTAACAATCTGGTTGGTGGGGAACACCAATGAAGAGGAAACAAATGAAAGAAGAAGCCTAAAATATGAGCATTTTTTGGTGTAAAAAAAGTACTTTCGTAAATTGAAAGTTAATCCAACGGAAAAATCTGGAAAAACACTTCAAGAAAACGAAAAGAAAGAGTTTAAGACTTAAATCTCGAAAACATCAAAACTAAAGATCACTGTTCAATAATGTTGAAGCAAGGCGATAAGTTTTCTGTTGTTTCAGCACATGCACACGGTGGTGTTCACCACCCCCCCCCCCCCCCCCCCCCCACGAACCCACCAGACTGCACACGCCACGGAACGCCGGAGGTGAAAGAGATTGCTCCTGGCGAAATTTAACAAGATTTGTGCGAATACCCGAAAAATAAACTACTTTCCTTTTCAGGCGAACCTATCTTGTTGTTTTTCTATTGGCCCGAGTTGAACTGCACCAGGCTTGTTTGCGCCCCAAGGTGGAAACAGATATCTCACACTCTAACAAGTCGCCAGGAAATACATGGTAGTGGTTACCCTGGGAAATTGATTCGGGCAGAGTCGACCCCGAGGCGTATCATGTATCAGCCGGGGACCTGCCCACTTAGACCATGAGAAATAAGCTGCGACAATCAACAAATTGTTTAGGAAGAAATCTGTGCCGAACCTTGCCAGAATAACCATGTGGATATTATAAGAAAGTGAACAAGGTAATTATTTATATTATGCCAGAATAAACATTCGGAATTCGGATATAATATAGTGTACAAAGTAACTACATATATTAAGCTGGTTTTGTTGTGGTGTTCAGATATGTAACCTGTTGCTTGACATTATTTTCTATTATATTAATTTTCTTGTGCAGCAGAAGTACCACTTTCCAAAGACCATAACTATATCTCAATAAATGATAAGGTAAAAGTTATATGAAGGTTGATATAAAGTAAAATATATGAACGAATAATGATCATATAAACAAATATTTAAAAAAAAAAACAATAATAATACTATTATAGATATTTTATATCATTGAGCTATGACTAACTATGAGTAAAACATGTTTTTTTGAGTTTATTTTATTTTATTTCTTTATTTCTTTACGTCTATCCTTTTCAGTAAAATAAAACTGATTTAGAAAGGATGACACGTAACGTGGTTTTTACCAATTTTAAGGAGTGTGAAAACTTTATTCGAAGTATTTAAACGTTCGCACGGTGCAAATCAATTATAAAATACACAGAGTCTTAACCCAAAGCATGTATAAGTTAGTTTTAAAACGTAAAATAATAATTGGGTAAGTATAATGGAACAAAGTTTGGTCATAGACTGAAAAATAATTGAATTGTTCATATAAAGCTGTCATTAATTTCATGTTTGATTTTATTAACGCTTTGGTAGAAATTAATCTTACAGATGTTTATATATAATTTAAAAATAAACTAAGTGTTTATAACAGATGTATAAAGAGAACTCAAAGTTTGTTACAGCTTGAAGTTTATGATGATTATTGATTTGAATCTGCATTGATTGACATTTCTAATTGTTGTGGACAATTGAAAGCCATTAATAGATTTTCTTCATTGGTATAATGTTTAAGAGCCCGTTTGGTAAAAAATATAAATAAATTAATTTGAAATATATGTGATAGGTGAAACTTAAGCGACGTAAAATATTTCATTTTTTTGAGTTTTGAATCGCAATCCTTGGTTACAAAATTATTCAATTCTCAAAATTACAATTCTACAAACATTAACAATACAAATATGACTGTTAAACTCAATAATTAATCACAACTTTCATTGACATAAAACACATTTTAACTCGTTATTGGTTAATGGGTAACTGAAAGTCAATTTCGTTTTACTAAATGATTTATTGGTTTCGATTAGTAGACAATGCGTTATTTATATTGGTAAAGAGCAGTACTTCAGTTAATAGGTGCTAAAATATCATCTAGATTAAAGTTCTAACTTATGACCAGAAGATAAATAACGGCATTAAGAGAAACTATCGTCGTTTAACTCGGGAGTTTTGAATTAATGTTTTCACAACGAGCCTTGTGAATGTACTTTATTTTAAACGGTGTCATTTTTCATAGCATGGTAATTGGATTTCGAACCCTCCCCTTTCTTTCTCCGTACCCATGTACTGCCACGACTAAAAGAAAATAACTTCGTTACCGAACTGAAAACTTTCGCGGATGTACAGTTGAGTTCACAAGTGTTCACAAGTTAAGCGATATTGGAAACCTGAGACCTTGTAAACTTACGTATCACTGGTGGTGTTACTTTATTCATGACTGTACGCGGACAAAAACCTACCCAAAAGTTAATTAGGAGAGAAATGATAAAACGTTATAAAAATTTGAATTTTCAGTCATTTGAAACTTTTTTAACTTTTCTTTTATAATCCAATATCATAATATTTGCATAACGTCGTAAAGTGATTATCACTCTTTTCTGGGTTCGTCGCTCAGAGTTCCAACAATAGAGATAAGTTTCTTCTCGAAGAGGGAAACTATGTGTGCTGAAGAGTAGAAAGAAAGCCCCAACAATAGAAGTTAAGAAGAATGAAAACTACAGCAGAATAATATTTAAATAGAGCAGCGCCCTCAGTACACTCAACATTACTTTCACCCACTTCATGAATGGCGAATAAGTTTATTTAATTAAACAGTTACACATAATTTTAGCGTTTAGCTTTTTTCTTCTTCAAAGTAACAAAATATTTTTATTTTTGTTTTTGAATATTTTAATTGCTATTGTATTCAGACATTCAAACCAAATTACCTTATCTAAACCTCGAAAGGACAAAATCAAATTCAAACTGTATCCTTAAAATTCGTGAAGATTATTATTTGTGGGTTTTGCGATGTAGTATTCAAAAATCAAAATGCATCAATTATATTTCGCAGTCACACTCATTAACTGGACTAACTCTTCGCTCGCGATAACATTGCTCACGCTGTTGAAGCGGACAGTGTGGAACACGTACGTACGACGGGTGTACATTCACGGCGCAATAGTTTCCTCTTATCTGTTGTAAAAGGCGCAATTCAGCATTTAACACTCGCACTCGTTACATAACCTATCAACTCATCTGAACACGTATCCTAATAAAGACAAATAGTAGTACAACTTTATTTATTTTAAAAACAAAGCTCTGCCTTTACATAAAGGTTGCCTTAAAGACACAGAATAACAAAAATTAATTTATCTACATTTATACAATTGTTTGACAATAAGTAAAATTAGTTACAGATTATAAAAAATGGAATGAAGTGAAAAATGAAGTGAGAAGTATGATTTGTGAAGTATAAAAATAACAAATACTGATTTATACTTGTTACTTCTTGCTTTGGCCATAATTTTAGATGATTTCTAAAAATCAAAATCTCGTGTTGCCACAGTTCTGCTCCAAAAACACGAATTAAGAGGCCTGCGTGCGTACGCTCAATGTCTATAGTGCAGTACTTTCGTACTTCAAATTATACGGAGGAAAAATAAACATTTTCTTCTTCTGTTTTCACCCACCTACAGATAACTAAATACCTATTTCTTGTTTATAGCCCTTTTTCTATTAGGTGAGCACATTTTTTCGTACAAAATTGCAATTTTTGGTCGAAATTTAAAAATTGAATTTGACCAAACGGGGCTAGAATTTGTTAAAAACAAGTTATGAACGAGGATTGGTTTTATCTTTCAGAGTATGCACAAAAAAATCTCGATTGATAGAAAAATGTAGGCGTAGTTTGAAAAGTACGAACGCTTTTCGGGTCGCATCATAGCGTTCCTATGCTAATTCATTGAGATTTTGAACTTCATCCAGTCGTATACACAATGCTGTCAAAAACTTTCTTGATCTTATAATGCAGACCTTAATTAATTGTGGTTCATCATGCTGATAATCATGAAAGATAACATTACAAACTTTAGTATTAATTGTAAGCTCGCTAATTCACTATATGGAGAAGATAAAGCCAGGGGAATATGAACCACAATCTATTTTCTGTCTCCTTTCTATGACGGCTCCAAAACCAACTTTGTATCCTAGAATTTATATTTTAACATCATAATCTTCATTGTGGAACAACTTTAACAAGCAAAAAGTAGAAGCGAATCAGTTTTGTGCCATAACAAAAGTTGTTCGTTACACGGCAGCAAAAAGTGTTGGGAAACCCAGAACAGCAGATTTCGTATCTGGTCTTTAAGCCACAAGAAAAACTAGGAGCCTGGTAAAACACAAACAAATATCTGTTAAAAGTCTACGACAGCGAGATTCTTTCAATGAAGAGTTTTAATTAGAGATAAAGCTAAGTGCTAACAGAGGTTTAACTCGGGTCGTTACCGGACTGATTTCGGGTTTTCGGGACGGGTCGCGAAGGACAGGGAACTGACGGCCGTTATAAAACAGCTCGTAAAAATGTATATTGAATTTTACTTTTAATAAATCTTTCATCATAATTGTCTCCAAATTAATTTTCTATAATTATTTTTTTTTTTGGAACGAATGTTGTATAGAATATATTAAAAATTGACTGGACCGGCACCTCCACCAAAGAAGTATGTAAATTTTGGACCGGCACCTCCACCATCCTCCAAAAATATATTTTTGACACGAAAATATTTTTTGACTATCGAGTCGACCCCCAAATACCCGACCCGACCCGATCCGAAATTTTGGTTACCCGCACACTACTTATTATGAGAAATTGCGTTAAATACCAGTTTCCAAACTTGTCTTTTGGAATAATTGTATTCGTTATACAAGTAAATTACAGAAGATTATAAAATCACTATCCAATGTGGTAAACACGGTTTTATTTGTTATTGCGTTGCTCTTATTTTTTCTCCTGCTTAAGAAAATATAGTATTTTATTATATATATATATATATATATGTATGAGATCTAGGCAGCGAATAATCTAGCACGCGAAAATCATGTTCGCCAAAGGCGGAATGAGCTTTTACACACAGACCACCAGAACATTCACGTAAGTTCTCAGTGTTATTATCTTGCTTTATTTATTTACTTTTCATTTTGCGTTCTATTCAGAAATAAAATCCCTTTAAGTGCAATCCAAAAATGTGAAAATGTTGTGTACATGTATGGCATAAAACACAGGGGCAGCTTTTGGGCCTTAAAAAAAGCATTAACCATTTTACATTTGACATCATCGACCGTATTTTTCCTCTGGGGCAATTCCCGCCACCTTCTAACTTTCATAAAGACGTGTTAAGAGGTGGAGGGGGGGGGGGTCGGACGCCGCTGGCCAATTTCTAATCTCAACGTCTGGAGAAAATAAAGTTTTCTACTTCTAACTTCCCCGCCGTGTTTCCTACATCGTTGTGGCCAATTGAGTGCAGTACTTGACAACCGAATCAGATGTAAGACATACTTTGATCCAATTGAATCAGTCTTCTTCACTAAGAGCAAAACCTTTATTTTCCCAGCATCAACTGCGTTACTTGCTCTTGCTCTTAAAGATTGCATTACGCTATATTGCTCTTTTCTCGTGCTTTATAACCAGTATTGAGTTACTTTAATTCTTAAGGGGGAGTATGACGTTTTCTGGGGAAGTCACTTTTAGAAAGCAGGACTTGATTAATTTAATTTAGCAAGGAGAATCGCTGTTATGAACTGTATTGTAACTTTGTGCCTTCTGCACTATATAAAAGTCACTTAATTTACTTTACTTTAGTCTTGCTAAAGTTAACTATAGTAGAACAATATATCTTAGTATAGAAGTTTTCATATGACTATATTACATTGCACTTGTAGGACTACGGTCCCGTTGTCAATAAATATTAAATAAAAAGATATATTGTTATGATGGGGTTTCAATGATTTGACCCCTAAACGTCACATCCCTCTTCTGGGCCCAGACGAGTTAACCAAAAACAAATGATTTCAGGAGTAAACCGTACTTTACTCCCATTTCGGCATCCACGAAATATCGATGATCAGTTTATCATGCAGGACTCAAGAGAGTTCAAAAAATTGCCAGCAAATGCAAAAGTAACAAGATATACATACTTTTAAGTTAATATGTCATGAATAGTTTATTTGACATAGGGAATAAATTGTAAAATGTTTTGTCGATTAATAGAGAGAAAATTGTAAATATATTATGTTAAATGTATATTAGAAATATAGCGCTTAAAAATAAATTAATACAATACGAAAGAGAGTTACTCTAAACTTTAATCTTTGCTATTTTTATTATGAGTTACATTTTTACTCATAAATTTAACTCCGTTTTGGTACATTCGTCTTTTCGTGGATTCGGGCGCAGGTGTCTAAGGCTAGCTAGGCATCTAAGTAGAGTTGTGAAGGAAACGTGCAGGGAAAGGCTAAATTCCTTGCATTCGCGTTTGTGACTAAAGAAACCTTGGAAGAAACGTTCAGTCAGGATTGCCGTGGCGTGTATCAATCCCGATACCTTCTGAATCAGAGTCGATCCAACTCTGTTGCTAAGATCAAAGTGTAATAGGTTAAGTTTACTGCGCAAGCTCAGTTCAACCGGCTTTAAATCCTTCAAACTCACAAGATCCAACGACTATAAAACACGTTCTTTGCAATTTAAATTGGTTTTCGATCTGATAAAATCACTGTGGACACAATAAATTTGTAGGCCGTGTGTTCCACAGGGGAGTGATAAGACATGTTCCAGTGTGACCCGTGCATAGATCAGTCCAGCCTGGTCCGCACAGAATAAATCTCGCCGCCCAGATGAATCAGTCCGCGCGGATCGTGTTTTAAATTGAAAGAATTGAGCGTGACCAGGGAAGGAATCTGTTTTATTAACATCCACGTCGAAAATTTCGAGATTTATTACCGTGGTGACGTATAGCCAGGACAATAATGCTCTGAATCTGTGTAACAGGGGATTTATTTTAGCCAATTTCGATGTTGTAAGTTATAGGGTGCGGAAGAAATGAAGGAATAGTGGCCAAAACGTGAAGTGCCTCGAGCAGTTTTGCGTTAAAATGTAAACTGTGTTTCATGCAGAAGAAGAGTTATATTTAAATTAAAAAATAAGCCAACAGCATTTTCATAAAAATAATGGATGCAAAGAGTGGAAATTATATGTAATATATAATTTGTGGTTTGAATAAAGTCCCCACTGAAATTCAGCTCTGTGACTGCTCTCAAATATGAATGTATATATTTATTATTACAAAAAGAGGTAACTCAAAGCTAAAGAAATTAAATTTTTAAGAAGTATTATTGGAGGAGAACGACTCAGATGGTTAGGATACGTGAAGAAGATGGGAGGGGGTAATTGGGGTTAAAGAAGGCACAAAGAGCGAAATGTGTATATCGTGGGAGCACGTGACAGTGAGGACTGAGAAGAGTGGAAAAAACGCTGATCCCGGCAGCCTAGGCACAACAGTTTCTGCCATTGACATCGATGTAAAGAACACCACTCTACCCAACGTCTTGGAAAATAGTTTAAGATTACATTTTATTATTTTATAATCTTTCAATTATCTTTTATAAGTCTCACATCATAAGAGTATTATCTGTGTTCATTATTGATAGTCGAACACCAATTCATAGGTTTAAATACGAAAACTTCACATTCACTGTTTCCACGCTTTCTTTGATTAATCAGAAATAACGAAAATATTTTACCCATTACTTGTGTATTAAGGATAGGCCTATACAGACATAAAATAAAGTGACTTTGATTTATTATAGTATTTTAAAAGAATCTTATGAATCTAGCAACATGATAAATGAAGCCTAATTCGTAAGTGAGGTTATCAGTGAAGTGGGAGGCCAAACTATGGCTGCCATCTTGGATTGTGGGCTCTGTCGGAAAACGGACTACGCACCTTGCGCAAGGGTCATGGGGGCGAAAATTGTACTTTACCTTCATAGAAACAAATCCAGTGAGAAACGGACCTTTGCTCTTAACGCTTAGAAAATGACCCAACTTTATTGCAATTATGTGAATAAACTAATCATAAAACAGTTTTGGATAATGTTATGATAAAATATTGCAGAGATATGAACTCAAACTTGTCTTTGATTTACTGAGATAATCTTACAGTGTAGCCCATGTGGTTTATATGGAAAACTGAGCCAATTTCAACTTAGGGACGTGGGCTAAAAAACTTCCGAGGTGTGTTTTCTTCATATTGAAATAATCTTTTCACCATCAGTCGTTTCGGATTGAAAAAATCTTCATTCATCGAAATTTATAAAATGAAACATAATATGGTGCTTGGAGTAAAATTAAATTATATTTCAAGATTATTAAAAAGCGAATCGGATACCCTAAATTCTCCTCAACTTTACATAGAATATAGAGATGTGTCCCGAAAATACACTAGATCCGAGGGAATTTATTTTAAATCCTCTTGAAGTAAATTGCCTCAATCTCGTGGTGGAAAGTGAGTTTCCTAATTTCACCGAGCCGGGTTTTTCTTATTAGAGTCGACTCCTTTCACTTTTATATATGCGGCCCAATAAAGTCCTAATTCAGTGGTGTTCGCGGAAAAATGTGGGAAGGAATAAGCTTTTGAAAGACGGCGCGTTTCTCAGATCAAACTTCTCCTGGCCGCTTCGATAGGCACCGACAAATAATCCGACGTCAAAATTATTTAATATTCGTTTACGCAGAAAATTAGGTTTTATTAGCATTGAAGTAGAATTCATAACTCTTCGAATTCTGTCACCGATCTATATAAATATTTTTTTCATTTCGTCATAATATAACCAGCTGAGTACAAAACGTCATTCATACTTTTTTAAATTCTTTACATAGACATGCTTATTAATTTCCAAGCAAAAACTGACATTTAGGTTTTCCATGCATTTTAAACGTTCACGAAAGTGAACATAATAATTATATTGAAATAAATATTTTCCATTTCCCCCTTTCTCCTCCACCTCCTCCTCTCCTATATCCCGACAAAATATTTTGACTTTCCCCCCATGAACTCAGAATGCTTTGAGGCGAGTAATTTATAGACGACTCAAGCTACGATGCATAGTACATATATTTTAAAACCAGTATTGTAGTGTTAAAGAAATACCATAAGTTTACAGTTTACTGATTTTGGATAACAGAGTTGTCCCCGGAATACAATGTTTTGACTTACATTAGCCTAATTTTGTTACGCCAAGTCTAGCTTATAGCAATTATGATAGAAAGGTGTTAGGAAGGTATTGGTCAATATTTATTTACGCTATTCAGCAGAAAAATCTATCCTCGATATATTACTCCATTCAACATCACAATTCAACATCACTCCTATATTTAAAAAAATGTGTTTAATTGGTCTACCTCTATTTAAATAAATAAATGCTTGTAGGATGCCCGCTGTAGGGTAAACATAAGATTTAACCGGTGTGCCCTTTTTCAGGTGTCTAACTAGGTATGTTGTGGATAGGACAATTGTGAAGGGATGTCCATTGTCCGAAGGCTGTTTAAGAGAACTCAATCCCGTGCATTCGCATTAACGACTTAGGAAAAACTCGAGAAACCTTCAGTCAGGATTGCCGGTCTCGACGGGATTTGAACCCGGGACCTCCCGAATCAGAGTCGCGCGCTTAGCGCTCGAGCCAACACTGTCTGTGTCCACATCTGTAGGAAACACCCCCCTGTTTACTTAGTATAATCACATAACCGTCAACATACGGACACTGCATGCAAGTTCAAGTTGTATCAAGATGCACAATGGCAAAGAAATACAAACCCTAGCTCTACTTTCAGTGTGTATGGTTTGAAAGCACAATACCGTCTCCTACTATAAATAGAAGGCAATTTTAAAAAATCGTCTTTAGAGTCCACCCACTCAGTTACATAATTGATTTTCAGTAGGAACATTAAATTTAAAGCAGACCAAGCCAACCCTGTAGGCGCCGACACCATCGACGAGCGAACAATGACCAACTAGAGATCAGCATATTTAAGAAGGAAACTCCGATCAATCGCCTTAGAATCTCCTTAGAATCTACCTTAGAATTTATTTTGTGCTTCGTTGCTAGGACGGCTCCAAAGTCACCGTTTACACATTCCCAAGCTAAGAACTGATGGACTGACAAGAACACATCTGAAGTTAAATTTCTGCCTAAAGCGGGAATCTAACACTGCTGTACCTTCTGTATGTATGTACCTTCTGAATTAGAAGCAGAGGCTCTAACCGCAAGATCCACGGACTATTAACTGACTTTCTTTGTATATATGATTTGAAAGTACAATACCGTCTCCAAGCCATAAATATAAGGCAAAAAGTAAAAACAAAAGTGTGTATTGTAGCGATCAGAATCTCCCCAATAACCACAATGGCGTCGACCTGAAGCCCAATCATAAGAATTCAGTCCGTGGCGTCTTTTTGTTATTCTTTTCGTGCTCAGCGTTCAAATCGCAGCCGTCTTTGATCACTCATCCGCGCAACTTATTTTCCTTTTTTCATCGTCACACTTTTTCTATTGTTTTCCCTTTCAATTTCCCTCATATGGCTCTTCACACATACCATGAATAAAAGAGAAGGTAATAGATATATATCCGTTCCGTTTTGTTCCGAACAAACCCAATAGAAGGTCTCGCATTCGCTCTCGAAGTCAATAAGAGATCCTAGATGACGCTCAAATATCTTTCGTTTGATCATCGGCGGCTGCTCCCTATACCACTCACTTCGAAGCTTTGATCGTAAATGAGGTTTGTTTCTGTATTTCAACTTAATATTTGTAGCTCTTTGTGAGATGATTCTTTCTCGGGAAACCCTCACAACTGTTCGGAAAAGTCCTGAATGGAATCAGTAACAATAATTTCGAGAATATCCACCTCGATGTTGGCTTTGCTCTAACATACATTTGAACATAGAGGGGCACATTTTGTTGAGACCAAGGAAATAGAACAGGTTGATTAAATTTGTGAATGAAATTTGTTCATCCATATTGTAAATTCTACGGATCAAGAAATATTAAACATACATCTAAGACATAGTTGTATAAATAGTGAAACAACATGATTTGAGAGCTTGTGTTAAGTTACAAATGAATACAAACATTAATTGAATAAAGAAACCACCAACTCATTCACACAACTGGTTTTCAGTGAAAGACTTTAATTTAAAGCAAAACCAACCAATCCTGTCTGCACAGAAATCATTGTCTGGCGAACAATGGCCATCCAGAAATCGCTATTCGAAAGTGTAAATAGTGACCAAATGGCTGGGCAGAATTATTCACTTGCAGACGAGGCCAGAATCAACGAGGAAGGTTTAGAACAGCTGTAAACAATTTTACTATTTGCTTCTTGCTAGGTCGGCTCAAAAGTGAGCCTTGGCATAAACCCAGTACAGGCATGTATGGATTTAAGTCTAACGGCACGAGACAACGTCTATTACGGGCAACTGTTAACTTGTCATTATTATAAAGAGTATCGTATGTTCGTCTACTGAAACTCTTGTGTCAGCCATGTAGGCCTATATCCAACTTTCGTCTTATAACGAGTTTGCTCGACGCCTCCCCATAAGAAATTCTCTACAACCAATTTCATCAAAATTGATTCCCAAAATGTATTCCGCATCTCCTTTATTCAAGAGGTATTGATATTTGTCGAAGTCAGCACAAAAACCGAGTCACAAACTTTCTCTACAGACTGTACGAAATTTAGAGGGAAATTGTTTTCCGATTCCTGCTCACGGTAGGGGCGGGTTACAACTTTAGGGATGGGGTGAGTTTACTACCTTAGGGGTAGGGGAGGGGAAATTTGTGTGATCTTTATGCAGTCATATCCAACTGATTGTAAATTCAAGATTTGAACCCGGGCCTTTTGATTCTGGCGCTGGGGGGGGGGGGGGGGGCGATGACTGGGTCCCGGGCTAGCCTCGCACAGGGTATCAAGGTGCTGTTATATACGAGGGGTAATGACCCATCCTTGAACATTGAGGAGAGGATGGTTCCATTGATCCGTGTGATCTGGAAGTGAAGGTCACTGACAGCTGATAAGACGCTGACGACTACGAGGGGTTTATGAACTAGACTAGAGTGAAGATGGGAGATACGGCGAGGGAAGTTGGACAATAAAGATGGACGGATCTTTACTTGGGTTGGCTGCGGAGGTTAAGAATGCAGCCAGAGCCGGGTCAAGTTCGTGGCAGATGTCTGCAGTACTTTGATCCTAATCCAAGTGATTCTGAACGAAATGAAGAGAGACGCGTCCTACTTCTAAGGAATCAAGCAGTCCAGTGAGAGAACCAGTCGGCATCAACCTGATGATGGGTGAGGAAGGTTCACCCGAAAGTTCGTGTAAGTAAGCAGTGACCTTGGTGATAAGTTTTTAGTTCACGTTTTAATATTGTTCCGGGCCAATGAGCTCTTTCTATAGAATAAGTACTCCGAGATTAACATTTCAGTTCAGCATATTCATTTGCTATGCTTTCCTACAGAGTATCAAGCATAACAGACGGTGAAGCTTCCACTGGTCACACGAGTAACTTGACCAACCTTAACTTCCTGAGATGACGAGGAGAACGAAGCTCTAACATTAGTTTAAACCTCTCCTGACAAATACAGCATTCGTAGTTACCTACTAGACACTATTACATCAAGTCCTTCACAGTTGAACCCACACAACACAGCGATATTCTACAACAAAGTGTTAGGTGATATAGATCCACCGTTGATGTGCACTCAATATTAACATATGCACGTGTTCTCTTTGTTATCAACAGAATGATGCATGTCATACGATACACTTACAATGCACATATTGTTAAAATAACGATGTTGAGTAAGTTACTTTGTGAGGAAGTTAGAAAGGTTAAGTTGCTTGGTCCATAAAGAAGTTTTAGATTACTTTAAGTTTACTTTAAGAAGTTACTTCCTACACATGAACTAAAAAGTTGTAGAAAACGTAGCAAGTAACTAAAAAGCAACCCATATTAAAATTGCTTTATAAACTAATAGAACGACATAGACGGTTCCCTATATTATGGCCATCAGTTCGAGTAGGGTTCGACAAAATTTGTAATTGTGATACCAATAATTTTATAACTTTACGATTTTTACATTGTTGTTATACATATTATTTATTTTAAAATCGTTTCCTTATAACTTCTTCTTATGTCATTATGTAATACTAGTTTTATTCAGTGAAATTAAAAGTAGAACAAAAGATTGATAAAGCCAATGACAAAATGTTGTCAAGAGAAACAGTCGTGGCCATAGATTCGTCAACCTGCCGAATAAGTGTTACGTATAATCTGTGTAAAGTTCACTGTTTGTGAACACTAGAACAAGAACAAACAACAAGATTACCCATCAAAGAGTGTAATAGGAACACTCACTCGTTAAGACGCCTGACCCACTTTACATAAGAACATTTCGAGTGGATTGGATATAAAATCATTTTGTATCTTCTTCCATTTTCATTCCCTACCCTAGTTTTACAATCCGTGCAATCAATGCTGGTCTTAAAGTCTTGCTGGTCTTAAACAGATGATCAAGAAGAGACGCTGGAGATAGTGTACAGGCGAGTTTAAGTGTTTATCTTCCTGTTTGAGTGTTTTTCGGATTGATATTATATTTGTGCTTATTGGTGTGCGGGTATCCGAAAATTTGGGACGGGTTGGGTATTTGAGTCAAAAGAGGTATAGTGTGATTCAGATAAGGTGGCGGTCGCCGAGGGATCGCAGCACTGTCGTCCACGCACTATGGCCACAGGATCGGCAAAAAGTAAATAAAATAACGGTCTCTAAAACTGCTTTCGGAGAAAAACACGACTATTTTAAAGCCAAGCCTTGCCCAATATATCCTAAAAATAAAGTATTTATAAAGTGTACGAATAAAATCAAGACATTTTGATGCTCCTTAACATTGACATCACATCTGGCGAGGTTGGCATTATAAACAGCTGGAACTTTGGACACAGCATAACCAACAAGGCAAAAAACACTTTCGTAATCGTGATTACTTAAAATCATTATTTCGCTAAAATACTGACTCTGTGGGACGAACTACTTTATTCACAGCTTATTAAATGTTGATTTATGTGATAAAATATCACGATAACATGACCAAATACGGTAGGCCCTACCTAATGCCAGTTGTATGTAAATTGTCAACGTTGGCGTCCGTGCTCTCGCTTGACCTTGACGGCCGCCACCTTATCTGAATCACACTATACCCAAGTTTCACGTAACAAAAACTGTTTTGGTGGAGGTGCCGGTCCAGACAATTTAAACTAATATCTTGTGTAAAAAATGCCATTCAATGAAAATCACGACAATAGAAAATGTATTGGGAGAAAATCATAAAGTAAGATTCTTCACAAGTACACAACATGCACTACATGCAGTATTACAGCCTTCTTTCCCTACCCATGTAGACAGGAAGACCCGTAGAACCTAGGTTTATATCCGAACCCGACCCGATTGTCAGAACCTCTACCCGCATAGTTATAATAATATTTATCATGCTTCGTTATCGTTAACAAAGACAGTTCATGGAATGCAGTTAGCAGATTTCTCAGTATTTACCAATTTCGAGTAAAAAAAAAGCGAACTAAATCACTTGCTCTATTTTTTGGTTTTGTGATCTATGGCAATTTATTACATATTATACTTTCCTACGATAACAATTGTGTGTTTACTTAAACGCACAAGTTAGTTTACACAGTCCAAAGATTAACACTTAAATGGGTATTTCATGAAATAAAAAACAATATTTTGGATTTTAAATGTGTTTGACCTTCTTGCAATGTCTGGTAAAAAATGATTTTTTTATACAAATTCAAAAGTTCCAGCAAAAATGATAATTACATTAGAATCCATACAGCTTCAATCATCAAGGAACCTGACCGCGCACTTTTCCCTCGCCAGCCTCAGTGAGTCCTCTTAATCAACCGGACCAAATTAAACCACATCGGCTGGTTAATTTATCTGAGAAAGTGACCTTGACAAATATCCCGCTAAATAAATCACCCGGGGTAGACGAACAAGAAACACTGTTCGTAAATCACGTGGGGCTTGTTGCAACGTAATAATGGTCAACAGTGGTTGTGAGATATTTATTACAACACAAAGAAGGTGAAGGGTTCATTCCTAGACGCATATCGATGTGTATCACCACAAGGGTGTACAAGGCACCGGACGTGAGGGGTTGAAATACTTCATAGTTAGTTTATTGTAAATTATCATTTTTTACAAGCAAATTTTAACGGTGTTATATTACATGGTCCGTATTAGTAAAATAATATTATGAGTAAAATAATCTATTGATTCATAGAAAATCATTCACATGTAGATTTAGGTTAGATATCAATTTACAAAATTGCCAAGCACGGACATTGAATGATTTTTTTTTAAGTTTAGAACGAGATATTTGCTTGCAGTTGTAGAACACGTCAACAATGTACACGCATAGTATATGGAAGAGGTATTATTATTTGTTATTTTTTCAGTTTATATCTACTGAAATGTGTCAGTTTCTAAAAAGCGTTAGATTTGTCGGAATACGAGTTTAATTCACCTCGAACTGAATAAGGTTCAGTGTTTGACAAACAAAATATAAACCGACGTTATGCAACATAATGTGATACATTGTTCGATGTTCATTTATGACATTAAGTTGTCAGAACTTCTATTATGTGTAGAGATACGTATTTTTAGCGTTTTAGGTTTTTGATGCTAAATCGGTGAACAAATATTTGGTATAATGCTACAAAATGCTAATTTTACTAAAAATAATGTTTTTCCATACCCTTAGAGAACTAGTTTGGCAATGTATTCTAACATTTGTTGTGGCTATATTGAATTGAAATGTTCCTATAATTCATCATTAACCATTAGAAGTGCAAGAAACACACCACATTTAGGGTTTTAGTGGAAAAGAAAAAATAGATGCTACAAAATGCTAATTTTGAAAAAATTAATGCTAAATAATCTAAATTTAAATGCTAAAAAAACTTATCTCTAATTATGTGTACATAATTTCAGAACATTTTAAATGGTTTATCATATTGTGTTATTCTATTAAACCCTGCAAAGTTTCATTGAAATCGAACCCTTACACACAGACTAAACTCCAAATTCAGGCACTTCCAGCAAACAGTAATTTATTAATTTATTACAGAGGTCGGTATTTACAATACATCTCACGGACAAGATGTTAAGATGAGAACAGAGTGAGATAGACTAAACACGTTGGAATGTGATTTATAAACACAAATCATAATAATATAGTAAAAGATAAGTCAAGGTAGATATTTTGGGGATGAAAGGAACAAATAAATCGAATCAAACTCGGTATATACACTGTACGTGTTTGATCCTGTTCCAATCCCCGTGTAACCCCTTGGCTTAGCACACACTGCACTCTGTAGTTGTCCTAGTGTCCTCACCGCCTTCTCGCTAACAGAACACACTGCACTCTGTAGTTCTGGTGTCCCCACCGCCGCCTTCTCCGTCTCGCTATCAGATCAGCTTAACAATCCGTCCACAGCATCACGGCCAAAAACACCGAAAAAACTTTCAAACATCTGGAATTGTCTTTTGCTCCTTGAAAACCTGCTGATAAAGTTATCCGACGTCGCCTTCTAATGCCGTACCCTTTTTTAACAAGAAAATCGTTTTTTCATTGTTCGGCGAAACTTTCAAGTTTCGACTTTTATTATCGTCGCCATCTTGTTTCAAAGAATGTCGCATAAAAGTGTTCGTTCTCTTCTTCCGAAGAACAATGAAACCGAAACGTAGTTTTGCCACTAGGCGCATCCGAACGAGGAATTTCTCAATTACCTTTCATCCCGGTTATGGTGTAATCTCACAAAGTAAGTGAACCCCCTCTCCCCCCCCCCCCCCTTTACCAAAACTCACGTTTTATCTAGTTGGCTCATAAAAGTTTAAGATGAAAAGGAAATGAATATGTCGTAAATTAATTTTCCACACAATTGCGCGCGCCCATTTATATACTGGGTGGCGGCAGAATCGCGCTCATAAGATCATATTTCATGTTTCATGCATTTATGATGTGAATAACCAACAATAAAATATTAATGAAATTCATCACTTACGTAGCGTGTCAAGTCAAACGAAAAAATACAAAAACATTAAATGCTAAAATTAATTATTATATCGTTTGTTTCACTATATTTCTTTGTTCAGATCCAAATGAGTGGTCTCACATTATGATAGCTGAGAAAGGGTAGGGTTTAAAAAGTATATATGTGAAGCTTTGAGAAAGCAGAGATTTTCATATCATATTTTTACTGGTTTTGGTGGAGGTGCCGGGTCGTAAATCAACATTGGATTATGTTTGTAAGGTTATATAATATATGCTTCGGAATTAGGCTGAGTGAATATTGGATTAAAATGTATTAATGAGAATCTGAAACAAGGGATTAATGACGACGAAATAGCCAAGGTTTAGGAGGGGTGAGTGGTCGAAGTATCATTGTGAATTTCATCAATAGTCTAATATTAGCGAGTACTGTCGAAAAAAATGTGTCTATAGTTTTTTTCTCGAACTGTTTATGTTGTGTCAATGCTGGTAGGGAGTTTGCACGTGTTTGTGTGAATGATTTAACGATATCGCGTATTTTTAGTACGTTTATGAATAAAGAAAGTCACGAATATTGCCAACCATACAACACAAAATAATTTAATTTACAAATAATTATATCGACGGTTTTACTCTCTTTCGTTTTACAATTCAGAATGAGTAGTCATGTACTTAGACATTTACAAAAGAAATGTAATGATAAGTTGGTTTTTAAAGCGTTGTGAAAGCAGAGATTTCAAAATTATTATATATTTACTGATTTTGGTGGAGGTGCCGGGTCTTGGGTTAGCATTGGATTATGTTTATAAGGTTATATATAGGCTTAGGTGTTACAGGCTGAGTGAGGGTTGGATTAGAATGTATTGATCGGAATCTTAACCCAGGGATTGATGACAACGATATGGCTTAGGTTTAGGGTGAGGGTGAGGGGTCGAAGTAACCTTCTTCACTACATCAATACCTAATCTAATATTTGCGAGTTCTGTCGAGGAGAATGTATCTATAGTTTTTTCTCGAACTGTTTATGTTGTGTCAATGCGGAAAGGGAGAATACACGTTTGTGTCCGTGATTTTAGTATTGTTAGTATGTCTATGGTAAATAAAAATGTCATAAAATTGTCAACCATAAAACACAAATTTGTTTAATTTACAATTAAATATATCGATATTTTCACTCTATTTCGTTCTTAAATTCTGAATGAGAAGTCTTGTATTTAGACAGTTAAATATTAAAGGTAAGGCGCTGTGATAACAGATTTCCATTTTAATATATTTTTACTGGTTTTGGTGGAGGTGCCGGGTCTTAAGTAAGCATTGGATAACTAGGAAGCTTCGCAATCGCTTTTTTTAGTCGCTTTGATGGATGAGCTTTTTTTAAGTTTTTCGTTTGCGTAAAATATCTTTACTTTTGCAAGTGCTTTGCTTTGCTGCCTACGCATTGTAGGTGATTGTTGTCAAGTTTCTATTGTTACCTGTCAATTGTTATTATTTACCGTAAAAAACTTATATTAAAAGCTTTATTTCTATGGATTCTGGCTAACTATTTCAACTTTTTCTTTCAAAAGGTACTACATCACCATAACCTTAATGTCCATGTATAATATGAACGTTGTGGGCTCACCCGTTTGGTCAGAATTGGCCCAAATGGCACGAAAATATCGCACAAAAATCGAAAAAAATCGTAAAAGTACGATATTCATAAGAAATATTTCTTCGGTTGTACCCAAAAACAATACAGCTCTAAGTTCAGAGATTTCGAAAGTCCCCTCCAATTTTCATCAAGATCGGATATGCCGTTTGCCTGGTAGAGAGTTAACAAACAGACAAAAAAACAAACAAAAAAACACCCGAGCTAAATTTTTTGGGTGTCAGTAAAATGGAAGTCTTCGCTTCGCTCATCCAATAAGTTCGTAAGGTTTAAAATTAGGTATTAGGATAAACGAGGATTAGATTAAAATTTATAATTGGGATAATGGCGACGAAATGGCTAAGGTTAGGGTGGGATGTATGTCGTAGTTACCTAGTGAATTATTTTGTGTACTTCTAATATTAATTGAGAATGTATTGAGAGTATTTGTCGAAATGTGTTAGTTGTGTGTGTTTGATTTGCTGATATAACAAACTTTAGGTGTGTTTTATATAATAGAATGTTATGAATATTACACCATTGAGATTGGCTGATAATACCAGCTAAGGGGATTTTACAAAAAGTTTGAGTGGGTTCAGCAAAATAAGTGTGAAGTTGATTTGAATTTTTAAATTAATTTTGTCGAGTTTGCTGGAAAATGATATCAAACAAAATGTCTCGATGAGTCGCACGAACGTCACGTGACATTGTTCAAAGTCTTCTCGAACACTCGAGAAATCTCAGCAATTGAGTTAAAGCAATTCATTGATACACGATCAAAACCCAGAGGAATAGAAAGATCTTAAAAGGTGGAAAACAGAAAATAATCAGCGTCTCTAATCTCGACGAACAAAGAAGCTTTTTAGATCAGAGCATTTTTTCTCCACACAAAGGGCAGAAACACACAAAAGAGAAACGTCTTGTAGCTTTTTAAGTAATGACGTGATTTTGTTCTGTGAAACGCAACTCAAACAAAATCCAACGAGTTATTTACAAAGTGCGACGCTTTGTTGTGCATTAAGCAGGTTTGATAGTGAAGATTTCGTTGCCTAAATTGAGGGTTCTGTAAAACGATACATTTCAGCAATTTTCGTAACGCTATAAAAATATACGACTTTTTTAAATTTGTAAAGGAAATTCAG
Source organism: Sweltsa coloradensis (assembly GCA_024449915.1). Classification (NCBI taxonomy): domain Eukaryota; kingdom Metazoa; phylum Arthropoda; class Insecta; order Plecoptera; family Chloroperlidae; genus Sweltsa; species Sweltsa coloradensis. The sequence goes on from JAMZAV010000395.1 coordinate 699,963, forward strand.
TAACGGAATGTTTAATAAAATACCAGTTTCACAGTGATAAAATCGGTTTTAATAAAGTTTTTTTACAAGGACGTACAATGTTACCGTTACAGAGTTGTATGTTTGCAAATAACGAAAGGAAATGTTGAATATATTGAATAATATATTGATATTGAATAATGAAACCCTACCCAACAGAAATTTGTTTTTAATGAAAGGCGTCAAAATCAAAAATGAATTCTATATGACATACCCGATGAATGTGTATTGAAGTGATTTTGAGCTTCAACAACGATGAACTTGAACTAGATGTATCATTTAGACCCATGCACCAAACATAGAGTTATTATTACAGATAAAACAGATTAATGACCATCATCTAAAGCTCGAATACCAGGTAGACTGGTTACAATCCACTTTTCTTTAAGCTTATTAAGTCAGCGCTTACACTTGAAGACTCTGCCTGGGATGAACTGAGAGGGTCCTTTCAAAGCCAACAGAATTGCTCAACCACCTATCAGTAACTTCGTTTAACAAATTACTAGATCTGATAAACTGGGCTAATTATCCGCGAGCTTACAGGCGTTTTCCACTGGCGAGGAAATCACCGTGAGAACCCGGGGAGGGGTAAGAGGGGGTGGAGGGGGGGCACAAACCAACGAAGACACGGAAATTAACTGAAGCATACTTTTAAACGTGCTCGTTTTGTGTTTACTGCAAACTGGGAAAACGCAAGGTTAGCTGTTTTATATTTGAGTTAAATGTTTAGGTTACCCTTTATAATGGTCATATAGCTAGAGAGAGTATTTTGTGGGGAAAGTAAAAGTAAATTTTGATTTTGTTATGCGCAAAAGCGGGGAATCGGCGGAGATTATTTTATTATGTTTTGGTTGAAAGTGTTATGTCGTTTCTCCTGATATTTTTGGGAGTTTAAAATGACATTAAAAAGAACTTAGTTACAATAAACAAGTGGTTTTGAAAATTCAGAGGTGGGTATTGTCAATAAAATAACTTGTCATATTTTTTCCGTTTTCCCGAAAGCGGTGAATTAATTGTGAAGTTATTCAAACTTCGCTGTTAACGGTGAAAACTTAGTTTTTAAATTAAATGCATAACCTTCATGGTGATGTCCGTTGAGACTGTTTGTAGCTCTAGTGGCCCAACACAGAGATATTGCGTGTGAATAACCTTCAGAATGATTGTGTTAACTTCCCCGCACCGTAATAAAGTGACGTTTTATTAGGTGTGATCCGAGATATTTCTCCCTGGTTGTTGAAACAAGGTTCCAGCCGGGTCCCGACGAGTAACATGATAGTTATTTCTCATTTCATATGATATAAAGAGAGATAACAAATAACTTGAGAGATGCCGCTATAACGTCTGTACAAAACCAATAACGGCAAAATAATGGCGATATCAAGTAGACCTTCAAGGAAAAAAGTTAAGTAATACATGCGAAATATATCGTTCCATTACACAAGTATTAGGTGGGTATTAAATTGATATTTCTTGGAAAATGAAAATGAAATTTGTATGTGTAAAAACTGGGAAAATGCCCTGAGAACGCAATAATGATTTAATTATATTTTTTATGTGAGTAATTAATGGTAATGTTGTGTTGCTTAGCTGAGCTTAGGATTGTAAAAACATATCTTCTTGCTGTCAAACAATAACATTGTGGTGCTAATGTGACAGGTACTATGAATTATTGCACTTCTGGGACATGTATCCCGTTGTAATGAGGACACAAAACAATTATACCATATGACTTACTTAGGTTACTATAGTAGCTTTTAAAGAAGGATTGACGGAATTTCCTTACACTTTATACTATCATGAAATTAATTAAAAATTCGGAACGAAACATTCATTCGATTAAGTCATCCGGATTCTTTGGAAAACTTCCTTTAAAAAATATTTGTTAGAAACCCTTCAGATCGAAGTGCTTAAAACACGTCTAAATCTGACCCAAACTTCTCCCCCTGAAAGAACTTCCCAAAGACGTCACCAACCCGTGTAAACTCTGCCTAAACCTCTCCGCCTAACCGAGATATGTTTGCAGTGTTCGCATATAGTGATTTATCCCACGAGGCGCTAATCTCAACCTATGAGGGCGAGGAGTGTAAAAGTTAACGATTCGAGCTCAATCATCCCGCGCTCTCCCCGGGGAAGAGAGGGCGCGTGAGTTATGACTTGGGGGACACGACCCCCCAGGCAGAGGGACCCACGTGAAATATGGGGTCACGGGAACTAAGAACATAGAAATAACAAACCGCGCACAGGTTTTAAGAAAGTCTCGCATACAGTACCGATAAAAAGTTACGGCGGTTCTAGGTTCGGTTTCAATTATTTCTCTTGGCGGGCAAAAAACTTTGCGAGATAAATCTTTTATAAGGAAAGATTCTTAAACGATGAAGGTTTTTGTTTTTAGTTATCTTTTCAAAATCATATTTTAACGACTCTGATAGCCCTTGGTGTTTGAATCACTCATTAAAGAATATTGAAGAGAAAACGAGCGGATAAACCATTAGACAGTGGTTGACCCAAACTCATGTAGGTAAAATACATTAAGGAAAAGTAATAAAGGCAGAATTATCCGTATTCGTCATATTGACTTTGAGCTTTAATGTTGGAAAGGTCAGTAATAATATTGAAGCTGGAAAAGGCAAAGGGACAAAACATATAAAGGGAATAAAACAGTTTTTAAAGTCACGTAAGACCATCTGTGATTACTTAAGTGAGGTGTCAGTTAGGTCTAGACAGAAACATGGGTAAAAGACAAATCAAACTTAACTTATATGTTGATTAATACAATAATGCTGTTTGTGGATTCATAGAATAAAGTCTATTAAAAATAACATCCTCTATTTAATCTGAAGTTCCTAGAGATAAGCAACAAGAATATTCCGATTTGCTTAACTAAAACTCTTTTTCAAACACTTGTTGGGGTTACTTTACTGACTATTTTGAAACGGGGTAGAAGCAGAGCAAAAGTGAACCAAAGTTTGATTGGTGTTAACATTTTGTTGAAAGTAAGATTTGTTTGAGAAATGTGAGTGATTCCAATTTTCGAACACAAACCGACAATGACGGCTCAAAGGTAAAGCTAGAGACTGATTCTGGATGCCCGCGTTCGCATCCCGCCACCAGCAATCCTGAGTTAAAGTTTTCCGAGGTTTTCTTCAGTCCAACGACTAAATGCAAGTGATTCAGTCCTCTTTTAAACATCCCTAATACATCCCTTCACAAATCACCTAATTAAATAATACTAGTTTAACACCTTAAGGGGGCATGCATTGCATTTTTGGCAGGTCTCCCACGAGTAAATACAAATGAAATTTTATCAAACACAAATATATTATTTTATGGCAAAATATTAAAACTTAACTCTGAGAGAAAAGTGTCACAAGCAGATTTATGACCATAAATGTTAAAAATAAACATTCTTGTCAAGAATTAAATTGTAATATTGTTATAATCCTCCTTTGTAAATAATTTTTCAACGGAATAGCAAAATCGTTCAATAAATAAATAAAAGTTTGAAATTAAAAAAAAAAAAACAAATAATATATTCTTATAACGCAATACGCTAGCTATAACATGGAACACAGCGCATCTTGCACGGTACTGTACTGGGGGGCTGAGCGCCCTATCTCATGTTTTCTCTGAAGGCAACGGGGAAATGTTCCGGGTTGTAACTTGTAAAACTTGGCAACCCTGTTTGTCGCGATTAAGACCATGATCGCACCTACATAAAGAATGGTAAAATACAACACGTTTGAATCGGTAAACCGCATCAAATTAAAACAATTTAAACGCGAATTGTGTGTGTTGATCTTCTCAAAACGAATTATGTTACTAATGAAAACATTAAACTGTTCACCAACCACGATGCGAACAATATCAAAACACAAATGTTAATATGTCTTATTGCGCACTCAATTAATAATATTTGAGTTAAATTGTCGAGACCTTTCAAGAACTATTTTATTCTGTTGTTGTATTTTATTGTAGGTTCTCTGTAATCTCTTAGCTGAAAACCCCCAACTCGGGTAGGAGAATACAGGTCGAGTTAGTCATTAAGCAGTCGCGTGCGCTTGGCTGCGGGCGAACGACCGCCGCCCTAGATGTCAATAGGTTGTGTTACGTAGCATTATTTTTCCTTTGGGGCGCATAGCACACAAACAATCTTAAAGCAAAACATGTATTAAAAGAGCCATGTTCGAAGAAAATAAATAATAGGTTTTGTTGTTCTGTAATATCTAATCACAGGAAACTCTCTACGTTATATAAGTTTAACTGTTAGTCACTAATCACGAATAACCTATTTCTAGGTTGAAATTACAAGTGCAAATCACGTAGCCTAGGATATAGTGACATACACATAGGTTTTATGTAGAAGCTAACAATGTACTCAGACAAGGAAATCAATCCAACTTCGCAAAGTATCCGCCAGGATCTCTGCACGAAGATTTACTTGGCTTGCGCGCACTCTACAGGATTAGGAAACTCGTTACTCGGAGGTTTGTGTTGCTTTTTCTCGGGGCAGGGGGATAAAACCCATTTCGCGTCGTTGCTACGTACATTACATCCATGCGATTGTATAAGCCAAGGCACACATATTAGAGTGATCGACGTTATGTTATAAAATAAATTGAACCATGGTCGAACATTATTTATTGATCGGGCTGTTTTGTCGCTGCGGTGCACATGATACTGTCTGATATTATCAACACTTTGCGAGACACTTCAAAGTGTTATTATAATATTTATTCAAAACAGTTATGTTTGGTTATAAAAATCATAGGGCCTACCAGTTTTATTAAAATAGTAATCTACCTGTGATAAGTTTCAAAAACAGAGTGTTGTTTTAGACAGGCTCTTTGTAAAGACTTCAAAAGCAACTTAAAATTTATGAATGTCCACGTCAAAACAATGAAATATGTTTAAGACACTTCATTTCTATAACAAAGTGGTAATTAAATAAGTTAGTGACAAGACACGAAACTTTAAAACACAATCACCCTTAACGGAGGAAAAGTTTTAAACTCGATAGGACCAACCCCCAAAAACTACCTCGCCCACGTAAGACAAACCCCTAAAAAACCTTTTCAAATCCAACTTTCCCAGAAACTAGACTCCTTCCAACAAACAAACCAGCAAACTAATAATTAATTTCCATCCAATTTCATTTGTGTTGCTAGAAAAAGAGTGAGAGAGTGATGGATCTTCTGCCTACATCGCGTGCGGTTATTATTTAACTTGTCTCCTTCTCCTTCTCCTTCTCCTTCTCCTTCTCCTTCTCCTTCTCCTTCTCCTTCTCCTTCTCCTTCTCCTTCTCCTTCTCCTTCTCCTTCTCCTTCTCCTTCTCCTTCTCCTTCTCCTTCTCCTTCTCCTTCTCCTTCTCCTTATCCTTATCCTTATCCTTATCCTTATCCTTATCCTTATCCTTATCCTTATCCTTATCCTTCTCCTTCTTCTTCTTCTACTCTCGTCACCTCATCCACCCCTCCAGGTAATGTGTCCGCTCAGAGCCTAATCAACTATTCATGCTGTAACTGTGGATCGTGGAATCAATCCCTACCTCGTTCTACCCACACTGACGTCAGAAAGGTCGACTAACTACGGGACGAGGACAACGCTACGTGATTAAGATGGAGATTTCAAACAACAACGTGCGACTATTAGGGCCGGCTTCTCAGTCTCATGAACCTACGTCAGTCTTGAGCCTGGTGTGACCAACACAACAAGAACACCACAGTGACTGACTTTATTTACACTATGTTGCTCCTTGACTCGCTAATCGAGCTTGGAGTTCACGAGATAGTTCATACAATTCTCCCTCAATTCATTATTAATATCAGTTCAATAATATATAATATCCTTATAACTCGTAAGTCGTAATTTATAATCGAGATTTGTTTTATTACGCCTAGCCAAACCTATATAGATTCGTGATATAAATACCGAGTATTTGAGTCTTCTTCTTATCAGCCCTCCCAAAGAATATGAACGATTACTCACTTTTCTAAAAATAATCATGAAAATTGTGTTTTTTCTGTACAATTTGTGAATTGTATTGATTGTTGTTCTGTGTATTTAAGTGTAAATTAACTAGATGAATAATACAATAAATAATTTTGTTTTTAAAATGGCAAATACACTAATACAAAGGGAATTGCAATGAATGAGAAAGAACGTTATACTACATATCTCAGATTTGTAGCAGAGCATTTATACTGCCGGAAAACCAAAACATTAATGTATCATCATGGTTTGATAGCAATTTCACTGTAAAAAGTCAGTCCTATTTATGCACGTGCTTACTGTGCATCGGTAATATTTGGTTTTAGCGGTAATAAGTAAGACATTTTGTGATTTAAGTGTGTTAAGTTTATACTTTAAACCACACCGTCTTTCTAAATCTAGTTATCGTCGATAAAATTAATTAAGACGGAAAACTTAACTTCAAACAATACATTTTAGTTTGCAACTTATTCCCCGTAGTTGTGCAAGAACTGAGAAATTAATTACGTTTTACTTTGCTAAGCAGTAACCTCTGACTTTCTCAAGACGTAGAAACCTCACTCTTAGTTTAGTTATTATTTCGCGTTCTATAGTTTTGTTGTTTAGTTATTCTAAGTGAATTTCTCGTAGACCTGCAAACGTCACCAACACAACTTTCACAGTTAAACAGCAGTTTGGGTGCTTTAACCTCACTTTTCCAGGACTTTCTTCAGGATCTTTTCATACCTGCTACAATCAAGGCTTTGGCCATTATTTCACGCAATCATTTATAAAACAACCGTTATAAGATATTTTTTAGATACATAAATATATATTGTTTATTTTAATAAGTTGGATCCAAGTGGTAACTTAACTAAGGGTGATCAGCTGCCGATACATTGGTTGTCTCTCTACAGACTTGATTCTTGTAATCACTTTTGATATTCACTTTCTATGAAATAAAAACATACAAAAACGCTCGTGAATGGATTGGAAATAAGTATAAATTAAATTAAATCATTTCAGTGTAAATATTTCTCACTTTTTATTAATTATTGTAAAGCTAGTCATAATTAACTTTATTATAAAATAAATTTGTAAATTTGTGCCTGAAATCGTAAGTGTGGGTGCCTTCATGTGCCAACGAGTAAAAATACGGACTAGACGGATAAAATATATATTGGAACTTGTACACATAAAACTGCTTGTGTGGTATTTCTATCCAAACAGCTGTTACAGTAGCCAGAAGGTTTTATTCGCCTCAATATATTACCACTTAGCCCCGTTATACAGTTCAATATTTACTAAAAAAGATATGTCACTGTGGTTGCTTTGTTGGGTTGGGGATTGTAACCACGTTGGCTATCGATTCGACTCGTTTTTCAGCCACTAGATGTACAAATAGAAATATATGGTAAAGCAAGGGTTAGTTGAACTGTGAAAATGTGTTTTTTCATATTATTTTCTGTATGTTCGCGTTCAATCGTGAAGTGTATACTTATAAATCAGATAAGCGTGTCATGAAGGGGAGGATCTGTATATAGTGGATGTTTAGATACCATGTCCGAATAAGTAGACTCAAATACCAGGAGCTCATGCGTCTAAACAGAGCTAAGTATGAACAAGGCTAGGATTGTCCGTAAACTCATAAGTGATGTTTCTTTAACTAATATTAATATTTCTCAATTTCATTAATTAACAAACACTCCCAAATGTGTAATTGATTTTATGGAAATCCATCCAGAAAGTAACAATCCATCAATCAATCCAATCTATTAAGATCTTCAATGTACCAACAATTCAGATGTAATAAAATTAACCGTCAAGGTAGCTTGGGGGAAAAGCATCCGACCGGCAATTGGGAGACCGGGGCTTGATACCCCGCTGAGATGGATTTTTTTTTCTGGATTGATTTCCAAAAAATCATATTAATACATTTTTAAGATGGCTATATATCATTGTGTGCAATATAATTCAAACGTAACGTGTTGAGTTTGTATTTTTTATTTTATAAACTCAAAGCTGAATTTATTTACGTATTTTGAAATGAAGCCGTATTTTTAATTCCTCCCACTCCGCAAACTTCCTCCTCCCCTCCCCCTCCCCTAACTCTTCTAAGTCCTGATCGTGATGCAGAATTCCTCTCAAAACAATGAAGTTCTGCTCGTCAATATGACCCCCCCCCCCCCTTCGAAGTCAACCAGCTTCTAATAACATGGGCAGCTGAGTCAAAGAGAAGGCGGAGGCTAAAACCCTGTAAAACCCTTTATGAATAACAAATAATTTAAAGATTTGTTTAAGGAATTTGAGGAATTAATCCAAGAGTCGAGTTTCCTCCCCAAGCTCGTAGCCTTGTGCAGAAACGAAAGAGAGAAGTTGGGAACTTGCAAAACCCTTTTATCAAAAAACAAATAAATAGCCGAGAAGAATAGAAAATGTGCTGTGTTCGAACGCAGCCGAGTTAATTCATTGGGTATCCCCAAGGGGACTCGATTCCGCTCCAACTTTGCCGAAGTCAAGTAATTGTTTTTTATGTAGGGCGTATCGAAAATGAACATAAAGCGAAAACTTTTTGCCAAGTTCGGAATTGACCTTGTTAACAGAAGTGATATAGTCGTAGTTGGCCCCTTATAAGACACAATGTATCCAGAACAAAGCATAAGATAAGATAATATGACTTGAGACATTGTATTTGATTATATCGTACTTGGCCAGCATACTTAAAATGGATGAATTAAAATTATTTGTATCTATTCATTTATTTATTTACGATTTAAATACAGCTGTGCAGCCATTTTACATTAAATCTTATAATATAACATTTTTATTTTGTTTTTCCTATATACTAAGAAAATATTATTGATGTTATTTTCAAAGTTGCTTTTATTTATTGATTCTTGTTACAAAAAATGCCTAAATATTTAGATAATATTATATAGATGTGTTTTAGGGTAATTATTATCATGTATGTTGCATCGCTCTCTTGACCGACATCCTAAATTTCCAAGAATTATGGATGCAAATTTGTCTGAATGAAAAAGGGACTTTAATATAATAGCAATGTTTATTAACGAATATGTGGGGCCTTATTTTCAGCTATTATGGCGCAAAGTTTGGACGATATAAGAGACAACTATAGCCACGTGAAAAGTTTTATTTCCGCTTGAGAATAAAAAAATAATATACTGTAATAACGTTTGATGCACGATATATTTTGTTAAACGAAATACGAGTTTTGAACCGGCCGTAGATAAATTGTCTTAACGCGGTTTTTCGGAAAATAATTTTCACTTTTATTACAATAAGGGGGAAGACAAATGTGCTCAAAATGTAATTTTGCACTTGGCTAGTTTTAACACAATTCGTCCAATCTCCAAGGACATGCCAGAAGATGGGATTGTTGTGTTGAATATTACCCAGAATTCAACCACCCGATAGCTGATTTGCTTGGCCTTGAATATTATGTAGCTGTTTTTCCCCCCTCAATTTGTTCCTGTTTTTTTTACAATAATTGTAGGGTATCTCTAAATTTAAGTTCAATTTGTGTAACACTTATTTTAAAGTAGAAAGTTGGGGGGTGTCTCAGATATTTCTTGTGTAATTTATTTTTGTTAAGTGTCTTCAACTTTAAAATAAGGTATTTGTTTCTATAAAAAAAAACTTTAAAAACAAGTATTTAAATATTCAAAATCAAGTCAAAGAATGATAAAAAATGAAACACATTAAAGACCTACTCGAAGTGAAAAGTGACCCCTAGTTTTATGCCTCAGTAGATGACAACCCAATAAAATTTCACTCTATACCAGGTCGACACATTTCCATTTATATTTGTATATCATCCAACGAATAAAATATCTGCGTGCTTCTTTCTATCTGAAAACATTCAAGGATAATTTGTTTTTAAATCAAATAATTAGCTTATCCTGTTCCCATTACTTATTATTAAACAATTTCAAATCCAATCTTTCGAGCCCATTTTGTCTAGAGGTCCATCCATTATTTTCCCAGTATCTAGGTACTTAAAGCATTTACTTAGAGCATTTATCATAGTTTTAATCCAAAATCACGCGTTCATTTTCACACCCAATTTGTATCTGTATTAATAATAACGTTACGTTTGGGGCACTTAATCATCTCTGTTCAGAGTGGATTATCATTCATTTTCCTATGTAAGCCTACACATCTATGTACGGATGTGCAATCAGGCCTACACTTTCAACATCAAGTTATGCGTTACCCAGCATGCATCGCTCGATACAATCAATACGCAGTTGTAATTACCAATCACTAATTACGAATCAACCAACGTATACAACTATCCTTCAATCACACATTTCAAACTAGATCCAGTGTTTCCAATTCATTAAGGTCAGATCACCACTGCTTATTTCAGCGCATAGATTCATTTGTACATGTTTAAAAACGGTTTTACGATTAATAATACAAACTCGTAAAACGTTATAAATGACCCATTATATGGAATTGTGAAAAACATTACTAATACTTTAATGGTTATGTTTTGCTATTATTTGTATAAAATACAGACGATAAATTTTGGCAAGATGAAAAAATGTAATGGTCTCGTTTAAAATAAACTACTTCCCGGGTAATATATATGTAAATGTTGGTCTGGCCTTTGAACAATATTTCAGAGAGATGATGGTTCCTTTCATCTCGTGTTTCTGGATTGGAAAATATCGTTGATCTAGTTGTAAGCGGATGGCTCAATACAATACAGGCGCTGCACGTTGTAACGGCTGGCGAAGTATCTCAATAGTCTTTTGAATTTAAATATAAGCCAATAGTTAAGAAATTAATAAAAGTCATTATATAAGCATAACATACATTCAAATCTTAAACTGCAAAGGAGTATAAAAAGCAGCATGTCAAGATTTCTAGTAGACAGCGCGTTATCTATAGCATATTCATTACAAATATGTTATTATTAAAATTAGTACGTGTTAGTTGTTAAGTAAAATAATTATTTCATTCTTGCATTGACTCTTACCAACGACGCTCGAATATGGTAAGTAAACTCAACTGGTAACCTTGCCTAATAACAAATTTTTACTAAAATTACTGTAATCTAGACGTTTCGTAACCACCATCGACTGCATCCTCAGGAGGAAGACCAACTGTTGACAAGACAGTTATTTTAAACCAAACAAGTATGTCTAATATTCTTAAAGGGGCTAAACACCCCAAAAATTATTTTTTACCACGTGATCTATAGCACAATACTACACTTAAATGACCGTTTAAAAATTATATCTTGTAACTGTGATTTAACACGATTTTTTTTTTTTTTTTTTGATCCAGAAATTGGCGAAAATTGGTGTTTTTGGAAAATTTCCTAAATCGGCTTTAACCTGCTTATTTTTTGGTCCACATAGATACTAGAGCATAGTACCAATCTAAAATGCCCCTTTATAACATCGTGTTTTGAAACTGTGCCCAAATATACCCTCAAACACGCAAAAATATGCATTCCAAAATCACACCCCACCTTGGTAATCAGCATATTTTGACCGAACTACTTGCCCAAATTACAAAACAAAATATAGAGAATTTACAGAAAAGGCTGTCGAGTACGTCAATAATGGCCAATATTTTTTTGGATCAAAATCCTTCAAGGTCACGGGGCATAAAGATCGTCCCCATGTTATTTCTTATGGGAGATTTTTGCCGATGGGACCTAGCTCGAAAAATGTCATGTTTGACAATTTTTTGGGAGGTCATGGTGGCCCCAATAATTTTTCTGTTAGTTTCTAAATTCATTACTAGTAAGCCTAAATGAAATATATTTTTTGAGTTTTGCGGTTAAATACCCCTTTAACTCGTGGTTAAAACTTGCATAGCTCTCATATCAAGTTGGTTCCTCTTGTACGCGATCTCAGCGATGCTCCAGTCAAGCTGCTGTGTCTCGCTAATCTTAATAATGTGATAAGGATTTACTTCTGCCTGGGGGATCCCACTTAAAAGCACGACTTGACAGCGAGCTTTCAGGGAGAAGTTCACATGATTTTACTTTGAAATATTAATGTATATAACGAGGAAGGGGAAAGTGTAGCCTACTTATTAGCTAATTAGAAAACTAGATTTTCTCAAGAACCAGACTTTGTACGAGTATCAAACTATTTTTCCGACATCAAAGTGGGTTTAACGTAACATGTTAAAATGATACATGTCAAGATAATCAGAATACATTCTAGAGATTCTTAAGATGTGTGCGTACTTGAGCTGCGTTCAGATTTAAATCACATTAAAGAACACACCCAGTTCAATATGACTATTTAATCCCTAATAGAAATCAGAAGGTCGCCAACAGGTAGCCAAAAGCTAACCAAGTAGTCACCACGCAGTTAGCCAATAGGTCGCCACAAAGTAACCAACAGGTCACCAACGAGTTCACCAATTTAGTCGCCAAATGAAGCCAAAAGTGCGCCAACAGGTCGTTTTGTGTCAAAATACGACCTCTTGGCGAACTGTTGGCGACCTCTAAAAAATAGCGACTAGGTTGCCATGAGTTCGCCAAAAAGACGCCAAAAGGTTGCCACTAGTTTGCCAAGAGGTCGCCAAAAAGACGCCAAAAGGTTGCCACGAGTTCACCAAATTATAGCCTCCGGTCATAATATGTATTTAGTATGCATGGGTAGGATGTTATATAAAAATGTAGAAGAATGTAAGGAAACAGATTGAAGACACGCTTTTCGAATTTATTATATAATATACCATCAAAATCACCTCAAATTGAATTACTAAGTTCAATGAAGTTCAGGATGAAGATATTTACAGCAGAAATGTATAGGGCATATAGCAGCATTATTAATTATGTATTGAATTATAAGAACTCTGTTCTAAATGCAATACATTCATTAAATTGATGTTTCGTAACGGACAAGCCATGATTTTTGTCTTCACCTAAATGTTGATAACATATTTACTATAAGATTTCATGTAGCTCTAAGTAGGACGTCACTGGAAACTGCCATGTTTGATGTTGCATTATGTTTCAATTTACACACGAAACTAACTTTTCTATATAAATATTATATTGGGTTACACACACTTTTCTCTTGCCGACATGCACCTTGTATTGTACACCAGCAACTATCCTCCTCGCGTTCTCAACACAAATAAAACGCCTGTACAAACGTAAAATACACTGTCGAGCACTGCGATGCTAACGTTCACTTCTTCTCTCGACCGCACGCTTGTTTCAAATGGCAAGCAACCTCTTCGCATCCTAGAACCACCCCAAGCCCGTTGAAGGACAAGGCAATGACCTGAAAGAATGCAGTTTATACGGCGCCAACAGTATGCCACGAGGTATCCACGTGACAATCTTTTGTAATCTCTTGGCGACCAGTTGGCAACCTCTTGGCGTAGTCTTGGTGACTTCCATCAGTTGGTGAACACATGGCAACCTTATGGCTGACGTTTGGCTTCTCATTTGTTAAATAAAATCACCAACAGTTCACCAACAGGTCGCCAAAAGTGATCACCACTTGGTAATTAAATGGCGAACTGTTGGCAACCTCTTGGCGTAGTCTTGGTGACTTTCATCAGTTGGTGAACACATGGCAACCTTTTGGAGGACGTTTGGATTATTATTTGTTAAATCACCAACAGATCACCAACAGTTCACCAACAGGTCGCCAAAAGTGATCATCACTTAGTTACTAAATGGCGAACTGTTGGCAACCATTTGGCTACCTTGCCCAGCTGAGAGCAGAAGTTGGCGAATCATTGGCTGCCTCTTGGTGAACGCTTGGCTATCATATATTTAGTTGAAATTTTGGTGGCGACCTTTGGCGACCACTTGGCAACCACTTGGCGATCAAAAACAAGCCTTGGTGAACTGTTGGTTACCTCTTGTCAACCATTTGGCAAACAAATATTTCTACATGGGATAACAAACTTTAATAAAACATGTTAGTATTACGTAATAGTTTAATGAACGTTTTCACTGCTTTAAGGAAGAAATTAATTGTTTGAATACATAGCTGTGGTTGGTCTTTGTTGAAATTATGTCAGTTAGTCGAATGAAAGTGAAACTTTCGCTAGATAAATGAAGCTTATTTCTAAAAAGAGCCGTGAAAATATTAAATAGTTTTTATGTTTTAAATAATTTGGAGAATAAGTTTGATTGTATTGCTTAGCGGAGTAGAAACAAACTTAATCGCATTTTAAAAACACCACATTAACTTATCTCAGAAACGACACAGAGGCAAGCAAGATTATCTTACTTAACTTGGTAAGCGCTCAAAGGAACAAGGTATGGACTTGAGAAAAGGACTACAACGACATGTAATTTCATCATCTTTTGTCAGAAATTGTGGGTTGCTAGTTTATCTTGAACAACCTGAATTATTGTTATTGTATTTTTTATTGTTTTGTAAATAACATTAATAACAAATTTAGAAAACTTTTGAAATAATTAATACATTGTTATTATTAACTTTGTTGAGGTTGTATATAACCCATGCATGGTGGTGTAAGAGCGGGAATCAAGTGATCAAGGCACATGGACAAACTAGAATCACGCACTGTGAACATACCACCCACAACACCACCCACCCACATGACACAAGGGCGATACAACTGCAACAGTTTTTACCAACAACGCCGCTGAATCAATACAGCCGGGAGTACAGAACGCGGGGCCCCCATCACAACACATGACGAGGGACCGCATGTTGGTAATTAAACTGACCAATGCAACGTTAGGCTGATGGAGTTGTTACGATCACAGGGCAACGTCTCACTTGGAAAATGTTTGAAAAAAAAGAGAATCCAGTGTTTTTAATGGTTAATTACTTTTATCTCGGCAGGTTTTAAAACTCCCATTAAAATATTTGCCACGGGGCAGTGTGGTTAACCAAATGTACTACTTAAAATACGTTGTTTATCGACAATGGGTTAGAAAAACATAATTTTACCATTAATTTAATAATTAGCGTAACTGAAATGCACGTCAACAAAAACTCAAACCGTAAATTAACTATTCTGGACACACCGTAATCCATTAGTGTCACCTACTTTGTATGTGTGTTGGTTTACATTAATGCCGTGTTAAAGAGAGATAGACGTGTTGGTTGTCTCGATGTTTTAACAAATGCATATTTATTCAGAAAAGTTTTGAATACAGCGCAGTTGATGTTGATTGAAATATATAACAACTAACACGTTATAACATACAAACACACACATTTACAAATGCTCCTTAGTAAACGAGTTTTGATAACAATAGGATAGACATTAAATAAATACAAAATAACTAAACATTACAATGACTGCACAGAGACTTGCACAGAGACTATAAAGTATTTTAACGAAGAATGTAACCAAGATTGTATGCAAACGATTTTGAATTCACAAATTTCTAAACATGTCTTTATAGATTAATATCATTATTAAAATAATATGTTTTTCAAATTTCAAACATTAAACTTTAATAGCAAAATAACTGAATATGTGTCGAAATATTATAGTAATGAAATAATATTTGTATGTAGTAACTTGTAAAATAACTATATGATATATGAATTTATTCCATAAAGTTGCTATATCCATCATAAAGAACATGTGTGTGGGAACCAGAGAGAGGGGGGAGAGGGGGGGAGGGTCATATATACCAAACACTAGTGACAGTGGTCATGATGCATTACTAGCCTGTAGCTGTCATTTCGTTACAGAAATACCATAACATGATTTACCTCGACAATCCATGGCTAACAACACAACAACAGTAACGTATTCTCGTGGTGTGGATCCAAAACGTCTCGGGTTGTATATAGTTTTTTGAGAGGACCGAAGTGCTGTGAAGATGGAAGGGGTGGGGGGGGGGTGCTTTGTAAACTCGCTGCAAACTCTTAGAATATAAACAAAAATATTTGGCTAGGGGCCAATTTAAGATTCCCTCCGCGGAGCCGCCGATGTAGGCAAGCTAGGCACACATTCGAATGCTAATTCTTTGCCCATTTCTTCCTCCATGGTAATTGTCTTATTAGAACATCCATAGACACTTGTAATTCGGAGGAGCGAAAGTTCGGTAACAAAAGCTATTTAACTCACGGATAAGGAACTCACTTGCTTGGTATTCAGATCTAAGCGCCACTAATACAACAATGTAAGGAATTCGCTGCTGCTTGCGTAAACTAATCAAATGTTCTCTTCCTTGTGATGGTTCTGGGGGTTGTAAACCATGCGTGAGACAGACGCGTATTGTGCGTGTTTGATACTTGTTTCTTGTCAGCTCTCTCACACTGTTGATTGGTGATTTTACCATGTGTTGATATCGGTTAATTCGTTTATTGTTGCTTAACTAAATAAAATTAAAAAATAGATTCGTATACCGAGTACCCACTCAGTCGTATAGGTAGCTGATTGTCAGTGGGGGACATTAAACCAAAGCGACCAAGCCAACCCTGTAGGCCCCGACGCAATCGACGACCAACCAAAGATCGATAAATATCTTCTTTTTATTGGAAATATAGTAAGTGGTATGGACAGTGCCAACACCCACGGATCAACGCCAGAATCAACAAGGCCATCAACGTCTCATAGTAATGCACTAAGGCTATTCGAAAAGGTTAATTCATTAAGTTTTTTGTGATTATATTAATAACTAACAGGAATTTGGTAGAAATTAATATAAAACGATGCTTATTTTACATTTGATAATTTTGCAACAATATTACTTGCACTATTTTAACTCAGGAAATACACGAGTTCAATCATGTATTCGTGAGGGTGGAAAAGTGTATGCTTAAGTTTAGTATAATGTTAATTTATAAATCAGTTGAGTGCTTTTGTGTGTCTATGACAAGCATCTGGTACATCAGTACACAAAATAGGGAGTGAAGCTGATGACAACAGATCGTCGAAGAAGAACAAACGAATAAAGTCATTTTTGGTGGAGGTGCCGGGTTAGGACACCATTGATATGTGCATCACCTGATTTCATGATGGTAGAGTTGTAAGACACATAAATTGAAAACCTTTGAGTGGTAAGTCGCTCACTCCCCACCCACAGAGTCACCAAAAACATTATCTATCATCAACACTGAGACGGTTGGATAGGTTGATGGGAAGGTTGATTATATAATTACTACAATCAAGTGCGTATAACATGCGAAATAAATTATTTGTTATATTGTTGTTTAAATTAATTTTATATGTGTGTTTTATCGATTGATTGGTGCAAGGTTTTACGTTAAACATTGAAGTAATATACAAAAGTCTTTAAAAAGTCAAATCATAATATAAAGGTTCATAGCGTCTACATAGAACATGTTTTTAAAAAACACAGCGGATGACAAGTGGGCTCACTCTTAGAACCATCAAGTATTTTAACAACATCTCAGGGTGAGCAGCTTGAGAAATATATGCCTTGGATCCAACACATCACTTGGCAGGGCGAGCCTGAGCTACATCAAACTAGTGGCTTCGTCTCATCAATTATTGAAGAGAGCTACCCACAAGGAGGGAGGGAGTAACGAACGAAACCTGGCCCTCACTCCCGGGAGAAGGTTTTTAGAAGCGTTCATAATAAAATTATTGTTCACTCTATTCTATGAAATCAGTGTTCTTCTCTCCTGCCTTTGTGGAATGCGAATGGAAAGATAAGTTCCTTACATCTATGAAATATGTATAGTGAAGGATAGATTAAGTATACACGGTGCAAGGAAAGAATTCTCGGAAGGAAGCATGCTACATCAACTGCTAGGTGAACTCAAGTGGTACACAGTGCAAGGAAAGAATACTCGGAAGAAGCATGCTACATCAACTGCTAGGTGAACTCAAGTGGTACACAGTGCAAGGAAAGAATACTCTGAAGAAAGCCTGCTACATCAACTGCTAGGGGAACTCAAGTGGTACACAGTGCAAGGAAAGAATACTCGGAAGAAGCCTGCTACATCAACTGCTAGGTGAACTCAAGTGGTACACAGTGCAAGGAAAGAATACTTTGAAGTAAGCATGCTACATCAACTGATAGGTGAACTCAAGTGGTACACAGTGCAAGGAAAGAATACTCTGAAGAAAGCATGCTACATCAACTGATAGGTGAACTCAAGTGGTACACAGTGCAAGGAAAGAATTCTCGGAAGGAAGCATGCTACATCAACTGCTAGGTGAACTCAAGTGGTACACAGTGCAAGGAAAGAATACTCTGAAGTAAGCCTGCTACATCAACTAATAGGTGAACTCAAGTGGTACACAGTGCAAGGAAAGAATACTCTGAAGAAAGCATGCTACATCAACTGCTAGGGGAACTCAAGTGGTACACAGTGCAAGGAAAGAATGCTCTGAAGAAAGCCTGCTACATCAACTGCTAGGTGAACTCAAGTGGTACACAGAGCAAGGAAAGAATACTCTGAAGAAAGCATGCTTCATCAACTGATAGGTGAACTCAAGTGGTACACAGTGCAAGGAAAGAATACTCTGAAGAAAGCATGCTACATCAACTGCTAGGGGAACTCAAGTGGTACACACGAGAAAAGTTCGACAGGTTGTTTTTATGTAACCAGTCATCGGTTAATCTAAATAAAGTAATTGAGTATTTTTTAGGGTTTGGCAAGGAAAGAAAATTGTACCCGATTACCACGAAATGAGTATTTAATCCAATATAAATTCTAAGTACACAGTCGAAATTCCTGTCGACAATGATGCTGACCTACTAATTGATAACTTTATAATATAATATGATTCACGCTGACCTTTACTTCTAAGGCTTATCAATTCAAGGGGCATAAGTTCGAATCCTGAATATAATGATGATTTTCATTTCGTAATTTATTAAAATTTCACTACGTATCTGGAGGCGTAATTCGATAAAAAAAAAAGTATCATTGATATTTACATTTTACTCTTAATTCCAATCTGAATATAATGTACCATATTCAAATGATGTTTAGACCCTAATTTTTTTCTTCTTATATCGCATATTATACAAAGGAACATAAGAATATTATTTTGAAGCTGCCTATGGAAAGAAGTCCAATCAGGATTTGTGTTAAATGTTTCCCAAAAAAATGTTCGCACAATTGAATGGGAAAACAAGCAATTCCATCAAACTTCTTTAAATTACATTCAATTTCTACATTTGTATATCCGAATAGGAAACACGTTAAATTGATTATGTTAAAAAAAGTGTGATAATTTAATTAAATAAACTTTTAATATGTTGAATTTAAAGAATATTCCAGTGTACAAAAGACGATCAATTAAAAAAGTGATAACGTATTGTAACTTGTGGGCACACGTTCAGAAGCGAACCTTGGTTAAAGTAACCTATTAAAACCCTGGTCCTAGGGTATATTAAACCAGAGGCCCATCCCTTACTACCCTTGTATCACGTGTCCGTGCGTTTATACGCCCATATAACCCACCCCCAGGCAAGAGATTGAAACTACAGAGCCATTAGACGCACGCGCGTGGCCCCTGCGTCCAGCATAGAGAGGAGGCCGTCTTACATTTCCTTGTGTGATGACCAATAACTGGCTCGGCGTGACCGTATCACACGGAATATCTCTCATATTGCAGGGTGGGTAGTGTAACTTTGCTGAACATTAGAGTATATTGCAGTATAAATTACTTTAGTTTGTCACTAGTTGGGTTGTTTATTACAGAACATTATTATCTGACCGACAGTGTTGGCTCGAGCGTAAAGCGCGCGATTCTGTTGCGGGAGGTCCCGGGTTCAAATCCCGTCGAGACCGGAAATCCTAAAAAACTTTTTTTCCTAGGTTTTCCTCAGTCGTTAATGCGAATGCAAGGGATTGAGTCCTCTTAAACAGCCCTCAGATATCCCTTTAGAATTGTCCTTTCCGCAACATACCTAGTTAGACACCTGAAGAAGGGCATACATTGCACTCTGGGCAGTCTTCACACAAAAATTATTATTACTACTTTTAACATTATCTTGCACCGTATCATCAATGCTATTTTCCGTTTCACCAGTCTTGTCTCCATGTTTCCACTCCATGTTCCATCCAGCTTTACTAGGCTTACGCACCTTTTGCTAGACCTAGACTTTCTATTACCCGTAGATCTATCACCTTTCGTTTACCTTCATTTTATAATAATTTACATATTTACCAAAGTTCGACATACTTTCTGATTTTAATTCTTTAAAATATTAATCCGTGATTGGACTTCAGTTGAAGGTCATTAGCATTTCCCCCTCAATTATTTTATAGTCTCATCCCTGTTAATATTGTTACAAACACGTTATTGACTCTCATGTTTTGTTGCACTTCTAATTGTGATATATTATTTGTTTATTATTAATTTGTTAGTTTGTAGGTATAATAATGTAATTTTAATTTTTACTTTATTTATATAGGCCTTTTATATTATTTTGTCTATTTAAAATGGACTTGAGCTGTACTAGACTCGTATATAAATAAATGAATATGGAAATAACGGGAGTGTTACCTGACCAATGAAATTGAGAAAAGAACATTAATATTTTTAAACTGCTTACTCGGAATTATTTGTATATAGTGTGCAATGAAAACAGTAAAAACACACAAACATCCTAAAAGCGAATTATTATTTTATATGAACGACATACTCTATAAGTATATTATTTACTTGTACATTAATTAAGTACATTAATGTATCTAATAACAAAATGTCATCATAATTAACTAATGAGGAAAGTACAATATATCAAGATTAAAAATTAACGTGTTATTATAAAAGTTAATAGGAAAGTTACGCGTTAGATATGTTGTTACTATCAAACCGTGAACAATCGTCTGAAACAAATTGCTGTGGATATTATCTAATGTAACAGTTGACCTCTTACAAGGGTCTCCGGAGAACCCATATTGCTACGAAGTGACATATAGTCTGTTATGATATTGTGGCATTATACGTTATGCTAACGAGAACGTATTGGGGTTACGTGAAACAGTGTACTACATGTGTACATGACAACCTAGCCAAGTTATTCCCGAGCCCAATACAACTAATTAAATTGTGTCGTAAACTATGCAAGCCACTGTAGAGAGCGACAAGATGTTATAAACAAGTAGAATACTCGTATGCACAAACTGTTTCGTCATGTTTCGTCCGCATCTATGTTATTATTAGTTTAATATATTTATATTTAACAAAATTAATAGAGCTAATGAAATAATTACATTTTACAAAAATTATATTTTGAAATACACTACAAAAAATTACATTTAAAAGTTTCTTTTTAAATTCAAAATTGACCAAATAAACTAAATTTATGTTTAAATAAAGAAAGGTAGAAATCTTTAAACTCACGTTTCGCATTCTTAAATTGTTCATCTACTTCAAATTGTACAATCGATACTATTAAATAATATTGCATGCATGTACCTTCTTAGTACACAAGTATTACAGTAAACCTTGAACCATTTTTAATTAGTGAGTGAAGCTCCCATATAATCATCACTTTTATGTGAGTTTGACGTCCAAACAAAGTTTTAAAATGTGTCGGCGTCTCCACTGTTATTGAACGCAAGAACAAGCGATGAATTAAAGGGTGTTATCATGGATTGCGCGTGGGAAATAGCTAGGGATGTTATATCACAGCCCGGCGCTCGATCATGACTAGTAGTGAAGGCTGGTTAAACATGGTCCAATCAGTCTCGCACTAATTGAACTGACGGCTGTAACTCGATCATAGGCAGGCGGAGGTGACTTGGCCAGAAAAACTGAGTTTTTAATGCGGAAAATCGTCACATGATTGAATTTACATATTATCAACGGGTTAAAAATACATTTCGGATATAGTTGTTAAGGCAGTATTATACGAACATATGTCATGCAGTATAAAAATATTAAATGTAAATGGCTGCACTGCACAACTGTTTTCGTAAATACAAACATGAATTTATTTTTAAAATATTATAATTTAGGTGGTTCTGGTGAGAGCGGTGACTTGGAAGCTGACCTAGCAACTAAGCAAATAATAATTGTGTAAATCATGATCTGAAAGTGCGTTGTAAGTGCAGGTGAATCGTGGCCAACCAGTGTTACTACTTACAAATAATGATCGCTGGTCTGCAATTATTTACTTAACGATGGCGTCGGCTCTAACGGCGTTGGATTGAAACCGGTTCCATTAAAGTTATATTGTTTAGTGAAAATTCTCAATTCTTTCTATACGGGAGAGTTTCTAGACAAACCAAATTACAAAGCAAGCAGGGATCCTCTACATAGCATTCTTAGATGTCGAGGATATGTGTGGATAAGACTTGCCTGCGTCAAGGCGACTCGAAAACGATGCGACTACTACTGTTGTCCTTTGTAAATCAGTTTTTATAACTGAATAAGATAGACGTTATATAAATAAATAAAATAAATAAAAATATATTTTATAAATGTGTTGTTGTTGTGATTTGTGCGGGAGTGAGCTGTTTACACCACGGCTCGTAGAGATGAAAACCGTTGCGAAATAAAGACCTAAACACATTTCACTTGACTAGGAGGCGGAGGATGATGGATGGCTGGACACCGACAAAAAGAGGATCCTCTTCCACCAAACAATCAGAAAAAGAATTATTTGCTGTTTGAAGGAAGTTTCTCGGAATCGGATGTCGCAGTGTGAGGTTTTACAGGACGCGTTTGGCAAAACGTTTTAAAACACGTTTTGAAATATTGGGGAGGAAAGTTTCCTTATAGTCTGTCTCTATGCGGGAGTCACGTCACGATAAAAACCGAACATGACCCTAGTAAAAATATTTGGTTGCCAAATGGTTGCCAAGTGGTCACCAACAGGTCACCAACTAGTTCACCAACGATGAAGGTCGCCAAGTGATCACCAACGCGAAAATGGTCGCCAACAGGTCGTTTTTGTGTCAAAATACTGCATTGCAAAGTTGGTGACTCGTTGGCTGCCTTTTAGTGGACGCTTGCCTGTCATATATTCTATTGAAATTTCGGTGGCGACCCTTGATAACCACTTCGAAACCATTTGGCATCCAAATATTTCTACAAGGGGACCGCCGATTAACATGTGGTATTTTATTTAATTAACGCACTCAAATACAGCACAACTACCATTTTCATTCAGTTAGGCCTAAAACAAATTCAAAAACATTTAAAACATAAAAGTTAATAAAAAAAACTGTGCAACATACAAATTCCAGTTCATTTAATAAAGGAAAACTTTTCACATATTATGTGTTTTTTTTTTAAGATTGATCTTTAAGTTGATTAAAAAAACATTTTCAAACATTATAACTGTAAATAACTTTCATCATGTTGGCAATACGAGTATTATTTTTTATTTTTAGTCTACAAATTTTGTGTGGACCATACTCGTATTTTTTAAACAGTTTTAAGTCCCTGTTAACTCATGTTTAAAAATAACTACAAACTTCGAGACATTATTAAATAACAATGAAGAACGCGTAAAGGTTTATAATGGACGTCGCAGAGAGAAATGTGAAATATAATGAGCAGGGTGACATTGTTCTCCGGGCGTCAGATGATGTTTAATGCACGAGCTAATGATGAAAGCTCGGCTTCGTTCCTGCTTATTATTTCATGCGTTCGCCTTAGTTCCAGAGAGAATGACGAAATATTCCACCCGATTCTCTTACTGTAATGAACGGGATGAATACTACACTTTCAGTTCGAACATCGAATTACCTTTATACTTCAGTTTAAAAACAAAGTTAAACTGTATTTACATTTCACGCTTCCAACCTGATACGGGAATTACTCGTTTCCCACCAAACAAGAATGTTTTTCATCCAGAGCTTTTGTTTACGTTTAACAAAACTCAATTATTTTTTCAAACGTTGTTTTGACATTCCTGGAAACTTTACATCACAATTCGTTTTCGCTAAATTACAATTGATTGATTTTACGTTTGTTATTATGTAAAACGTGGCAATGTTTTGATAATAAATTGCTTTTATAACGAGTATAATCCGAGACATTTACATAATCATGCATTCACTTCATGTTGTGTGGGTTACACTATTTTACAATTGAATACATCTATGAGTATGATAATACAATGAGAATGATCCTACAACTTTGTTTGTATCCAAGAAGCTTGTCCAGAAGACTTTTGTGGGAAACTTTTCTTTGCAATACAGATGCTGTACACTTTTGTAATGGTAAAACTTAATTTGTTTTGATGTGAGTAATTTTCAAAGTTAAAATGTAACTTTGTTTGAACGTTAATAATGTTTTTGTTTTATTGAAGATTTTTGTGTGTTTTACTGTTGAGTTTTATAAAGTTTTTGATTAATTGTCAATTTTATATAAAATTAATGCAAGCACATATTGATAATTTTCAATAACTAGATGAATATCAATTTATTATTTTGTTACAAATATCAGACACCATTTTAGTTTTAATGTCAATGCTCGTTGTGATATTATAATTGTGTACCAATTATCTTTTAAAAAATATCAAATAATTAAAATCTTGCAAAGAGCGTCTGAAAGCCGCGCAGATGTCCACACAGAAGTACATCAATGCCCCCGGTTGTACGTATAGTAATATCATTCTAACTCACCTTTCTGCTGAGATCTTCTTAGTTTTCATCGACTAGCGATATTGTTTTTAACCCTGAGAAAAGTTCTAGCAGAATTGATCACTCCTGGATCAGCCGATTAATCGATTAAATGTCTCGATTAAATAAATGTTCTCTCGCAAAGTTCAATCAATCTAACTCAACGTCAGACATCTGCATTGAAGTCATCCGAACTTCACCCATAACTCAACCGCAAATCAATTAGCCATAGGTAGCATAATAAAATTCACGAGCTTTTTTCTTTTAGTTTGGTTGAAAACACGCGCAGCGATGGTCGTGTCCAGGTCTATTGTTTAACGTAGACAATAACACCTTTCTTTGCGGTTATTAACAATGATATCGACCCTGCTGAACAATCGTTGAACTTCGTAAGAGCAACGATTCCTACTTTCACTCGTAGTTCATAAGATACAAGACGGGTTTCAGTATAAATATGTCTACTTGGTTGTCTCTCAGGGATATAGTTCACAAGTTAAAATATCAACGTGACTGCACACGCGAACTTCCAAGAGTAAATAAACTTTCCCAAAGTCTAACTTCCCTCGGTTTCACTCGCGTTGAATATGAAACGTAGAGGTTCAAGATAATCTCTCAAGTTCTAAAAAGAGAACAAAATCCAAAGGTTTAACTCTTTCTGTTAGTCAATGTCATTTACATGAAAGTTCGTTACTTATTTTAATGCTTGATGAGATCTTCAAGCGGACACTTGAAGGGGGTCTCACTGATTGAAGAATATGAAATTTTAATGATTTTGTGTTTTCAAATGTCGTACGCTTTAATTCTGCTGACGATTATTTAAAGCACACTTTTTAATTCAATTATCTCGGCTGTGTCACTTTTAATTACAATGTTTCACAAAAGTTGGACTCGCTAAAAAGTATCTACTTTAGAAGACGAATTACCTCAAGAGAGAGAGAAAGAGAGAGAGAGAAGAACTTTAGTTAGCCACCGAGACGAAAACGTCGTCGCTTGAGAACTTTCCCCGGTTACAGAACACAACATCCGGGCCAACATTAACACACTCACACATTACTCCCCTCTCAATAACACAACATTACCAACGAATTTATCCACGTTATAAACGTTGAGTAACAACAGAAAGTTCGAAACTTTCCCAGAGTCGAACCGAACAAAATCTCCAAGTTTTCACTCGAATAACTTTCTATTTAACTTAGAATTCAAATTACTATTTCATTGCAAGACTTAATTAATGCACACATAAATTTCACGAGCTAAATTTCAGTTCGCATCTTTGCAAGGTTTTAATATTATAAATCAAATTTCCTTATCTCACCACAAACACTTTGGTATTAATTTCGATTAATGTTTGTTGTTATAACTTTCACTAACAATTATTAAACTTTATTATTTATTGATTTAAATATTTTATACACATTTATTATTTTTAATAAACACGTTTACACACACAACATGTTCAGCACCCGACGAAATCGTATGTGAACTACAATGTAGTTTTGCCGGTGAGCGTTGTCCCGTGCTGGTCGGAGCGTCGCGACGCCAGTGCTCTCATCGCGCGGTGTCGTCGCCTACTGTAGCGGGGCGACGCCTGCCGGCCGGACTACCCTGCCTTGCGCCGCGACGCCCAAACTAGATCGATCTGGGAGAGCGTACACACACATAGGCCTACCCGAGACAAGACTAACCCGTTTGCGATTTCTGGCAACTTTTAAAAGGGCTAAGTTTGGAAGTTAGATGGATGTTACGCACTTTTAGGCGGGACACTGATGTTGTCTTGTGCCTCTTAGTGGAGATGTTGTCTTGTGTTCTGACGAAGGTGCGGCGATGATGGAGTGAAGGGTATCGAAACGACGAAATACTTTAAACCAATTCTAGTGTTTCGCAAGAAAGTTTGATTAGATATTATAATTTCATTCTGAGATAAGAGAAATTTACAAATATAAATTAGCATGTACATAATCATTAATATGATGAAAGTTATTATCTTAAGGTTTAAAGCTCCATTAAATAAAATAATAAAAACTAATGTGACGAATCATAGGCCTACTCATATTTTGAAATAGTTAACATAATGTGTTTTAACAATTTTTTGTTTTGTAAATTGGTACACACTTATGAACCTCTGCAAATGATGTAAGAAAAACTTCCAAATTCCCCCCATCCCCCCCAGCCCTTTTGAAAAACTCTTCTCTTTATACAGTCAAAAATCAGGATGTGTAAGTTTAACTGTAGTTCATTGTTAGGTCTGCATCCATGTGATTATTAGATTAATTTAGTTGTCCTCATTTGTAGATCAGGTTTTTAACTGAATAGGATGACGTTAAATATAAAATAAAATAAAACAAAATAGGCACATTTAAAAATCTGACAGCGCCATCTCGCCTAGTAGTTGCAAGTCGCCACTGGCTGTAAAGCTTCACCCGGAAGACCACAACTAGAGTTTCTAAATGGTCAGATTACTGAACAAATAAGCAATGTGTTACGGACTCACTATTACATAAATTCCGTTTGTTTGTTTATGCTTTTCAAATAGAGTGCTTAGTTCCGGTAACAGTTCCAGAAATGTTTAAAAATTTAAACATTTTACTCTCGTTAAAGTGAAAATTGTTTATACACTATTTTATTTACTTTGTAGGAATCCGGCACAGAGTTAAATGTACTTTGTGAAATGTACGCACCAAGTGTCAGAGCAATGTATGATATTTGGGTCTAGTTACATAAATACGAAAAAAAGATTATTATTGTTGGCAGAAAACAGGATAAAATATTATAGAAGACAATTTTCCACAGATATATTAAACGGAAAGTATAAATTTAAGAACACTATTCGATAACCTATTGTAACATAACTGTAAAGTAATTTTAAGTGTTAAAGTGAACCTATTAAATGTAATAAAGCGTTCTAAAAATGTTCACACGTAGACATAAAATAATGGATACAGTAAATTACGTCATCTGATTGCTTTTTGGTAAGAGGGTCAGTTTCAATAAACTTATACACGAAGTTTTGAAGGTGGCATTGAAAGTTTCATTTTCTTTCTTAGGAATCATCTATATTGGCAAAACAATTGATATTGTGATTTTCATAATTTGTATGACATTTTTATAGCTTTCTTAAAACTTTAAATATCGTTTTTATTATATCCCCATGTGACAATTGTTAATGTACAATAGTTAAAAGTTCTGTATATGAATCCATTGTAATACCTTCCATTACTGCAAGTGCTCATCTGCTAACACTCGCCATAATAAGTTGATAACAATGATGTCAGCTGCTAAAATACACTTATCGTTACAATGTGTCATCTCTGTAGAAGGCTGAGACTAGTGGCATATCAGCTCAACAAGTTTTACCGAGATAAGTCAATTGTTTAACTCTAAACGAGGAACTTTTAGGCCTATTATAAGAAGTAATCTTACCAATAATTAAGAGACAATCTTAATGTAAAATATTTTGATCAAAATTAAAATGTAAATAAGATTAACTTGAACATTTGTGTGTGAAACGCGTTGTAAGACAAGCATCTGGTACACACAACAGGGAGCGAAGCTAATAACAACAAATCGTCGAAGAATGAAAATAACCTTTGGTGGAGGTGCCGGGTTTAGTCCCCATTTAAAATGTGCATCGTCTGATCTTGATGTCATGATGGTAGAGTAACTTGTAGGCCAAGTGGGTTATAACCTATGGGTGGTTAGTCACCCACAGGGTCACCAAAAATATTATCTATCATCCTAGTTGAAGGGCAATACCAACAAAAGAAGTCATGTCCGTCGGATGTATTGTTCGGCTTTTATCGTGAGACGTGACACACGCACAGACGGACGGACGGACAGATAGACGGACGGACAGATAGACGGACGGAAGACAGACAGACAGACGGACAGAACAGACAGACAGAAATGAAAATTAAAAATTAAACTATGTAATATGTGTTATCGTTAAAAATACAAGTAAACAAACAAAAAAAATCGTATTTAGAGTCTACCCACTCAGTCACAGAACTGACTTTCAGTGGGATACATGAAATATATAAAAGCCGACCAAGCCAACCATGTATGCGACGACAGTGACACCACTGACGAACGAACAATTAGAAAGCAGAGGCCGGCATATTTAAGTAGGAAACACCGATCAATCAAGCTGGACACGATTCCACCCACGGACATCGCCCGAATCAACGAAGCTAATTCGGAACAACCTAAGAATTTATTATATGCCTCGTTGCTAGGTCGGCTCCAAAGTCACCGTTTACACATTCCTAAGCCAAGAACTGATGTACTCAAGTCCTAACATACATTAAACAACTTCTGTCTAAAGCGGGATTCGAACACTAGACAATTTAGCTGCTTTGGAAGCAGAGACGCATACCACAAGACCAACGAACCACACAACAACAGCAACAACAACAGCAACAACAACAACAACAACAACAACAACAACAACAACAACAACAACAACAACAACAACAACAACAACAACAACAACAACAACAACAACAACAACAACAACAACAACACCAAATCATTGTAAACTCCTGTAAATAAGTTACAATATTACTTTCTGTGTTAATAAAAATATTTGTTATGCCTAACAGTGACTTGTCCAACGTACAGAAACGTGATGCTGATGCCCATAATATTATTTCACACAATGTGCTTCTTAGTAAACCCCGGTTGAAAAGCAGGTCAGGATGAAACGCTAGTGATTGATTTAAATCCAAACCAAATGTTCAACAAAAAGAAGTGAAGAGAGGCGGATGACAAGTAGTTGCAAACTTTTCTGGTTCGGGAAAGTTCTTACAAGTCTCTTTAAGGCCGGATATATCAAGAGGGGACCTTATTTTAGTATCGGTTAGGGAAACTTTGGAGCTGGCGAGGGTGGCTGAGGGTTCTACGAGGGTTATCGAGATGACGGTGACATGATTTATAAATACATGGGGAACTAAATGTGGTAAGTTATGATGCGTGTATCACGTCTCACGATAAAAACCGATCAACCTGTGACGTTTGTTTACATCGCCCTTCATCAAGGCTCATACCGAATACTTTTACAATCCCTTTATAAATAGGCTTTTTTATGCACTCGGCACCTCTACCAGGATATTCCACTGCCTGATAAGATTATAACTGTATGTTCTTCTCGACAATCTGATTATTAAGTACATTTGTTCCACAGGTTGAGTACTTCGGTACCCGTGGCTGTTAAATTGTGCATCTAGTGAAAGAGTGAAAGTAATCGAGAGTAACAAAGTGAGAGCGTTGTTTTGCCATGTTTTGTTCGACGATGGCGTTGGCATCGAAACCAATCCTGACTAAAGAGCTTATTTAAATTTAAATTTAAACAATTTAAGGGTCGAAACAAGTAAACAAGTGCTTTTAAATTAAACAGTCCCCAAAAGTCAAAACTCGCAATTCAAATTAGTCAATTATCCGAGTAAAAGGAAACGCATATTAAGTTAAATATATTTTGTGAGTGCCCGACCCATATTAAAATTCAAATTAGAAATCATTTCATTAGTAATAATTGCATGTATTTAAAAGTAAAACCATAAACTAAATTAAACACTCAATTAATGTTTCTTTATTTTGTAAACGCCTGCATGTGCTAAGCTCAAACACTTATGAATTAGTTATTTAGTTTATTAACAAGTTGAAGTTTGCCCAGACTGAAGCTAGACGATATAACATCCGGGTTTAACATACATCCGGCGATCTTGTTGCATTATCTTTCGGTGTCAAGACTCTTAATGTATTACACTAATTACAGGTAGTAAAATGGTGATAACGAAATTCGCGAATTTTTTTAAATGTCCTTTTTATTGCCTAAAAGTTAATATTGTTGACGAATTCATCATTAGTGAATGGAAAACACAATTTGAAAACGCGAATTTTCGCGAAATTTCGTGTGAGCGCGGAATAACGAAACGAACACTTAAACAATGGTCAAAAACGCGAATTAATCGCGAAATTGGACCTTTAGTGTGAAATTAAATAGTCGAAGGTGACCGGTTCCATTTTGTGAATTATCCGGTCCAGACGCGTAATATTTTACGCGCGCGGTAGCCGGTTCATTAGATCATCTTAGTACGGCTTACGAACCATAAACAAAATTACCCCAATAATACGTGCGCTATTACGGCTTCTCAGCGAAATAGTATACCAAAATACAGTGCGTACAATTTGTTTTTAGTGATTTTTTATTTTTAGTAACGTTTTTGACAATTTTGAAATCGCGAAAAACGCGAAATTTTTTTTAAAACGAAATTTGGGTTCTTTCGGTCACCATTTTCATTACCTCACTAATTACAACGAGTATTATGTTGAGAGATTAAATACATTAGACACTTATAGTTGAAGACAATAAGCTGAACTGTTTAGAGTATCGCATATTAAAACTTAATGTTAATCTTATGTTCATGATGATCATGAGCCATACTAAACGAACTTACTACACGCTGTGTTAAAAGTTAGTTGGTTAATTACTTAATTTATTAAACGTCTAATATCATGTTATAAAACGTATTTACAAAAGAGGTAAATTAATTATTTGGCTGCCTGGCTAGCAAGCACTGATAAGTCGTAGCCCGAGATAATGGTGACTCGTCACGCTCCAATCCGAAACATGTTGGAATAGGGGTCTAATATCTTATTATAAAAAATTTGTGTTAAGAAACTTCGGTTTTTCAAGTTCCTAATAAGTAACTTCCCGAAGAAATAATGAATGTACTTATTTTATTTATTTAACGTCTTACATTTTCAGTAAACAAATCTGATTAACACAGGAGGATCATCGCAATACAAATATTAATAAATGTATTCGTCGGTTGGATCAACCGTAAAACAAAAATTCGGCTTCAGCGAATTGAAAAACCATGATCGGTTATTGCAATGATGAGGCTAAACGTGAAATGTATTTCCTTAATTTAAAGACATATTATTCACACAAGAAAAACTACAAATTCTATATATTGCAAAGAGGTCACATCGGACTGGTTGTGGTCAGTTTTATTTGCACATTTCTCTAGTTTGCAATATTTTGTTAAACTGTTCAAAATGAGTTTTACTCCAGTGGGCGTGTTAACAACTTCAAATAGCTTTGTAAGATAAACAAGAAATAAAACTAGGTAAAGTGGACGAACGTGTGAAAATTACTGAAACAATGAATTGCAGCGAGTTAAAGTGGATGTGAACAACAGATAATCGCATTACTTTATTTAAACAGTCTCGCCACGTTTGTTCAATTAGGAAACAGATAACTAATACTAATTACTATTAGCAAGTGATATTTCAAAGTAATGTGTTGCGTAAAAAGAGAGTAGATGAAGTGGGAACAATGTTGATATTTTGCTTTTGCTACATTGTAATGCTCTTTCCATTGTATATTAGTTACATAAAATAATATTGGCGTAACGAACCCTAACCTAATATTATTATTCATCATGCGATAAGACAAACAATTACTTTCAACGAACATAAGAACAACAAAATCTATAAAGATATATTTAATCGTAGGTGTTTTCATTTAATTTGTAGCGCAGATTCACTTTATGGAGAATCCCTAGATCTAAAATGATATCTAAAGAATAAACTGAAGAATTCTAAAAAGTTGACAGAATGAAAGAGGGACTTAATAAAACAGAAGATTTTTTTTAAAATTTTGGATGGGACATAACCTCAGAATCAACAATTTTATCCAAATTGGCCGAATCAATCAAAATTCAAAATTCAAAATTAAATTATGAGCAGCAGATTTTCTTTTGTGTATGTTTTTTTCACACCATTATCTACAACCAAATTACTTAAACGTTACACGATTTGAAATTGTACCGGCAGGCGAAAAAAAATGTGCAGCGCCAAAAACTACAGACAACTATTTTTCCTTATGTTGTAGATAAAAGTTTGAAGATACCATACACAAAAACCGCTACTCAAAATTATACTTTGAACTAGATAGATCGATTCGGTCAATTTAAATATAATTGTTGATTCTGAGGTTACGTCCCGTCCAAACAATTTCAAACAATCCAAATCGAGAAATAAACCCTCGCTCATACCTGCGTAAGGTAATGACATTATAATTAATGTTAGGTGGTCGGTTCAAAGGTAACAGTTTTTTGTTGCAGTACTGTTCCATCCAGATGTATAATGCAACTACAATTAAGAGGTTGGAATGTACCCGTCCTGATGGTCTAGTGGTTAAGACGCCTGTCTAAAAATGCGGGAGATCCGTGGTTCGATTCCCGGTTGGGGCGGACCTTTTTAATTTCATAATTGTAGTAAATAATAATCAACTATTTTATAAAGTCCCTTTTTCATTCTGTCATCTTTTCAGTCATCTTTGGTGCATTCTTTAGCAATCATATTTAGGTCTAGCGATTCACCAATTGTTTTTATTGTTAAATTATTCGTATTACTCAATAACATTTGAATATTATCACTTCACACTTTGTAGCATGATTTCAAGTAACCGAAATGTATTTCAAGACTTGAGCATCACGACGTGATATTCTAGGTATTGCATTTATATACAAATAATACGCATACTTTATAAAATACCAGCTCAAACCATGCACGTACGATGCAGTTTATGCAAAGAATGCAACTGAAATAGCATAGGAAATATTAGTTTCTCGGAATATGTTCAGTCTTGACCTGCAACAACAATGTGAAGAGCGCTGGGTATTTACTGTTCCTAATGCCTGACCTAGTCTTGGAGGTATCAGGGACACAGACAGAGAGGAGGTAGAAGAGTAACCACAACCCGCATTGCGCGAGGCCAAGAAACAAGAAACTATTCAGTACAGCGTCTTAAATGTGCAAGTCAAGTTTGAACAGACATTAATTTACATCTGTTCATATAGTGTTAATTCTTTAATGTGAGAAGCTGTGAAATTATTTAAAAAACACAAATAAAACAAGACAACGAAAAAGAGTAAGAATAAAGCCTATTAAACGGCTTGGTCAATACGCCACACAAAAGGAAGAAGAGAGGGAACAATAATTGTGTCTGGTTCGTAGGTTATATGGTAAAAAAGTCTCGGTTACCAATGCAGAAAACCGTCTGTGGTGGCACATACGATTAGCGGACGTAGGTTCGAATTCAGCATAAGGCGTGTTTTTTCGTAATCGTCCTTCGTCCTCATCTATCACCACTCATAGTCTCGAATAGCATTAGTGCTTGGATATGAGACGTTGAGCAACATAAATCAAATCAAATCCACATGGAAGGTTCCAGGTTCGCAGGCATAATATGATTGTTAACGTCTAATACGGAGTTCAATACATAAATCCATTACTTTTATTTGTATTTATTTGTTATTTGTATGCCTTTGCATTTGGTATTTGTTTTTTCTTATAATAAAGCTCTCTGGTTGGCCATTGTTTGCTCGTCAATTATGTTGGCGCCAACAGGGTTGGCCCAGTTCAGTTTTTTGATTGGTTAAGTAAATAATTTATTTATACTTCTATAGATATTTACTAAAAACCACCTAGGTATTATGCAGGATTAGAACCCACGTTTCTTGGAGTCACACGCTTTGGACCTTACAGCCCTAACCATAAGAAGAATCGTGGTCAAAATAAATAAATAAATCCGTATTTAGAGTCTACCCACTCAGTCACACAACTGATTTTCAGTGAAGGACAGTAAACCAAAGTGACCAAGCCAACCCTGCAGGCCCCGACGCAATCGACGAGTAAATGATAACCAACCAAAGATCGATATTTTTAATAGGAAATATAGCAATCAGTTTAATTTATCAATCAAAATATAAAAAAGCAATCGAATTTCTGTTATTTATAAACCATACGTTGAAAATCAGCTTGGTAAACTTTAGGATAAATGGTAACGTTTATCTAGCAAGCGTTTGTTTGCGACCATATGAAATACAGAGACTATTAACACTTACACCGACTAAACAAGTAGTTCGTGACGTCAGCTATTTCTCTGCACACGATCAAAACAAACCCAGCGATATGTTTGAAAATATCTGCACGCTTCAATATCCGACACGTTTTATCGTCAGATCCATTTTGCATACTGAGCGTCGGGGCGGTTCGTGCCAAAATATTGGTAAGAAGGGCAAGGCACATAAACCTACTCGCAGGGCGTGCTGCTGGGTTATCGCCCACCCCGACATACATACAGGCAAGATTACCTGGGGTTCCTTGCTCATGCGGTGAATACCGGGAGAGAATTAACATCTACACGCAAAATTATTTGAGTGGTTTGTTTCACTCAATACGCCGAGCGGATGGTCACTTCACTCGTTTTGAGTGTTCGTCACTCATTTTTAGCTGGAATTGTCACTCGATGTATTAGGTGATCATTATTTAGCTCAAATGTGCTGAGTGACCATGTGACACCGCTCTATAGTTAGCGATGTTGAGTCAATAGTGAGCGATGCATAAAGCTTGTTCAAGGGATTAGAGTTGAGATTTATCTAAGCGATGAATGGGGCTTCTCCTTATTGTATGTCTACTGTATTGTCCTGATCGGTGCCAAGTCTAGGGGATGAATAGCAGAGATTTTACCGGCGACGTTTCAAACATGTCACTGGTAATAATTGCTTTTCATGTACTCATGACAAAGAACGAGGTAGGGCATTCCAATATATATCAACGGTCCTACCGTCCTCTGTCCACGTCCAGCCTCATCGAAACCAACTAACTCGTCAGTGTTTGTTAGTTCGTGACCGTGTGCGCATTGCCAGTGTAAGTCTTCACGGAAAAATGGTTATGACTGGTGTAGTGATGAAGTGTGCAACGTTCTAATAGGAAGGGCATTTCTGCGGAAAACGCCGAAAAGTAAAAGGTAGGGCCTAAATGTCGACATCTGTTGTACTTCTATATGCACGAATAGTTCATTGTGTTTTCATTGTTTTAGTTGAAAACAACATAATATATCATGTGTAGGCCTAGATAAAACAAAATGAAAATTATTATATGCATGCCTTTTCATGGGCGTCCACAGTGAAGAGAGAGAACGCAGTCGTCCATCCACATATCAATGTGATGTTTGCATACAGCTGCTATAATACTATTTTGTAGTTTTAAGATATTGACCTATTAACATGAGTTGAAAATAACATATCATGTGTACCTATATGCAATACGTATACTGAATTTAAAGCTACTTGAGCGATTTATCTCCCTTTCCCTCCCACCGCTACTTTTTTATTGAATTTCGATATTTTTTTAGGGAAGTTAGTTTGTCTCAATTTTGAGTGATTTTCGCTTCTATTTGAGTTATTAATAGCCTAAATAGAGAGTATCTTTGAAGCCAAAATATCGCTATTATTTGAGTGAATTTCGATCTTTTATTAGCGATTATCACCCTTATTTCAGAGTGAAAATTTCGCTCTATAATTGAGTGGAATTATTTCACTCAATTCTAGGAGTGGTGGTCACTCAGAAAGAGTGGTGCAAATACAAGCTAAAAAAGGAGCGAAATTTCACTCGATTTGAGTGTTTTTCCGCTCTTTTAATTTAGAGTGTAGGTCTATCCGTGTTAGATATTACAGTTCCAAACTATAACAAATTGTTATGGACTTAGTCTTGATAAAACCAGATTAATTTTCGAGAATGAAGTACGATTTTTTTCGATTTTAAACCAATTTTGCATTTTATAGCTATCAAAACCCTGAATGTGGATGGTTGCTAGCACTTCTAATGACGAATGATGCCTTAGAACAACATTTAGTTTCTCGATGTGGTTAGTCGGGAAACAGTCCCGGGTTCGAACCCCGGGCGGTAATTTCTGAAATGTATTAAATACTACATTAAAATATAGACGATTCAGTATTATCACTTTATAAACGTTGGCTTACAAAGCTTTGATTATTTTCAATAGATGTAGGTATTTTTGTTATTTTTTTTTGAAAATAAGCATATTGTGACATTTTCCAAAATATATATATTATATATTTATATCAGTATCCTCGCGTCCGAGGAAGGTGATGGATGTCACCGAAATATTACGCAGCGGGTGAGTGCTGTGCATTAATTTTTAACCGTGTTTTGTTCAGTTTATCAGTTTTATTATATAATTTACCAGAATCGTATAAAGAAACATAAAGTGCTTAATCAACACACCTCTAATAATCTTGTTTTAGTTCCTACAACGTCAAACTTTCTATTTTGCATTCTCTACTCAGGCAGTGTTTCAAATAATACGCCAAGTACTTGCTTTCCGCATCAAATTCCTCGTTTCAGCTGTAGAAACGTAAGACTCGTCAAGTGAGAAACATTTAAAATGCAGATGATCACGCAATCTCGAAGACTCCGTCATATCATGCGATTCAGTTCACTCTCTAACTAGCATTACATTAGTGAGCAGCGACGAGTTCCTGGTAAAAGTGTAATTCACTTATTTAGCGAAACTAATCAGTTTCAATGTCCTTCTTCGTATTTGATAAAATCGAAAAAACGGATATTCTTACACATTTAAAATTATTTTCATGAAAAGTAAGGATTCACGTTCAAAACATTACAGTATCCGTGTATTGGCTGTAATGTAATGCTAGCTAACAACGCCTGCTGTACAGTGCCTTTAATGTTGACCCTTCAAAACACAACTTCAAATTTAGTTACGGCTATAAATATTATAAACGCCATGTATTTAATTTGCTTCATTAAAACTACTTGTTACGATAATTAATAGCTAAGTAAATTACGTACCCCCCCCCCCCTGTAAGTGCCCTGATTGCGTGACTATCCCGCTGTCCGTGTCGCCAGCAGTTTAGCAGATTGGGGGCGGTACCTCCAGCTTGTGAATGCTTCTTCGACGTTCATTTGGATAGAAGCAGCCAGTCTTTTGTTACTAGCGTGGTAGCTTCGCGACAAAAGAAGCAATCTAATATAATAATACAGTTACTTTACAATAGATAAAACAACGTTGATATTGGGGAGATATTGAGCGCACAAATAGAACGTGGGTGATTTATTACACAAACTTTTAATTTAATTACAATATATTTTTTTTGTATTTATTTATTTTATTTCAAAATGTGAATGTTTTGTATAATGTTTAATACATTTATGTCATATAATTTTACAAAATTAATTTATGTTAATTTAATGTTATGTATATATTAACAAATTACATAGCTTCAATTTAGGCTAAATGAACAAACAACTATCTGCATGCAACATGAAGCGTCCATCTGACGTACAAAAACATGTGAGTAGAGCGTGGTTCTAAATTTTAGAGTATGTATTAAACATATATGTAGCGCCGTGGGGAATGTTGGGTATGCAAACCCATCAGAATAGAAACTAGCCACTATGCCGACCATCAGGAACCCGAGTCATGTTTTATAATGATTTACATCTTCAAAGTCGTTTAAGATTTCAGCAAGAATTACACAGTCCGATTACTCTGTCCAACTTAATGAGTTCAACGGAAACCAAACATCACACATAGATCAAAGTTGTATATTATTATGACCAGTCAGAATGTATCCAGTTTACCATTGTTTTTGTTGTTGGTCGTCCGCGGTGGCCTGAAGCGTGGGGCTCTAGGAGGCCACGAGTTCGAATGCCTCATAAGACATGGGTTTTTGTTAACCAAGCAAAAACGATTCGCAAATGAATAAAAATAGGGGACAGCTAAATAAAAGCATTTATATGCTCTTTCTGTGTTGACTATTTTGATTTGTATTCAATAATATTTTATTTTGGGATTTTGGTGGCGGTGCCGGGTCCGACAATATCACGCTAAAAACAAGTTAAACCATCACTCGTGATGTATATATAAAGCTGCATTGTAATAAATATCAGTCAAATATTGCCACTTTTTAAGTATATATTACATTGATATATACCTTCCCAAAGTGCAGGAAGGCCAACGAAGGACATATTTATTGGCCCTCTTTAGCCTAATAAAAGTACAATAGTTAATTTTTAGACGAGGGAGTAAAGCAAGAGAGTATCTCCATAAAACTAAATGGCTCTTATTCTGTGATTCTGTGGGTGGGTCTGTCTGTGTGTACATCAAAATTCAGTCGAATCGCTGAACAGATTGCGCTGAAATTTTAAACAGACATCCGGTACGAGTTTGTTCAAGTCAAATTCACCATATTATGTAATAAACAAATGATTCGAATAACAATCTTATATGAGATTGGTAGAGGTGCCGGGTAGACCTAAAACATTTTTAACTCCATAAGAATAGCATTGTTGGTGGAGGTGCCGGGTAGAGCGAGAAAAGTTTTAGCTCCATAAGAATAGCATTGTTGGTGGAGGTGCCGGGTCCTTGATTTTATTATTTATATTACGGGGAGAGGTATTATTGTTGTGGTATTTTTTTAAAGTGTAGCACACGTGGCGGTGAATTTATTAATTAAGTGTGTTTCAAATATATAGGTCAGTGTACTATAAGCAACAAAATATCATCTCGGTACTTGTACTTGCTCTCACAATCCTTTGTATTTTGTATTTTGTGTGGTTCGTTGGTCTTGTGGTTAGAGACTGTTTAAAATGTAGAAGGTCCAGGGTTCTATTTCCGCTCTTGGCAGAAGTTTTTAAACTTTTGATGTGGAATTAAGTCCTCAGTTCTTGGCTGTGGAATTTGTAAATTGTGATTTGGAGCCGTCCTAGCAACGAGGCACATAATAAATTCTTATGCGGTTGCGAATCAGCCGTGATGATTTTAGAGCTGTCTGCGGGTGGAATCGTGGCCAGTTTGATTGAATGGTGTTTCCTACTTAAATTTGTCGGTCTCTAGTTGGTCATTGTTCGCTCGCCGATGATGTCGGCGCCTACAGGGTTGGCTTGTCGGCTTTATTTATTTATTTATTTATTTATTTATTTATTTATTTATTTGGGTTTCTTTAAAGTAGTAACTACATACATGTTTCATACAGGTTATGTAATAAATCACTCCTACTTGATGCCCAAGACTAATAATACTAAGAGCTAAGAAAACTACAGTTAAAGTAAAATAAATATTTCTTGCATTGCCTAATGAGTCCATTCCATTCATAATATTATGCTTATATAGTGTGCGTGGCTAATATATACCTATATACTATATTTGTAGTCCTACATAAGTACAAATTACATTTTATTTTTTCTTGATTAAAATAAGATGTTACTAATATTATTGCACAGTAATAACTAGAACTAATTAGAATACAATTAATGAGAGTATGAAATAACAGACAGTGTATTAAACTTATTTGCTTCTTCATAGTAATGTCTGAATTCATATACACATTTTTTACAAATTCTTAATTTTGTTTTGGAGTTTTGTATTTTTAAGCTAGCAGGTAAAGCATTCCACCTGTGTGCCGATACTAATTGAATGATCTTTTTCTCTAGTTTTCTTTGTTTACTTTAGGTACTGTAATGTTGTTGTTGCTACAGAGCGAAGACTTTTGTTTGATTGCATCTTATGAAACATGTGGATACCTGTTGTCAGGTTTCTCGTGAAATGCTTTATAAATTCTAATCAGAAATCAGTTCTGTGGCTGAGTGGGTAGACTCTAAATACGAATTTATCTATTTTATTAATTTATATTATATTTGATCATTTTATCCTGGTATGCCACATTCAGTGCATAAGTTTGTATTTAACTCTAGTTGTAAACTCTTATGTGAAAAACACAGTCATTCATTATAGTTTAGAATCCCAAAGCTTAAAAATGTATAATAAGACGAGGGAGCGAAGCGACTGGGGAAAACATTCAAGAAAATCTGCTCTTATTCTGTGATTCTGTGGGTCTGTCTGTTTGTGTGTACAAAGAAAATCAGCTGAATCGCTAAACAGATTGCGCTGAAATTTGAACAGACATCTGGTACGAGTTTACTGAGAATTGCTAACAAAAATCGGCTAGATCCATTACGATTTAAACCTACAAGGAATAATAAATTGAAAAATAGCCTGCTAATGTGTAGGAAAATTTTGAACAACAATGGTTTTGATTATGAAAAAATATGTTTTGTTTGTTATTTGTATGACTGTGCACCCCCCCCCCCCTCCCCCAATTCAAAATTAAGTAAACCTTGCAATATTTAAACGTATTTTGTACTGGCAATGTTTTCCATAGTATTGTCACAAATGATAGAATATACACTGCGTTATATGTATTTAAAACATGTTTCATAATTTTTAAAATACAATCCAGAAATTACAAAATCTTTCCCGACCAGGGGATTGAACCCAGGTCTCCCACATTTCGGGTATAATGGCGCCTTAGCTTACTAGACTAGGAAAACGCCAAAGTCGTTAGACGAGTGAGCGAGTCATGTGTAAGTACCCGGGAACATTTGCATTTAAGTTTGATTGCTATAAATAAAATGGTTTGTGAGTTTAGTTGGTATAATGGCGCGTCAACTGTTAGGCCATAATGCGCCAATCTAGCCTATGATAGGCTAGGGAGACCTTAAGTAGGGGGACGAAATGAATGTTACCGGGTTTCATTTTCATTTTTCATTTAATTTATTCATTCCATAAACTTACAAACAAAATAATATCAAAAAGATGTCAGTACAAAATTATTGTGGAGCTTTTTATATATATATATATATACGAAATGAAACTCGCCCAGAAGGCCTACTCCTGGAAGGTCCTGTGACCAGAAGTAGACATGCCCATCTTAGACCGCTGCAGGACGATGCTCCGCCACCAAATATTAATGAATATCATCCAGTTCTCTAGGGTGTTCGTATAACGAGAAGTGGACATACTAGACTATTGCAGGCTGATGCTCCACCACCATCTGAGAATGAAACTCGTCCATTAGACCAACTCCGGGAAGGTCCCGTGACAAGAGGTAGGAGATAACATACACCGCTAACATCTAGAGGTTCTCTCTCAACTCTCTGTCTAGTCATCTAGATCTGTTTTCCTAGATGTCTGTGTTTTAATTATTGTCATCTTGTACTTTGTTATTCCATTTTGTTTTTGTTTTATAACCTTGATAAAGCTAGGTGAAACCCTAGTGAAACGTCGGTAATAAAATATTATTTTATTATAAATCATCACACGCAGTTTTACCTCAAAACATATATTTTCATATATATGTTATGTTATGTTACACTTCACGGAAATAATCACGCTATATTGAATGTTTAAAACGAATATTTAATCAAAACTTCAACGTTTCAGAAGACTAGGCTTCCATTTCAAAAAGAGTTGGTTTAAACATTCAATATAGCGTGATTATTTCCGTAAAGTGTAACATAACATGAACCATAAATCACGAAAGCCTACAACATAACATATACATATTTATATGTTCTGTTGTAATTAACTGATTATTATATATATTATATATTATATATATTTTATATAAAATAATCAGTCAATTTGACATTAATAAATAAATTAAACAATCCTCAAAATAATACAAAGGAACTAGAAACAGTACCAAATAAACAAACTACTCTCAAGTACAAATAAATTATTGTATGACTAGCTGAAAATTAATCAAAATTTATCCGTTTAATATTCATAATTAATACTATAGTAGGCTTTAGCGATAATAAAAGATTTAAAACTATATATACATGATCGTTTATCTGCTATATTTTTTAAAGAAGTTGGTAATTTTTTGACAATTTAATATAATTGAAGTCGGGATTTAATTGAGAAATTGTATTTTTTTGTCTTGATAGAGATCGTATTTACTTCTTGTGTCGTGGCTTTGAATTCAATCGTGTTTGGGATAGTCCTGCACATTAAATTAAACTCTTTAGATTGATTGTAGTATGTTATAGCTGTAAAAAGTCAGGACATTTAATTGAATAAATAACGGTTTTGCATGCTGGTCCCTAACAGCTCTGCCAAAAATTCTAATTGCACGCTTTTGTATGGTAAAAACACATGGCTCACTCACTCGTTTAACAACGACTTTGGCGTTTTCCTAGTTGCATTTAATATCCTTTTTGAATTTGTAACCAAAATTGTTGTGTTTTATTTTAATGCATTGTTGTTGTAATATTACTATATTTTAAATATTTACTTGACGTTAGTTCATTGTTGTGTCTGTATCTATGTTATAAGATTTATTTAGTTGCCCTCCTTTGTAAATCAATTTTTAACTGAATAGGATAGACGTTAAATAAATAAATAAAAAATAACTGGAAAATGGTCACGTTGTTCCAAGTTATTTTTTGGGGGAATTAAATGCACATCACAGTCCATAATTTTATTATAATGAAGTCAAATTCACCATATAATGTTATAAACAAATGATTCAAATAACAATCTTATATGAGATTAATAGAGGTGCCGGGTAGACCTAAAACAATTTAAACTCCATAAGAATAACATTGTTGGTGGAGGTGCCGGGTAGAGCGAGAAAAGTTTTAGCTCCATAAGAATAGCATTGTTGGTGGAGGTGCCGGGTCCTTGATTTTATTATTTATATTACGGGGAGAGAGAGGTATTATTGTTGTGGTATTTTTTTAATGTGTAACACACGGAACGGTGAATTTATAATTATGTGTGTTTCAAATACATAGGTAAGTGTACAAAAAGCAACAAATAGCATGTCGGTACTTGTACTTGCTCTCACAAACTTTTGTATTTTAAGTGGTTCGTTGGTCTTGTGGTTAGAGGCTCTGCTTCCAATGCAGAAGATCCAGGGTTAGATTTCCGCTCTAGGCAGAAGTTTTAAAACTTCTTATGTGGACTAAAGTCCATTTGCATTTAAGTTTGATAATTATTTTGGTATAGATAACAGGGTTTTTAAGTATAGTTGGTATAAGGGCGCGTCAAATGTAAGGCCATATAAAGAGACACTCTAGCCTATGATAGGCTAGGGAGGCCTAAGGTAGGTGGAGAGAAAAGGGAATGTTCCCGGGTACTCAACACATGGCTCACTCAATCGTCTAACAACGACTTTGGCATTTTCCAAGTTATACACAACGACAGAATGGCCTTCTCGCCGAGTGGCAAGAAAAATACAATAAAATTAATTAATTAATAACGACAGAATAGTTGTTTAGTCCATCGACGGACTGTGAAAGACAGAAAGAACAAATATGACGGTCAGAGTCAGTTATGGTGTCCGCTGTAGGGCTCACATAAATATATTTCAAAAATTAAAATAAATTCGCATTTACAACCCACTTAGCCACAAAACTGATTTTCATATGGGGA
This sequence comes from Sweltsa coloradensis, assembly GCA_024449915.1. Lineage (NCBI taxonomy): Eukaryota > Metazoa > Arthropoda > Insecta > Plecoptera > Chloroperlidae > Sweltsa > Sweltsa coloradensis. The sequence continues at coordinate 743,577 of JAMZAV010000395.1, forward strand.
AAGTTAATTTAAAGCAGACCAAGCCAACCCTGTAGGCGCCAGCAATTGTTACCCGCTTTAATCATCTTCAGGTAACTACAACTAGGATATTTGGGGTTGGTAGGGTTTATTTATTGTTATTATCTATATAATAATTATGTTTTATTACAAATTATGAAAATTGTTAAGGAAATGTGTAAGGGCTGTTGAAGAGAACTCAATCCCAGCATTCGCATTAACGACTGAAGAAACCCTTTAAAAGATAAGTCAAGTCAGGATTGCCAGTGACGATTATCAAACACAACTTTTGTGAAAATAAAATTTCCTGTTTTGTGATTGTAGATTTGGAAAAGTTTGTAATTTTGTACATTTTGTAAATTTGATATTTATGTAAATTTGGAAATTTTGAATTTGTTAATTTTTTAAATTTATCATTTTGTTTAATTTGCAATTGAGTATTTTGTGGAATTTTTGAAATTTGTAAATTTATCATTTCGATAATTATTTGCAAATTTGGTATTTTGTTAATTTGTTTCTTTGCTGAATTTGGTGAAATTTGTTAAATATATCAAATTATCAAATTAATTAATTTGTAAATTTGGTATTGTAAATTTTTTTGTATCTTGTAATGTGTTGTATTTAAATAGCTTTATTTGCTAAATAAAGAATGATGATGATAAGACCTCCCGAATCAGAGTCTCGCGCTTGACGGTTCAGCTGTGTATTGCTAGTTACTTGCTGTCTGCCCCCCTCTCTACATGTTCTCCTTAGAACGGTGTGTTTGCTGGGGAACAGTTCGTACACGCACATGGGTTTATTCAACCCTGTTGTTCGGTAAGTAAGCACCGACTGTCAATCATTCTCCGGTGACTGATCGTTAAGTTGTGAAACACCCAGGCAGGCTCGGGTTCGATCTAGCGTTAGTAACCTACAGGAATTACCATGTCGCGCACTTTTACATAGAAATATCCACATAGATGCAGGAAAATCGAGTGAACGTTGTCGCGACGAGGGAAATTTCATTTTAATATCTCCTCTAGAGGGCTGGGTTCAGTTTACAGCCTAGGTTGAGTACTGTTTGTCAGCCCGGGGCTAGAATCTCTTAATATTATACAGCCACGCGGCTTGGCTGGGTAGTACGGTGAGCCAGAATAGAGAAGAGAGATTTGTGAATGTGGTGAATAGGTGCAAGTATTTTCTGAATTTCGTTTTATGGACATTTGAGCGCTTCTGTGTTGACGATTTTGATAAGTTTTCTAAAATATTTAATTTTTGTAGATTTTGGTGGAGGTGCCGGGTCTTTCAGATTCTTATGATTTTGCGTAAAAACAAGTAGAAAGGACTTGTGGTGGTGTATATTTCTAGCTCGATTTTCCGTAAAAGCATCGGCTTTTACCCGATGTGACCTTACAACTAACTAACTACAACTAGAATAATATAGAGGTTTGGTAGGGGAATGGGGGTAATTAATGTTGTTGTTATTTATATTTCTAATTATTAATTTCATTTTAATATCCGCTCTAGAGAGCTGGGTTCAGTTTACTGCCTAGGTTGAGTACTGTTTGTCAGCCCGAGGGAAGAATCTTTAATATTATACAGCCATGCGGCTTGGGCTCGGTATAGGCTGGCGAGACAGAATGGCAAGCAGACGAGATTTCTACATTTGGTGAATAGGTACAAGTATATTCTTAATTAAGTTTTCTGAAAATTTATGCGCTTCTGTGTTGACGATTTTGATAAGTAAATATAAATTTTTTTGTTGATTTTGGTGGAGGTACCGGGTTTTTCAAAATCATATTTTTTTTACGTAAAAAGAAATCAAACAGGACTCTTGATGTGATGATTAAGCTACATTTTAATAAATAATTAGAAAAATAGTATTAACTTTTCTGTAAAGGTGCCCGAGTGCAGCGTACAAATCAGCTTTTACCCGATGTGACCTTACAGGTAACCAACTACAACTAGAATAGCAAGTATTTTCTATATTTCGTTTTACGGCAATGTTACCATTTAATGAGTTGACGATTTTGACTTGTTTTCAAATAAATTTAAGTTTTCAATGCATTTATTTAGGCCTATTTATTTTATTTTTTTAACGTATAAAAGAACTAAAAAAAAACTGATTTACAAAGGACAACTAATAAATCTAATAACACAAGTGCAAACAAAACAATGAACTTTAGTTAAGTGAAGTTAAAAATAGTATCATTACAACAACAATGTATTTATAACACAATAATTTTGAAAACAAATTCAAAATGGATATTAAATTAAATATGATGATTTTGGTGGAGGCGCCGGTTCTTCCAATATCTCGTAATTTTGCGTAAAAACACGTCAACCCGACACTCGTGATGTATATTTTAAGTTGCATTTAAATAAATAAAAGAACAATATTACATCCCTTTTTAATTGGTGAGGAGTAAAAAAAGGCCCAGATAGAACAAACGGGAGTTTCGCCATAGCTAAAATAACGGAGCTTCCACGAAATTATAATTTCACGTTTTCGCTTTGAGAAAAAGACTACAGAATTCTCGTTACCTTTAATTTTCTTCTTAATGAGAAAAAAATTCACATTAAAATGCTCGGTTAAAACTGTGCTTCCATTAACGAGTTCACGTCGTAATAAAACCAGCCATCGCAACCCAAAATATGCAGATTACACTAGTTTTAAATTAAGCATTATTCGTTTGACCTTTCTACACATGGAAAGTAATCGTATCATATTTGTTCCTTGTTTAAATATCCACTCGCACCTTGATACGATTTGTAAGTGAAAACTTATTTTCACGATTTTTTACTACAGAATTATGGGTGGGATTATTTTAAAATTAATAATATTATAATACAATTCAGAAGTCAAAAAATTCATCCAGACCGGGGTTTGAACCCGAGTCTCCCACATTCCAGGTAGGCGCCTTAGCCAACTAAACCACCGAGACGGTAACTATTTAACTTCCTAATTTGTAGTTGCATTATAGATCTGAATGGATGGAACAGTACTGCAACGAATATCTGTTGCCTTGAAATGACCAAACAAACATTATTTACAATGTCAATCCCTCACGCAGGTACGAGCGAGGGTTTATTTCTCGATTTGGTTAGTCTATAATGATCTATAATCCAACTACAATTCAGAACTTAAATAGTTACCGTCTCAGTAGTCTAGTTGGCTAAGGCGCCTACCTAAACCTCGATCGGAATGGATTTTTTTACTTCTGGATTGTATTTAAAATATTAACAATTCCACTTACGGGAGTGTTTCCCGACCAATTAAATTGAGAAATTAAATTGATACCATTTATTTTTACAGTATTCAAGAATTTTAATGTACGGGGCATGAAGATAAAATATATTAACTGTAAATATTTTTATTTAATAACTTTTTAGAATGTGCATAAAAAGCTAGCCTGAATAATTATTTTAAAAGCACCTCATGAACACACCACACAGACAATCTTATCAAAACAAGTAACGTGAGTTACTTAATTGATATAGATTCTTTTACAGATACGGATTCTAAATTTCCGGTGGGATAATAAATACTGAAATTTGAATAATTTTTACGTCATTATAAAAATTAAATTGAAAACGTTAAAAATTCTGTTTTAAAAAAAATTCTACGTCGTAACATTTATGAATTCCGCTACGTTTTCAGTATATTTAATGCGATAATAAATGTCTGTTTTGGGTTTTACGTGTCCTAGTTTCGATCTAAAATGTTCCATGTTCTATCTCGATGCAAGAACCGCGTCTGTCTGGGTCTAGAACAGCAATTTGTACGAACGTCAATAGTTCCAACTTAAAAATGTAATGCACGATGCTAAGTTTGAAATTTACATAAATTTCATTCTTCTCCTTCTAACTTAACATTATTCGTATGCGACGTTAAATTTATTCAAAAACTACTTTAAACCGTTTATATTTTTATTTCAATGCCGACAGTGTTGGCTCGAGAGTAAAGCGCGCGACTCTGATTCGTGAGGTCCCGGGTTCGAATCCCGTCGAGACCGGCATTCCTGACTGAAGGTTTTCAAAGGTTCGTTCAGTCGTTAATGCGAATGCAAGTGATTGATTCCTCTTAAACAGCCCTCGGACAACCCTTCACAATTGTCCTAAATCCAATACACCTAGGGCTAGTTAAACACCTGAAGAGGGGTATGCATTTCACCCAGGGGAGGTTTCCCACCAAAATTATGAAATATTATTTTTATTTGAATAGACATAATTAGTAACGAAAGAACACTAATTTAAGAAAATCTTTGAAGAGTCAAAAGTTTACTCGGAGACTGATTTGTGTTATGTTTTGACTATTTTTGGATGAGCGTAGCGAGCGTAGCGAGCGAAGCGAAGATTCCATTTCACTACACTGGAGAAAAAAATCCGGAATGTTTTTTTTTTTTTTTCCTTCTTTCTTTCTGTATTTTTGTGTGTTTGTTAACACGATTCCGGCTAAACCAATACTCCGATTGCGATGAAATTTTATGGAGTCCTTTGAAATCTCTGAACTTAGAACTGCCACGTTTTTGAACGCAATCGGGAAATTTTTTCTCATAAAAAACGCAATTTTACGATTTTTTTCGATTTTTTAAAAATTTCTTCGACTTATAACACCTACATGCTTTATCCGATTGTAATGATATTTTTACAGAACCTTAATTTTATGAATTAAGATATTTGTGTGAAATTTGAGCGTAATCGAAAAATTATTTCTCATGAAAATCAAAATTTTACGGGTTTTTTTCTTTTCTAAAACAATTCTTTGACTTATAACACCTACATGCTTTATCTTATTGTAATGATTTTTTCACAGGACCTTAATTTCGTGAATTAATATATTCGTGCTAAATTTGAGCGCAATCGAATAATTATTTCTTATACAAATTGCAATTTTACGATTTTTTTCTTTTTAAAAAATTACGATTAATTAAAAAAATTAAGTTAATTTTTTATTTAATTTTATTTAATTATAAAAATTAAGTACCTTCTCGGGTAATATCTCGTCATCATTGAAGTATAGTTAATGATGTAATTAAGAGTCCTAGTATTAAAAGTGATATATCATAATGATGAAATCATTTAACTAATCCAAATACTGAGGCTAGAGCTCCAATGGCTCCAGTAAGAGGTCAGGGACTTTGGTCAACTAAGTGATAAGGATGGTTAGCGTGTGCAGACATTAGTTAACTTCTCTAGAATACAGGGTTCTTAGAACGGCAACAACAGCAGAACAACAGAAAATCCGCATAACACATGGCAGCTCAATGCACCATATACGCTCATCCAACAACGCAGCGGGACTTAAGCGTTTTCCTAGTTTTAAAAAAAATCTTCGACAGTAATGATATTTTTTTTTCACAGAACAACAGAAAATCCGCATAACACATGGCAGCTCAATGCACCAATTACGCTCATCCAACAACGCGGCGGGACTTAAGCGTTTTCCTAGTTTTAACAATTCTTTGACTTATAACACCTACATGCTTTATCCGATTGTAATGATTTTTTTTACAGAACCTTAATTTCATAAATTAATATATTTGTGTTAAATTTGAGCGCAATCGAATAATTATTTCTTATGAAAATTTCAATTTTACGATTTTTTTCTTTTTTAAAAATTACGATTAATTAAAAAATTAGACCTAAGTTTATTTTTTATTTAATTTAATTTAACTAAAAAAATTAAGTTAATTTTTTCTAAATTTAATTTAACTAAAATAAGTCTTCGACTAAGTAATGATTTTTTCACAGAACAACAGAAAATCCGCGTAACACATGGCAGCTCAATGCACCATATACGCTCATCCAACAACGCGGCGGGACTTAAGCGTTTTCCTAGTAGTACTAAACACCTACCCGCCTTTAAAAATACCGTTAAAAGCTGCGATATTTTATTATGGAAATTTTCTAAACTTCGTGTTTATTTCAACAAAAAAATTTATTATTAATGTTGTTTGATTACTAATGGGTAGATACATTTTAAACAATGTTCATTTTTTTACGGTAATAAATCATTTTTGTGACAAGCCTGCTCAGGGTGCAATGTATGCCTAGCTAGGTGTGACCGACTACTGTTTAAGAGGACTCAATCCCTTGCATTCGCATTAACGACTGAGGAAAACCTCGGAAAAACCTTCAGTCAGGATTGCCGGTCTCTACGGGATTTGAACCCGAGACCTTCCGAATCAGAGTCGCGCGCTTAACGCTCGAGCCAACACTGTCCTTTTTTTACCATCAAGGTAACATAGAGGTCCCGTAATCTAGAGCTCACTTATAAGGAGCAAATCACCCGAGCTTTGATACCTCTGTTAAGAAATGTTTTTCGTTTCTACAGCCACATTGTTCGAAGAGTCAGAACAGCAAAGAAACCTCTATCTTACCTTGATGCCCTTACAGAATGGGGCCACAGAACAGACTAACACAGTTACCGTATCGCGCTGACCTGAAACCCAGTTGCTCTTTTTACAATAAATATATCTCGATCCTCAACGTTGAAGAACTTTCTGAAACTACGATAAGTTAGTTTCCTGCAGAGAGTTTCAATTGTCAAGAAATGATACATTTCAGACGCTCGAACCTTCGAATCGTGACCCGCATTGATGATAGGTTCAATGATAAATAGTTTATCCGTCATCGATAATGTTACTTTCAAGAAGAAATCACTCAGTTTCAATAAGGGAAATAATTTTCGAAAACTTTGTTACACAACCGTAAGCTTGGTTGTAGAAAACCAATACCTCGCAAAACATGTAATCAGTTCTGAATTAGTTGCATGAAAAATATTATGTAGCAAAACTTTACAGCAAATGATTTTCAGAACTGACACAGAGCCTTCTATATATAAAGAGAGAAAAGGGGTTTATAAAAATGTAATAGGCTTGGGTGTGTTGGGGACTTCACTGATTGTGTAGGAGACGCAGTCTGTCACACACCCGATCATAATGGCATTTAGAGTGTTAAAGCTATTCCAGAGCACTCTTACCGATATTTTTAAAGTCAATGAAAAATATCTGAAAGTTGGTTGAATGTAAAAGGAACTTGAATAAATATATATATTACGGGACAATTACTCCCTTTTGGCCATTATATACAAATTTTAGGTCAATAAGAAAAGAAAAGTTCTAGGTGCAATACTTAAGCTTCTTGCTTAAGGTATTTTTTATTGTTTTCACACAACTTTGTCTCCGCTACGAGTATAATGGAAAATAATTTTCTAAATAAACGTGTAATGTACTTTTTTTTCGTCCACCGGTTCAAAATTCTTATTTGTACCATGTGACAAAAAGATCGCACATAGCACATTAGTTCAGAAAATTATTTTCCCTTATACTCGTAGCAGAGACAAAGGTGTGTTTAAACAGTAAAATAAACATCGCTCAAAATTAAGTATTACACCTAGAACTTTACTTTTCTTATTGAACTTTTCTTTTTCTTTTTTATTCAAGTTCCTCTTTCATTCAACCAACTTTCAGACATTTTCCTTTGACTTTCAAAATATCTGTAAGAGTGATCTGGAAAAGCCTTAAACTCCCTTTCTCCCGTGATGCTTTGCGCCCGCGATATAGAGGGCGCTGTTGATTAGGAATACGTCCACATGTTCAAGCAAGGAGGTATGAATAATGTAAGGAGACAGCATGCGCTATCTGTGGCTGTACAAATGAACGTGGCCGTTTTGAACGTCTCCGATCGAGTTTTTCGCAGTATTTGCTGCTTCTCGTTGGTGCTGACCAATATGGCGGCTACTAAAACATAGAGTTTTTCGCAGTATCTACTGCTTCTCGTTGGTGCTGACCAATATGGCGACTACCATCGACGGCCGAAACAGCTGATATTATACTTAAAACATTGATAATAACTCTTGTATCAATATGAGAATGAATAATAAAGAGTTGAAATGTAATTTTAGTTGATGTGCTGCGTTTTTGTTTGTTTTGGAATGCTAATAGCTTTGACAATGGCTTTAATAATACCGACGACCTTGCTTTGGGTTCGAGGCTTTTGCCGACCACCATTGTCGTTCAAAGTGGCTATGGTTTTCACGGCGACATGCTGTCTCCTTACATTATTCATACCTCCTTGTGTTCAAGGTCCAGTCTGCCCCAAACAGAGTTGAGTCCACGTAGAACCCATCGCACGCGGTGACTTACAGACTGCGCTAACTCAGGGGGGCTCAACTCTCACAGAGAATGAAGATATAATGGCGGCGGTGAATTCCTCGCACATTGTTGTCAAGTTTACCGCCGTGATAAGCCGGACGCACGGCGCGCGGTAGCAAGTTATATGACGGCGCGCCATTCTCTGCCCTCGACACTGTACAGAGGTAGTGAGGTAATCTCGAACTCTTCATAACATTACATCCTTTTAATTGAATAGTTAGTGCGAGTTCAGTGCTTATAAGCTTGATATTGTTTAATATAAATAGTGAGTCCAAAAGTCCTTAAAACATCCATTAAACACAGCTTTATTCACAGGAAAATGGTAGGTTATGTTTAGACCTAGGCCAAGCGCAGTAACTGACAATTATTCTATTTAGTTTATTTATTATGATAAAAGACATTTTTAGCAGGCTACGGCCTGGGGTAGACGCATTAATTAAATAAGGGCAAAACTTTCAAGGTTATGCCTAACCTCCGTGATAAGAGAATAATTTTTTAAATGACAATGACAAGCTGAAAAAGTGACAGCTAAAATTACTGCCATAAAACAAACAAAAAAAAGAAATTCATTCAGCATGCGGAAAATCAATGCTACCAGAGACGAGAGCATCCGGTATATTATACAAACTCGATTTGACACTATTAGAGGTCCCCTAGCTAAGGGACGCCCTTTGGGATGACTATGAATTCGTTTCTTTTTTCTTCGTAGACTTTTTTCATTTTATATAAAACACAATTTATAATTTTTTAACAACATCCATACTTTTTCTAAAATGTATGGACCTTTTTTTATTTACTTTTTTCAATAATTGAAATTCATTGTTATTATTATTATTATTTTTTCATTCATTATTGAATTCACTTGTTTTCCAGAAGGCTGTGATAGCAACAATGTACTCCTTGACTAAAGCTTGTACACTGTCATTGTTGTGTTATACAATAATTGTTGTTAAGATCTATATAATACAACACTTTAGGTTATTGGCCAGTGATCAACAAAGAATCTTAAAATAAAAGTCGTACCTACTCTTCCTTCGTCTCTACCTATGGCTTTAGTGACACCATGGAGCGATAAAGACACAAGATGGATGCCTGCTCGAAACAAATTTGGATTTTCATTACAAATTGGCAAGTTTATTTGCTAACACTAATATCATAACATAGGTACGTCCAGCTGTAGCACTTGGGGGGGGGGGGAGGACTTAGCTTTTGTCATCATCTAAGGATCACTGCCCTGACAACAGTTCTACCAAGTGTGTGAAGCATCGCTCTGGCGATAGTATATACTGTGTTGATACGAAGTGGCATTCTGTTAGAGGCTTCACTTAGTTGGAGCATCGCTCTGGTGCTTGCTAGAACGTTTTAAACGCTTCCAGTGTACGTAAAACCAACAAAGATAATGTACATATATGTCTTATCTTTGTCAGCAGTATATCTATGATATACTGTGGTGATACGAAGTGGCATTGTGTTAGAGGCTTCACTTGGCATAGACTGTTGTTGAAGCTTTGATACTTCCTGGTGTACATGGGTACTGGGAGCTTAGTTAGGTCTCAGACCGGGGTCTCCCAGTAGTGATAGTGAGTATGTGTGTGCGTGTGTTGTAATAACACATGAGGGGACTTAGCTATTGTATTCATGCTAGGCTCATTGCCCTGGCAACAGTTCTGCCAAGTGTGTGAAGCATCGCTCTGGTGCTTACTCGAACGTTTTAAACGTTTCTTGAGAACGTAGTAACCCAGTATATACCATGTGTATATACTGTGTTGATACGAAGTGGCATTCTGTTAGAGGCTTCACTTAGTTGAAGCATCGCTCTGGTGCTTGCTCGAACGTTTTAAACGCTTCCCGTGTACGTATAACCAACAAAGATAATGTACATATATGTCTTATCTTTGTCAGCAGTATATCTTTGATATACTGTGGTGATACGAAGTGGCATTCTGTTAGAGGCTTCACTTGGCATAGACTGTTGTTAAGCTTTGATACTGCCTGGTGTACATGGGTACTGGGAGGTTAGTTAGGTCTCAGACCAGGGTCTCCCAGTAGTGATAGTGAGTATGTGTGTGCGTGTGTTGTAAGTGTGAAGTGTAGTTATAACACATGGGGGGACTTAGCTATTGTTTTCATGCTAGGCTCATTGCCCTGGCAACAGTTCTACCAAGTGTGTGAAGCATCGCTCTGGTGCTTACTCGAACGTGATTCTCCACCACACTATATCATACGATATACTGTGGTGATACGACGTGGCATTCTGTTGGAGGCTTCACTTGGCATAGACTGTTGTTAAGCTTTGATACTGCCTGGTGTACATGGGTACTGGGAGGTTAGTTAGGTCTCAGACCAGGGTCTCCCAGTAGTGATAGTGAGTATGTGTGTGCGTGTGTTGTAAGTGTGAATTCTTGACGAAGTTGTGAAACACCTCTACAGAACACCAGATACCGACAAGGTTAATCGCTGGATACCGGGACGGACATTGCGTCGTCTTCCCGTGGAGCCAGATTGAGACAAGATTTCTCAGGCTCCTCATTAAATCGGTTTTGAAAAATTATTGTGCTTGAGCCTACCAAAATGGCTGCCATTACCTACTTGTCGTTAAACTGAAACGCTAAAACAGGGAAAATCACTCGATTTCGATGGATAATTTCCAACATAATTATAAATGTTACTGCATTGAAATGTTACTGTGCATTTACTGTATGATACTATTAGCTATGTCATATAGGCTGGGATTCTATAAATTGATTTTTCTTAAGACTATTGTGATATTAAACTGAAAATCTGTAGATAGTTGTGTCTTAAGATATGCTCGTTCATTTGGGACTTTCAATGACTATCGCACGTAGGATTACGACAACCAGAACCATGGACTAAACGAAGTCACAAACCCAGTACCTGTAAACACCAGTAGTGAGGTCAGATGAACGAACTTGTTAGGGCTGTAGAGTCATTACGCAAAGTTACACAACTGGGTGGAAAGTTCTATGATTGCGTCCGCCCGTTCCCACCTTAATTGGTGCAGCACAACACTTCAGTAGTGGCAGAGTGCACAAAATTATGTTATCTGTTGCCAATAATAAATAGGCCGCTTTGCGAACGCTTTTTGCATACAGGTTGATGGATGAGCGTTTTTGATGCATTCTTGCTGGTACGCTTTTATGACGTTTATTTTTCTATTGTTTTCAAGTTTTGAGATTTTGTTCCTAGCTGTGTCCATCTCGTTGAATGTACCAACAATCAAAACAAGCTCATCAAAAATAAAATAACAATTACAAGTGCTTTTAGTGAACATTGTTTACTTTCACTTAGCAGCGAATTCCATCATAACAATTAATGTTATTGAACTTAAAAACTTGAAATGTTTTTTTATTGTTTTCGTCCTTATATACACCAAGTACTTATTTGTATTGGATAAACGAAAAGAATATGTGCTTAAAATCTTGTTTGGCGGCCATCTTGAATTCTGTAGCCATTTTTTTTAAATATTAATAGCCGCTGTATTTTGTTTTAATTGGTTTAAATTATAAGTCAACAATAGCATCGTTTATGGTACCTAACTGTTTCAACTGTTTTTTAGTGGAAATTCTTATTTAAAGCTTAAAAAGTTCAATGGAAAAACAGGAATTTTATAATATTCGTAATCCTAAAACCGTCCTCAGAAGATAAGCCCGAGAAGAAACCCTGCATTATGTGAGTTATTTCTCAGTGAATAACGAAGTCTGTCAGAGAATCAACGATTGTTATGATTAGATTGTTAGTTTTTCATCGTTATACAAAGTAAATAGAGCAGAATATTTTTCAATGTAAAGTGAGAAACTCGTAGCCTCAAACAAGGTGCATACATAATGCATCAATTTTCCTATTTTCATTTTGAACGGACTTCGTCATAAGTTGATTTATAAATCATAAATTTTTAAAAATATTTAAATAGTCTACAAAATTTAAATGACATTACGTCGTCTTCATGTTTTGCTATAAAGTTGTTCTAAATTCCTTTCGAACAGTGCAAAATGTGACAAACGATTTAATGAATACTTCTCTAAAGAATGTACGGCTTTATTTATAGTTTTTGATTACCAGTCAAAAGTTGAATTTTATGCATAACTCATAAACAGTGCTGATATAAACTGGTCGAAATTGACATATTGATTTGGTTACTAGACCCAATGACGCTCAGTTACTTATTGATAAATAAAATATTGATTCCAATCAATATTTATTTCCGAATATCGGTTTGCATATTTGGGTTCCATCAATTGCAATAAGAAAACATCTATGGTTATGTAACAATCCTAACAAGCCATCCAGGCCAAGGTTGCATCCCTCACACAGTGGCTGCTAGTCACATTCATCCGAGAGCAACTGAATGTCAGCAGTACAGCGAACATCAAGAGTATGTATTACGTACGAGAGGCAACACATGGATGAATGTAGATGAAGCGAATACAAATATTATTGTGCATATGTACCGCAATAGATTAACATTGTGGGAGCTACGACTCACTCCAGAAAATAGAGGTAAAACCCAATTCTCCAGAGAAAAAATATCTTTTAATACAAGTGCCAACCAGGTAGCTGATAAGACGCTGTTGGAGGCTAGGATGACATTTGTGTTGAGAATTAGTTTCTTGTGCAAGAAATATTACTTTTCTTTAAAGGGGCTAAAAACCCAAAAAAATATTTTTTACCACGTGATCTATAGCACAATGCTTCACTCAAATGACAGTTTAAAAAATTATATCTTGTAACTGTGATTTAACACGAATTTTTGAATTTTTTTGATCTAGAAATTTGCGAAAATTGGTGTTTTGGGAAATTTCTAAAATCGGCTTTAACCTGCTTCTTTTTTGATCCACATAGATACTAGAGCATCGTACCAATCTAAAATGCACCTTTACAACATCGTGTCTTGAAACTGTGCACAAATATACCCTCAACACGCAAAAATATGCATTCTTAAATCACGCCCCATCTTGGTAATCAGCATATTTTGACCGAACTACTTGCCCAAATTACAAAACAAAATATAGAGAATTTACAGAAAAGACTGTAGAGTACATCAATGATGGCCAATATTTTTTTTGATCAAAATCCTCCAAGGTCACGGGGCATAAAGATCGTCCCCATGTTATTTCTTATGGGAGCTTTTTGCAGATGGGACCTAGCTCGAAAAATGTCATGTTAGACAATTTTTTGGGAGGTCATGGTGGCCCCAATATTTTTTCTGTTGATTGCTAAATTCATTACGAGTTAGCCTGAATGAAATATATTTTTTGAGCTTAGCGCTTAAATACCCCTTTAAAGATCACGATATTAGTTTAAAGTTTAAACGTTCGGTTATAATTTATTGATAAAATAATTTCCCAATAAATTATTTAATCTATTTCTTAATAAATATTAAAATATGACGGCCTATTGAGTAGTTTATTAAAATATGACGGCCTATTGTAGGTTTTAATAACATTTTGAAGACTTCGAAACCATCCTATCAACGAGGCACATAATAAATTATAAGGTTGTACCGAATTAGCCTTATTGATTCTAACGTCGCCTACGGATGAAATCGTGTCCAACTTGTTTGGTCGGTGTTTTCCTATTCAAAATACCCGTCTCAAGATGGTCATTGTTCGCTCGTCGATGGCGTAGGGTTGACTAGTCTGTTTTAGATTTTAGTTTTGAACTGAAAATCATTTAGGACTATGTGACTTAGTGGGTAGACTATATTAACGAATACATTTTGTATTGTATTGTATTGATTCTATACGCTTACTTTGAGTTTATTTTAAGTAAAAGATTGGAAAATGGAAGAAATTCTGTATTTCCATCAGGTTAGAAAATAAACGAACTTTTTCATATACTAACCAAACAAGGTATACCCAAAATAAAACAAGTCACATGTTCACATTTTCTACTTTGTGTTATGAAACGTGCTCATGGGAGCTCACTAAAAAAAACCAAAACCCGATTTAAATTCTGTACATGGCTTTTTCTGCGCATAACGGGGTTTTGCAAAAAGAGATGGGGAGAGTTTTTTTGCGCGACGCTGTCAGCAAAATCACAGTGAATTAAAATCCCGGGGGTAGGAAAAAATTTTCCCTAACTTTAAAGTTTTTTGCATTTTTAACGTAGCATTTGTGGGGGCCCACAATACGAGAGGGAAATGTGTTTGGGGAAAACGCTCTAGAGATTATTCAGTCTCGTCCTCTTCAAAAGGAAAATGATTTAATACGGTTGTACGGGATACAATTTTCTATTTTACTTTTTTTTTTTTTTGCAAAATGGGACATTTTGGGTTCAATGCTCGTTAGAAATTGCGAATTGTGGTACGTTGAATTTTATCTATAAAGGAACATTCATTAAAGGGCAGCATTCACCTGAGTCGTCGCGATCAAATAAATCGAGGGGGGACTTATATGCTATATTAATAACTCCTTTTTCACCTAAATAATATAACGTCTTTTCACTGTGATATTACACAATGAAGCTTTTTTTTAAAATCCAAAACGTGAAAATTTTAATTTTAACTTTTTTTTCTGTTCAAAAAAATATTTAAAAACATTCAAAGATAGCAAAATTTGAAATGGCTATTTAAACTATGCAAAATGGCATCAAAAAAGTGAAACTTTGCGCCCAGAAAATAATGCCCCTTTTAATTATTTTAAACTGAAAAATTTCCCCAAAAATAATAAAATTTAAAATTTTATAGGAATGTACAGAAAATATATCGAGCACGTAATAAAAATCAATAGTTTTCTGAAAAAACTCCTCAAAGTATACTCTCGTTTATTTTTATAGGGTTTTTTGCCGAGACCCCTATTTTTCCAATTACCAATTTTAAACTTTTGTTTGGCATGGAAAAACAAAAAATTTTTTTTTCCTATAAATTTTTGGGAAAATACCCTTAAAACTCACTTAAATCTGTCTGCTGTGGACCCTTACTTAACCTTTCAACTGTCGCAATATTAATTGATTTTATAATTAATTAACCTTTATTCAAATATTTCTACGGTGACCACACGACCCTGGTAACCCAAGCACGGGTAGTTCTATCTCCCAAGAGAACGAATGATCTCACAAAAAAATAATTTTTGAGAAAATTTCCACCTGAAGGTCGGTTTCATATGGCGAAAAAGAGGACAGTTCTTTTAAAAAGGGCCCACTGTTTTGATTGGATACAAGGATGCTCATTCACCCCTTTCGAAACTCGTCATCAACCGCGAGCAGGGGACCCAAACCAAGCGATTTTTTTTAAAAAATTTCGAAGGGGTTTACTCAAAAATAAAATGGAACATAACAGCTATTACTCGATTTGATGGTCGGAAAACACCCCCTGGGGGAAAATAATTATTGATAACAACTCTTTTTAATCCATCCATTCAATCTACAATTCAACTACAATTAAGGTAATTAAATATTACCGTTCGGTGGTCTAGTTGGCTAAGGCCCCCTTCCGGAATGGGGGAGACCCGGGCCCGAACCCGGGTGGGTCGGTAAAAGTTGCAAACATTGTACGTTATAAATGTCAGTCTTTTTCAAAAGACATGGCATCAAACCAAAAAAATGAATACAAAATTTGTAAAAACAAAATAAATATGATTTTTCTTTTCCTTGTCAATACCACAAGTTTTTGTGTTTTGTGTATATTTTCTATATTCTCAAGGGGAATTTTCTTGCGTTAAGACTTTTTAAACAAAATGTGAAATATTGGTAATAATGTCAACTTTTAGTCTTTTTTTAATTTTTGTTCACCCATGGTGAAGACTACAGATCTATGTGTTTGGTCCCTATTGCATTTGTTTTACGTGTAAAAGGGATTGGAATATTAAAAAATTAAAATTGAGATCATACAAAATTTTCACTGACTTTGTTCATTTGTTTCCGTGCCTAACAAGTTTTTTGACAAGATAATTGCGGAAAATTAACTTTAAAAAACGACGCCAAAACTAACATGTTTTCCAGACTTTGTCAATAAGAAACAAAAGTGACTTTCAATTTGTATCCCACCAAGTTGCGTTGTGCTTTTCATCGTACTATAGTTCATTTAAAAACCTCCCCCGGTATACCCTGGGGACTCACGACTATTGAAAAACCGAAGCAGTTTTCCAATCTAGAGAGTGGGCGACTCGGGGTTCCACGAAGCTCCCCCCATTGGTTCTTGTCACAGCGGGACGTTTTTTTTTTATTCGTGTTTACCGTTCAACGGAAATGTTCATGTCTTAGCCCCACATAGGGAACTTACAAAAATAACTTTTTCGGTTTTTAATTAACGAGCAAAGCGAGCTTTTTCCATTTGACTCTCCCGGAAAAAATTAGCACGGTTTTTGCTTTTTTTTTTGTTTGTTTGTTTTTTGTTTTTTGTATGTCCGCCTAACTTTTCGAACGGGGGCTCGGTCGAGTTGAAATTTTTGCCCACCCGCAAGCTTTCGTTTCTCGATTGAATGCCTTAGTTTTGTGAAAAAATCTTCAAAAAATTTAAAAAGTTACTTAAAGTTAATCAAAAGTTTTTTTTAAACTAAACGGGAAAAAAATCTGGGGTGGCCAAAATCATTAGAAGTCCGTCCGATCACGAAATTTTAATTTTAGGGGACCCGTTAGCGTGTAGATAAAATACATTATAACAAAGTTCCGTTACCATGGAAAGGGAAGTCGCGCAGTTTTTTTTGGCTCATGATAGCGGTCAAACAGGGGTTCGGATCGGTTAAAATTTTGGCCCATCTGCAAGCTTCGTCTGGATTAAATGCCAAGTTTGGGGCAAATCGTCAAAAATTTAAAATTTACCGGGACATTAAATTTTAATCGAAATTTTTTTGAAAAACTAACGGCGAAAAATCTGAGGTAGCCAAATCATTTAAAATGTCCGTCCGGGTCCGAAATTTTGATTTATTTTGATCCGATAATAGGTAGATGGAAATTAAATTTTAACAACAGAACGTTCCCAGGGAAACGCAAGTCGCACGAAGCTGGAGTTTTTTGGCTATGTACGGTTGCAGAAATTAAACGGGTTTGTTTGGACCATCAACAATTGTTGGCCGTTCTCACTTATCAACGCGCCCAACTGAGCTTTTTCCAGTATATTTTACTATCTTACCGGGGTCGAAATGGGTAAACTTGGGGGCAAGGGCAACCCTACAAATTGGTTTCTTCACATACGGAGCATGTTTTGTTGTAATTTAAGGAAAAATTTCACTGTAAAAATCGTCACGACCTTCAAAGAGGGCCGACGCTTCTTTTTCTAACGCCGCAATTGACTTACTAAAAAAATATATTAAGAAAACAAATTGCAGCACTTAATTTTTTTTGTTTTCAATTAAAAAGGAAATTTGAAACAAAAAAAATGAAATTTTAACAAAAAAATAAACATGGAATTCTGTTATGGGTCGAAATAGACCCCCGTGCCCCCATTTTTTCCTAACTACGCCTTACTTTAGGCATCTCAAGTGTACAATATAAACCCGTGGTTTTGGGAAAAAAAAATCTCTAATTTTGTGCATGTTGGCAAAAAGTGGCATAACAAATTTGTATTTTCTGGGTTTTTCAAACTAAAATAATTAAAAAACAAACATGTGCGTATAATGATTCTCATTAATATCCTGTGATTTGCCTTTCAGTGCAGTTCCCGGGCCATAAAAACCCATAGGAATTTCGACCGGGATGGATTTTATCTTCTGATCCTGTTGGGGTGTATTTAAGGATTAAAAAAATTTGGGGTAGACATCTTCGTTTCCGGGCCTAAGTTTTTTACGACGCCATTTCTTTTGGGCATAGCATATATACACGTCTTGGTTTTATACATTTTCTATAATTTTTATTACAGCTGTAAAAACTGAAGTAAATTTGGTTTCTCCATGAAATTAAAAAATTAAATTATATTATTTGGTCATCCTGGGAACATAAGGGGATTTTTTATAGAAAATTAATATTTAAGACATCAGATAAGTGTAGGGATTTTTTCTTTTGATACACATATAAAATTTGACACACTATATTGGAATGTAACTAAAAAATGATTTAAATGTTGGGTTTACCAAAATTATCCCAAAAAAACCAAATAGTGGCCCATTTTAAAAAGATGGCGGCAAAACAATTATTTGTTTTTTTAAATTAGATGTAAATGTTAAAATTTGGTGAATAAAGAACATCCCTTTAAAAATGATTTTTGGGGGGGGTTTAGAAAAAACAACAAAATTTACACCAAATGGGGGCCATTTTAAAAAGATGGCCATCACCACATATAAACCAGTAAATTTAATAAAAATCATCTTGTTTTTTGATGGTAAACAAGTAGGGACGCTTTTGAAAATTATTTTTAATGTGTTATATAAATTAAATATTTTTTAAAAACAATGAGTAGGGCCTATAGGTCTGCTCCCGCATATCTCATTTTTTTTTTTTTTTTTTTTTTTTTCCCCAGGGGCTTTAAAAAGACGAGCATTTTATTATTTTTATAAAATACACGTTTTTTTTTTGTACACTTTTGGAAAGCTTGACTATTTTTCTAAACACTTATCTTGTCAAGAATTTTAAAATTTAAAAATGGAAATGTATAATTCCCTTATTAAATGTAATAATTGATAAAATATATTTTTAAATTTTCTAAATTGTAAAAAGATCCCGGGACTTGTTTTGGGTGCAAAATTTGGTTTCCATAGTTTTTCTTTTTGGGACCCACAAACATAAACCAGATTTAAAAAAACCTTTTCTATTCTCAGTTTTAGAAAGTTAGCCTTTAGCTCTCTACCCCCCATACTATTTTAAATTCGCTTCAAAAAAAAATCTTCTAAAAGGGGCTACAATTTTAAAAATTTTGGTTTCAAATGGGGCATGTCTTGGATGAAGAGTGTTTAAATTGTTCAGAAAAATTACATCTGCCACTTGGGGGACCCAACGGCACCATTTCCCATTTGTCAAATATGTGAACCAAAGTGAGAAAAACCCTGAAACTTGTTTTAATACACGGCCTTTTATTAGTTTATTTATTCAATTTCAACCCCGATCTGACGTGGTATTCCTAGAGATCTCAAAGGGTTTTCCCAAACTGGTTACCCGATGTCAAGATTACCCCCGCCTTTCGAAGGGATATAAGCTTGGGTCCCTTGGTACTTTCGAAGGGAGTAGGTCTTCCGGTACCGGTTTTCCCCTCTTCCCTTCTGTTATACTTATCCTCATCTTCTCCCTCTCGCCTCGAATAGACAAAGTGCTTTTAATTTGAGATTTTAAACAATGGCCTATCCAAAAACCCCAACTGGTTACCAAAGGAAACAACATTCAACACTCAGTAGCTATAGGTTATTTTAAATTTCAACAAGAAACCATAAGTTCACCCAGTATAGTCGCCAGAAGAAGAAAAAAGTAACCAAAAAACGTTTTGTGTAAAAATACTCCTCTTGGTTTACCTGTTGGGCCCCCCTTACAAGCCCCAAAGAATTCCCCAAAGTAATTCCAAAAATCGAAAACGTTGCCAAAGTCGACCAAATAGCTTAGTCTAAATTTATTTAGAATGCATAAATAGGGCTAGAAAAAAATGTAGAAGATATGAGAAAAAAAAATTGAAGAAATTTTTTCGAGTTCCTGTACATTGTCTCAAAAACACCACAAATTAAATTACAATCGATAGAGTTAAGATGAAGTAATACGTGGGGAAAGTGGGGCAAATACAACATTAATGTTCTAAATGAAATATTTACATAATTGTTTTAAATTACGTAACGATAAACTTTTTTTTTATCTTCACCTTGTTATACTTGGATATATACCCCAAATATTTCCACAAAGGTTTTTTTTTCATCTGTTTGGGGGATGGGGGGCTTATATTTGGCGGGCTAAAAGCTAATTCTGTGTTTTTTTGGGGTTTTCCCCAAACGGATAAACTAAAAGAAACCAAATTTTGCACCAATGACTCATCTACCGGAAAAATATCCCTATTACAAAACGAAAATTTAACTACTTAAATTTAAAGGGGAACTGAAATTTTCATTTTCAAAAAAAAATTATTAACAAGTTTATGTGTTATGGAAAACTGTCAATTGTTTTTAGGTGTACGAAAAACACGTGTATTTATTATAATATGGATTATTGCTAGTTTTTAATGCCCAAAGCAATTAATGTATAGCTGGGGGCGGTAGCAGACCTTTATACTATCTCTCCTCGGAGATTTGAAAATGGTGACGTCAGCGGGGGGATAGTTCTACCCAAAATCAGGGGTCCTAATTAAAATACCGTCGCCATTGCCCGCTTTTGCCCCGCCGAGCCGTTAGCATCTCATTTTTTCATAGGCGTATTTTTTTTTAAAAAGAATTAAATTGTCATAACCAAAAAACCGTAATTTCTCAAAAGCGTGCCTTACTTGTTTACCATCAAATAACAACGATTTCATTAAATTTTACGTGGTTTTTAAAATGTGTGTGTTTGGCCATCTTTAAAATGGCCGCATTGGTGTAATTCGGGTTAGTTTGATAAACCCTACACAAAAGTCCTTTTTCCATAGCAGTTCTATGATTCACCAAATTTTAAAATTTTCTTTTTACCCTTAAACTTGAAAAAAACAAATATATGTTTTTTGCCGCCATTTTGTAAAAGGGCATATTGGTGTTGGGGGATAATTTCTAGATAGCCCAACATGCAAATCTTTTTCTAGTTACATTCCAATTTGTTGGTTCAAATGTTATTGGTAATCAATAACGAAAACCGTATCACTTATTTGCATTCTTTAATTATTTTTTGTTTTCCTAAAAATAACCCCCTTAAATTTTCCGGAATGACCAAATTAATAATTTTAAAATTGGTAATTTCAGGGAAATCCACATATTACTCAGTTTTAAACTACACTGTATAAAAATTATAGAAAATGTATGAAACCAAGAGCGTGTACTAATGCATATGCCAAAAAGAGATGGCGCGTAAAAACTTAGGCCGCCGGAAACGAAAAGATGTCTACCCAAATTTTTTTAAAATCCTTCAATACACCTAACAGATCAGAAATAAAATCTTCCAGGTCAAATATTCCTACGGGTCTTATGGCCAGGGAAAAGGGGGCCACTGTATTGCAAATCACAGGAATTAATGAGAAATTAAGACGCACTTTTGTTTATTTTGGTAATTATTTTTGTTTAAAACCCAGAAAAAAAAACAAATTCTGTTTTAGAGCCATCTGTGCCAACATGCTGACACACACTAGAGATTTTTCCAAACTCGGAATGATATTGTACACTAGATTTCCTTAAGAAAGGGCGTATTTGGGAAAAAGTGGGTTCACGGGTCTATTTCGACCTTAACAGCTATTCCTTTGTTGTATTTTTTTTTGTTAATTGAAATTTTAATTGTTGAAAATTTCCTTTGAATGAATACAGAAAAAAAAAGATCTGATAGTTTCTTACAATATATTTGGGTTTTAGTAAAGTCAAGTGAAGCTTAGAAATGAAGCGTTCGGCCATCTTTGAAGCGTCCGTGAGTATTGTTAGCAGTAAATTTTTCTTCAATTAATACAAAAAACATGCTCCGTTGTGTAGAACCGAATTGTTGGGTTGCCCTTGCCCCCCCAAGTTTGAGCCCTTTTAGGCCTTTTCGCCTCGAGAAAACGACTATACGGTGAAAGAGTTTAAAGAAACCCAAGAAAATTTAAGGGATTTGTTAAATTGGATGCTAGCGAGCGAAGCGAAGATTTTATTCTATACCTGAAAAAAAATCCAATGTTTTTTTTCTTCTTTCTTTCTTTTTTTTGTTTTTTGTGTTTGTCCAAACGATTCCGGCTAAACCTACTACGCCGATTGCTATGAATTTTAGGGAGGGCTTCTAAATTCTGAGCTTAGAACTGCCACGTTTTTGTGAGCGCAATCGGAAAAAAATTTCCAATGAAATTTGCTATTTTTACTATTTTTTTCAAATTTTTAAAAAATTTTCTTCGACTTATAAACACCTACATGCTTTATCCATTTAAGATTTTTGCTCAACCTTAAAATTTATGAATTAAGATATTTTTGTGAAATTAAAGGCAATTGAAAAATTTTATCAAAAAAATCCAATTGAACAGTTTTTTTCTTTTTTAAACCATTCTTGACTTATAACACCTAAAACCTTATTTCCGTTGGTATGTTTTTTCGCAGAACCCTAATTTTATAATAATATATAGTGTCAAAATTTGAGGGGCAATGGGAAAAATTATTTCTTATGAAATTGCATTTTTACATTTTTTTAACATTACGATTAAAAAAAAAAAAAAATTTATAAAAATTATTTTTAAAAAATTTAAATTTATTAATTTAATTATAAAAAATTTCAACTTAGTAATGATTTTTTCACAAAACATAAAAATTTCGCATAAAAACATGCAGCTAATGCACAATTACGTCATCCAACAACGCGGGGGACTTAAGCGTTTTCCCTAGTAATAAATGTGGGGTTCGTATCCACATTGTTTTTTTAAAGACCAAAATATACGAAATGAACAAATTTTGATAACAAAATCAAAAGAGATTTAAATTAAATTCTTAACTTTATAGAAACAAATAAAAACGAAAATTTCAATTTGTTCCAAAGTAAAGTAAACAAAAAACAGATTTTTCATCGAATCTTTATTCTATTTCTTGACATCCCCATTCGATAAAACGCTGAATAAGCTTAATTCAGTTTAATCAGTTAAAATAATATTTCAAAGATACCAAACCGGATATTAATTGAACATGTTTTTCTCCCTCCGTAAGCGTAATTTTATTATTTCCCTCGCTAAACACATTTGAGTAACTTAAAGTTGAAACTTTTCCAATGTCTTAAAACAGGAAAGGGGTTTTTGTTCAGCCACAAGTTTCTATTTGAATGAATATTAGTTTTAAATACAGCAAATAATAAAGTTTAATGTTGATTTGCACTATTAAAGTTTCACAAAAAACCTTAAACCTTGTTCATATCACAAAACGATAAATCTTTTGAAAACTTCTAAAGGTCCATACAGTGGTGATGTAAACAGTTCACTCTAATGAACAAAGTGAAAAAATTGTTTCACCTTTTTTCTTGATAACTACAACTAAGGATTAACTTTTCTGTAGCCTCTAAAAACCTAGATACAGGGGCCCGGAACTCGTTTCATGTGCCGGAAATTTTCATGGAGGCCCCCCTAACAATACACACACGAACATAGGCCAGTGTTGTATTCATTTTTCATATGTTTTCCTGAGATCCACATAAGGACTAAGTATTGGGGGCAAGCCCCGAAATTTTGAAACATAAAGTTTTTAATTGCTTTTGGTGCGTCTTAGAAAAAGTTGTTGTTTAATGCATAAAACAATAATGTAGTTTTTTGTGTGTTGTGTTATGACTCTAAAAGACCCTTAATATCCGCTAGTTTTCACCTTCAACCCTATTCACAAAAGAATCATTTTAGCACGAAAAAATACAATATTTTCAAACATTGAAATACTGTTTTTTTATACTAATTTTTTTTATAACGGGGCCCAAAACCCGGCCTGGGCCGCCCCAATTGTGGCCCTGCGGGCGCCTAGTTCCGCCACTGCCTAGAAGAACCCACATTATTATATCCGATTTTCAAAATTAAGTTACAGAGTAAGCGTTTGTTTCTAGTGGCAATAAGACAATATCCCATAACAAATAATTTATTCTGCAAATCAAAGAAATATCCGAAAAGTGAAGTAAGAAGTGCCGCCATTTTAATCGTGAAGTGACGTTTTGTATGTATGTTTTATTGATTGGTCAATGCCGTTTCTTTTACATTCACAACATTATGACACTTCAAATTTACTTTTCACCAAATTTTTAAAAACTAAATATTAGCCTGAATTTTAAAATTTACTTTCAACATTTAAGATATAGTTAACATCACTTATAAAAGACAATTTCTCCCAATTTTAACTAATATCTTCCTATTTTAACCATTAAGCACATTCGCTTTGAATGGGCTGACTTAATTCCTTGATGTCCTGGTAATTTGTCAAACTCTTGTCCCCAAAGAACTCTGTTTTGTCTTCTCGCTTTTCAAATGTGTATCTAAGCCGTGGGGACTACTTTCAAAACCGACCAAGATGAACTAACGGACGAAAGCCTGCACAAACGAATTTTTTAGTTAAGCCTATGTTTTTTCCCTTTGTTTTTCTGTATTATTCTCCTATTTCCAAAAATCACCAACGTTTATTTGTAATTTAACAACTGGAAATTCATCCGTAACATACTTTTACATTTTCTAGACATGCAATAAAACCAAATCATCTACATAAAAAAATGCATATAGTGTACTTCAGTATTGATAAGTCGTTGAATGTTAGCAATAATTTTTAAAGTTTGGAGTAGAAAATATAAACATTTTAATCAGGTAATAAAGATATGAGAGCTTGAAGGCTAGTTTGAGCATTAAGTCCTAAAGAATTCATCACCAGTTGAATCACTACTAAAAAGCTTTTGTTTTCACACCTCGCCAAGACTCTGGTCTAGAGATGACTTTATGAAATAAGTTATTTAAAACCTGAATCCTCGTCTGTTTTTACGCTTTAAAATTAAATCACACCAATGATTATTCTTTCATCTTGGCTTAATTTGGGCACTCTGAGCTAGAACCGAGCCCAGTGTTGCTTCACGGAAGGCCCTGATTGGAGAGCAATTAATAAATTGTGTTTTTAAATTTTAACATTATTTATGAATATTACTTGTTCGTTGAATAAATGTTTACATAAAAGTTTATCATTTGTTTTTAATTTGACATTGAAATTAAAGCTACATCATCTATGTCCCATATGTAAAACTTTTCAGAACTTTCCTTTTTATTTGCTTACGTAATGCTAATGCATATTCAAAAATGCATTTTGATCATCTTTATTTAATGACACGATAATTTTTAAAATATGTATTTTAAAATATGAATGGACTTTCAATGGAGACAGAATCAAAAGGGGCTTTGTAAAGAACTTTTCATCATTATTCGCTGCTTTTCATACCTTTTAAGAGAACATTCAGGGCAACATAGGAAACGCGCACTGTAAGCGCTTACAAATGTATGAAAAAATCAGCATGATAACTCTTTAAAAAATCCCGGTACAAGTTTTAAAAGCCACTCATTTGTAAAACAAATTTTAAATATATTTACACACGATTCAATGGCCCCGACCTGAGTAAAACCACCTACTAAAACAATCCTAAAAACCGTGTCTTGCATAAACAGATATACGTGAAAATAGCGTTTTCGTGATAGTTGTAAAATTTTCCAAACCCCTTTTTTCAACTAAAACTATGGTTTTCCATCCTATTCTATTTTATTTCATAGTTTATAATTTGTTTATACACTTTTATTTAGATGATAAAAATTTTAAAACCTTTGGGTGACGTTTTAAATAAAATTTGGTGAAAAAAAACTTCATACCAAAATTTTGAAAGTGGACAAAAAATAGATGCTTAAAAAAGGGGTATAAAATGCACTTAAAAAGCTATAACCAACTCTTATGATACGCATGAAAATCCCCCCAGAGCTCTAAAGCACAACTAACAGCTGTCCACGTGGAAACAATGATACACTCGACAGTTGCGCGTCTAGAAGTCTTGAACAAGAGGGATGGGGTTGCTGCGTGCATAGCTACTGTATAGAGATGCAAGGGGAATGTGAGGAATGTTACTTTGCTGTATGTTGTTGATTGTCCTGGGGGGGGGCAAATTTTACGACAGGGGACGGGGGGGAAACACCGGACTGAATGCCCGTTGTTTCCCTTTGATCAGGGACAGTAGGGACATTGGGATGAATAAAGGAGTTAATCGGCTATAGAAAAAACTGTTATAGTACATGATTAGATCAACACTTGAACAAAACATATTATTATATGATATTGGGTTTTTTGTAAAAAAAAAAAGTACATTACGGTTAATATTTTGATATATGGGTTTTTTACTTGTGTATTACGTACGTAGTAAACGAAAAACGTAATAAAATAATAGAAAATCCTCAAAACGCTCATCCATCAACGCGACTACTGGAAAAAGCGTTCGCGAAACGGCCTAGTTTGTTTTATGTTCATCGCAATGTGTATTGACCTGGTTGTAAGACACTCTGTGTTATGTGGGCTAAGCAGTAAAATCCTTCCACCAGCAACGTGATTGTCATGACAAAGCATGGTAATATTGAAATAAATAATACATTCTTAATTTAAATACGGCAATGTGTTTAAAATGTGTATAAAATGTTTTTATGTCATCAATATGTCATGTTTTCTAGATGATGAGGCCGCTAGTCGCGCCCTAAAGAACGACGTGATTGTTCTGTTTTAAAATATGACTTTCATAGTGCTCCAGTTTAAGTTGTAAGCGCAAAATTAGCACAAGCTTGAGTTCATACAAATACGTTGACCAGAAGAATTGCTACGGACTTACCTAAAATGGGAAGCCCTAAGGCATTTAAACAACAGATGAACGAGGAAGGGTATTGACTAATACGTCATTCGGAAATTAATCTGTTTTGGTGGAGGTGCCGGGTTTTTTTGTCCGTCCGTCCGTTTGTCTATCTGTGCGTGTGTCACGTCTCACGATAAAAACCGAACATGACCGCCGATTGACATGCGACCTGTTGACATTTCCAAACAACCAGGATGATGCATAATGTGTTTGTTGACTCTTGAGGTTAGAGGACGGGGTTGTCAACCTACTAAACAGACAGCACGTTCAACACGGCATCCACACCCACTGAAATAATGTGATTGGTGTATCTTTCTTCGACAGTTTGTTTATTAAGTAGCTTTGCTGTTTTTATGGTGACCCACTCTCGTCATGTTCTGACAATTAACTATAGATATTTTAATTTTAAATTTCTTTAAATCACAAATGAAATGTTAAAGTTAGGGGTGACTGTGAGCGAAAATTTTAAATTTGAATAATAATCGAGAAAAGTAAAGTTTTCAACTACTTTCCTATTCGGGGCATTCAAAAATTCCCAATGTTAACAACAAATACGGCCAAAGTTTCACTTTCTTATTCGGTTCCTTCTACGTTTCAACTGATGCCTTCCTCACTGAAAACCTTGTCTAACATTTTAAAATTAAAACTGAACTAAAACTTTATCTTCTTTCTGACACCTTTGACATGTTTTCCGATTTATTTATTATTTTTCTTACTCTTTGTTCTTTTCTTAATTTTTTGGATTTTCACAAATTAACTGAATAAGTCATGCAACCATTTGTATTTAATAACATGTTTTTTCATGTTTATTTTGGGTTTTATGTTCCGTTCTCTGTTTGTCACCATATTAAATAATTTATAATTTTTCTTTAACCCCACGTTGAAAACCTTTTTCGGCTTTGTGGGTTTTTGATTATATTCCTTGTTAGATTTATTTCTGTTGACATAATTATTTATTTGTACAATTTGCCCATTTGTAGAGTTATTATGACCTATGTCTATGACAATAAAAAAAAAATTAAATTTCGAATCCTCCCGCACCTCCACTTTCAGTGCCGGGAGTTTTCATATCGAATCACCGCTGTTCCAATAGCGACTGTTTCAGATTTTACAGTAATTCGTATTTGTTTTTAATTTTATTTTGTGGGGTGGGGGGTGAAGGGTGAACCCAAATCAATTTATAAAACACTATTCAATTTGCCCCCCTACACTTTCCAGGTTTTAAAAAATGTTGCATGCGATGCGGGTCGCATTCAAATGTATGCCTTAAAATTTAGGTTTCGACATACAAATAATTAAGAACAGTCATCATTTTACATTCATAAAGAAAGATATTCGATTTAAACTTGTTATTCAACTATTAAAGTGCCACATAAACTGACACGAGGTAACCTTAACCTGTCACAGCCTATAACAAGTAGATCTCATTGTCTGTTTAAGATTCTACTAAAGTATATTTCAATTGAGAATAAGCGACATTCCTAACGATAAAGCGCCGTAAGACCAAGACTGAAATAAAACATTTATGTGGTCGCCCGTAAAGCGTTTCCCACGTTCAAAATTTCTTGAAAGCCTAAAACTTTTCTAGACGACCCTAAAGGTGAGGGTACAACAAATAAAATCTCACGCAGCATCTCACACGCAACGACGTTTTTCTATAAACATATAGCGACATTCCCTTTACGAAAAGGCGCCGTAAACCAAAACTGAAAAATAAAACATTTATGTGGTCCCTTACCGTTTCGCGTTCAAACTTTCTTGAACGCCGAAAACTTTTCTAGACGGACCCTAAAGGTGAGGTACAACAAATAACTCTCACACAGCATCTCACACGCAACGACGTTTATCTATAATCATATAGTGACATTCCTAACGATAAAGCGCCGTAAGACCAAGACTGAAAAAAAACATTTATGTGGTCGCCTGTACGCGTTTTTCCCGCGTTCAAAATTTCTTGAAAGCCTAAAACTTTTTCTAGACGACCCTAAAGGTGAGGGTACAACAAAATAACTCACGCAGCATCCTCACACGCAACGACGTTTTAGTTAATTTATCATTTACGGTGTTTATATTTTATATTGATTTATAGTTGAGTGGGATCGTCTAATAAATCATTTTTTCGTTGTTTTTTTCTTTTTTGATGATTTCTTTTTCTTCTTTCTTTCTTCTTTTATTTTTAATTATTTATTTTCCCCTTTTTATTTGGTTCATTATTAATTGCATTAAAATCCTTATGAATTGTTATGAAATTATTGTGTTTTTAAGCCTTGTTAAATATTATTATTTCAAATGTTTCTTAAATTGTAGTTCATTGTTGTTCCGCATCTGTGGTTTTAGATTTATTTAGTTATCCTCCTTTGTAAACATTTTTTAACCTGAATAGGATAGACGTTAAATAATAAATTGAATAAACATTTAAATGCCAAATAATTATAAAACCTTCGCAAACAGAGACATGCCCTGGGTGCAATTTGAATAAACATTTATTACAGTTTTCTAAGACCTAGACGACGTGGTTTTTCTGGCTGTGCTAATTTCGGACCGATTTTAGAAAAGCTACCGAGATCGTGCGCTTATGTTGGGGCAAAAAAACGCAAAGACTAACTTAATGAATGTACAGTGAAAACTTATATTGATTCGTCCAATATTTTAATAGGAGATTGGAAATAGACCATGTTTCTGTTTGTCGTGTGAAGAAATGAAACAAGTGTTGAAAAAAAAGTGAAACTGGTTTGGGTATATTATTTTTTGTATTAAATTTAAGAGAAAATTGAACACATTTGGGATTGGGAAAAGCTATAAAGCTCGGCCCAAAATGCATCTGAAGTACCTGAAACTTCGCAGAGTTGTCAATAAAGCATACATGGACACCCTGCAGTAAGAGTTTTCAAAATGTTGTCTTTAATCACCCAGAAAAACACTTTTAAAGGGCAATATTGGAGTTTTACAAAACAATTTTTTTAAATTAATTTATTTGAAAACAAAATTTGGAAATATGTTTCTGCGCCCTACGAGTTCCACATTCGTGACATATGTACAAAATTTCAACACCTGTGGTGTCAGTCGGCCCAGCGAACAGCAATTTGACTAAAACGCAAGTACTATCTCTCTAAAATAATTCATACGAGTTCTTTTGTGAGGTTTGTGAGAAAAATTTGCTGCCGACAAACGTGGTGGTTCCTTCTTTACGTTTTAAGCAATTTTAAATTAAAATTGTATATAAGATATTTTATGCGATAGTAGCTGAAAGCTACTGAAAAAACACTTTCAGAATGTTTTCCACTGATAAGACATCTTAAAGGAATTTTTAGCTAAGTGATCACAACAAATAAGGACTGATAATACTTCACGTCTCTATAGCTGGATACCGGCTAGTGCCTGGACCGAACATGTATTTTTCGTCAGCAAATTACAAACAAATAGGTTGGATTGTGGGTTTGTAAAAACCAGCACTAAAATTGCAAATAAAACTACAAAACCCAAATTGAAAAGTGTTTTTCTCCCAATAAACTTGTACTCAATAAGTATCACCTAACATAATGTTAAACCTTAAGTTTGTTGCAAATCCATACAACGGTAGAGGAACATTTGTTTGGCGAGCGTGTAAAATATGATAGAACTCGTATGGAAACATTAAAACGCCATGCCGTTGTTGGACCACTTTTTAATGTTATCTTATCCTATGTGAAAGTGGACCGATTTTACAGAAATTTTGTAAAATTCCTGCAAAGTTCGGAGGCGGAAAGTTCATAAACAACAATATTTCGACTAGAAAGTTGGGTAAAGTTAAAAAAATATTATTGCTTTAACTTCAAATTAATTTATATTTTAATCATTTCAATTTTACAAAGTTCAATAGTAATTTACAAATAAGAATCTTGGTAGAAATCTAGATTTATTGTGAGAAAAATCAACAACTGCCATGACAGTAGACAGGAGAAAGACCTACTTATTTGTATTTATTATATTTATTAATTTATTTAACCTCTATCCGATTTAGTTAAAAACTGATTTACAAAGGAGGCACTCTGCATCTTCGTGTATTTATAAGGCTAGTAAGTTTTTACCAAGAGAATTGTGAATCGCTTTCAACTTTTGTATTTTTGGACTTTCTTAGTCCCTGGAGAATACTGGTAGTCTTATGAGACACACTTGAACTTTAATATTTATGAATATTTGAAAAAGAAACGCGATTTGTTCACACCAAATGGTCATGACCAGAGTTGTTTCGTTCGGGGTCCTCCGGGAATGTTCGCCACTCTCCGGAGGTTAGGTAAAGTGATGATCCGTGCGTCGGCTCTAGTGGCCGAGCAGAGAGTTGAACGATACTCTCTGGCAAGCTGAACAGCTCAAAACACACTTACACATTTCATAAAGATTTCCAGAGGAGCGTTTACTTTTAAGAGCGAAGACTACGAGATATATTAATCCACGTTTAGTACAGTCGTTTGGAGCAATCGCCAACACGCTCAATAGCATATAAACAGACGAACAGTCAATACGTAATTACATGTCAGCTGACGACACTTATATGCTATTAAAAATCTAATATTCACTATTAAAAGTCATAAAACTATCTACGATGAACGTTTTCCGTACAGGCTTTAACTTTCAAGGAACTAGAACTACGATTTACTTTTCTTTGTTATTTAACACTCTTGACCAGTGTCAAAACACACTTTAATTACGTACTGCATTAGATGTTGTATTTTCCTTTAAATTCAGCAGCACACAATTTAAATTAAATAACGTTAAATTCATGAATTCGGAAAGTATCTAATGTATTACGTGTTGCAAAGTATAAAACATGCCCTGAAGTCAAGGATAACATTTGTAACAAGGGAAAACCCACGTTACTGCAGCTCCCACTGATGGTCCCATTGGGTGGGTGTTTTGTACTTCCTCAAGTAAGATTTATATTCATTCATAAAATAAATCAACCCTCACTTCCCATTAATTCGGTCACTCTACAACACAAATAAGACAAATGAATTGAATGAAAGACAAGCCATGTGTTGTCTAGGGATTCAACAAACTAAAACATTACAATTAACATGTTGTAGCCACGTAATCTACTCAACAATTCAACTCCGGAAGTAACTAATTTGTAATGTTAGACAGTTTCTGTTGTCGCGACTTTTTAATTCATATAAATTTGTAATATTTTAGTTTGTTGATATTGCTAAACAAAACCCTAGTTTGTCCTTTTTATTTTAATTCGTGTTTCATGGGTTTACGAGTGCTGCTAGTTCCCTCTATTGCATTCAAAAAAACAATAAAACCATTTAAATATTTCCCTAAAAATTTTCGAAAAATTTGCAAATTAAACATTTAGTAGATTTTCTGATTTTGGCATTACCATACTGAAGAGCAATTTGAATTCGCCACTGGAAAGCTTGTATTATTCATTGAGTGCACAAAGTGAAAGATTCGTACATAGTGAGCGGTAATGAAAGAGGGGTGAACTGCATTGTGCAGGGAGTCAGCTGCATTATGTATGAGACGCTGGAACGAACGTGACTTATTAACCCGCACTCACTTTGAATATAATTGAGCTTCAAAAGATGCAGTGTACTTGAAATCATTGTTCTTCGGGTAATCGGATAATGAATATTGGAATTTTGAGAATATTCAACGAAGACAAACAAGATAAAAACGAATGAGATTAGAATAAAAAGAAAGAAAAGGTACAAACTTCGCAAATAAGCAAGGATTTCGAATTCATTGATCTATGTCTTCCCTTGAGCAATGTAGATTATGTTATTATTCAGCGAGCCCAACACGATATTAACATCAAGGGAAGAGCTTATTATGTGACATTACAGACAAGATATGAAGGAGGGAAATCTTAGCCGAAGTATCGTGTATTATGATTATGATATTATTGTTTATTTATTAATTTCTTTATGGCTAGTGTCACACTGCAAAGTAATAAGCATAACAAACACAGAAACTTGGCAGAGATTAATAGATCATAATCTTTGTTACTTATTTTAGTCAAATTCAGCTTAGTAAGGCCTGACAGTATAATTTTAAAAGTCATAAGAGTTGAATTTATTTCGATTGTTTCATTGATAAATACCTTTGTATTGTAGACCGCCTTAAATCTTAGATGTCCAAAACTTTGCAGTTGTAGTGATTAAAAACTGAGCGTCCTTAGATTATTAACAATGCACACACAATCATTATAATTATATTATTATTTATTTCTAAAGTGGTCAGGCACATTATTTACTATTCACCCAAAACATATTTTATTTTGTTCACAGATTTAATTCACAAGTAAAAGTAACGAACATTTACTTTTGACTGATAAAGTAATCGTTGAGATTTCACCTAAGTGTACATATTGTAGTTGGACTTATTAACGCAAAAGTTCCACACGGATCAATCTATAGTAGCTACACAAGTATGTGTATTAATAAAGTCACGTCTATGTCACCACTCTCTCTGTAAAAAGTTGTGTTTCTTTATCGTGTACACAGATATACGTTTGTGTTGTGTTTAGCATTTTATGTTTTTGAGGAAAAGCTAATTTTACTCAAAACTAATGTTGTTTGATATCTATTGAGAACTAGTTCAGCAATATATTCTAGAGTTTTATGTGGTTATATTGAATTGAAATGTTCCTATAAAAAATCATCATTTACTAGTGTAAGAAACACCCAACAATACAGGGTTTTGTTGGAAAGAAAAACATAGATGCTACGAAATGTTAAATTTGACAAACTTAATGCTAAATATTCTAGATTTAAATGCTAACAACCCGTCGTTCATCTATAAGCAGTGTGCGTATATTGTTCACTAGGCTCTCGGCTAAACAAGGTACTATGGGGGCGGCTGTGCCGGGCTAAGCACAGAAGTGAATTAGCCCTGTTGACAACCACTGAACGATGCATAATTTAGTTAAGGCAAGGAAGTTTAAACAAACATCAGAATGTACGCTTCAGTTCACTTGAATACAACCCACACGCGACCCAAATAAACTTTACCAATTATTAATGTTTTCGACTTTGCAATATTGGTCGAATAGCCTACTTATCAAAATATGCAGTATTTTGATCGTGTAAATATGTGCGTGCAAACTTGTTCGGCAAATGCCCTAGAGTGCTGACATAACAATAAATATGCCAATTTAAAACGTTACATTTATTATATTATATTTTAAACATTTTAGTAAATAGCAACTCTTTATTTTACAACAAAACCGTTTCGGACATTAATATAACTTTTTTGTTTTTCGAAATAACCCGATGACGGAAATAGTATAATTTACAAACGTTGTTTCATGTTGTAAAAAAGAAAGTATTTCCACTAAAATGTTTTAAATATTGTAAAATAAACTCTTCTAACTTAAAAAAGTTACATTCCTTGTTGCTTAAAATGTTCATTTGTTTCAAGCTTTACATTATTATGTGTATGATGTGTCTCAAAATATCGGATTGTTGTGCAGCCGTGCGTGTTTTGCTTATTGAATTAGAATAATAATTGTGTCTTGAAGCAGATTAATGTTTTATCATATTTTGTATATTGTTTTTTTCCTGTATGTTTTATGTATATTTATGTATGTATGGGAACGTCTATATCTCATTGTATTGCATCGAATGAAGGAACGTCGTTAACGAGACACTTTGTGCCTTGAAAAATATCTGTTGCTTTCGTGATAATTCAATTTAAAAAATCTATCAGGATAAAATCAATCATTCAGCTGGTGTTATCGCAATGATAAAGTAATATTGTGCTTGTCTCTGTTGATCTCGTACGGATACTTATAAATGTTTGTGTTTGTATGTGTTTGTTTGTTTGTTTGTATTGTTTTCCCCTAAATGCAGTTGCCAGGTCACACGAGGGTCAGACGCGGGAGGCGCCAATTCATGCCAGTACCGGACAAAGGGTTTCAAGGTTTTGTTTCGATGTTTTAATACTTGGATGTATATGGATGACCATATTCTGTATCATAGTTTTTGTTTGTTTTGTTTTTTATTTATTTAATCTCTTCTCTTTTAGTAATTTTAAAAACTGGTTTCGCAAAGAAGACGATACAAAGATTGATGTATTGTATGTTTTTCATTATGCCAGTCTTATTCAGTTATTTAGTGTGAGAATTAACCCAAATCACTTAAATATTTTTAAGATCGATTATTAATTACAATTTAAACACGTGTAAAATATAACAACGCATGATACAAAACGTCCCAAAAGAAAGAAAATTAACATTAGAAAGGGCCGTTCTTTTTAAACTTCCTTATTGTTAATAAAATTATGTCTAAGCATTTTTGATACATAATGTGGAATAAAAACATTTTGTTATTAAGCAAATACGTCTTAAAACTGTGTGCGTCATTCATGTCCCGGCTACATTCGTTAGACACCAAATATAACATTCTGACAGTTTTTTATCAGTTTCTTATTCAAAATTACGTCTTCCTGATACAATAAATTAGCATGATGTTCAATGCTGGATTTCAATTTAAACCACCTCACCATGCAATCTACCATCTGTGCGTTATATTTAATAGTAGATACTGCATATTTAGTGCTCATTTAGACTTTCCCGAGCAAGTCAAATAAAAAGTTTACTGGTTCGAGAAATAGAAGATTTTCCTGGAAGATTGAGGCCAATTTCACGCAGTCACCCTTCCTGCTCGGCGCACTTAATATTCCCTTATAACCATTAGATTAGGAGCTCATTTCACGTTGCGCTGTGAATAGACAATTCTTACATTGGTTCCCCATTACTCGACGTATTAAAATAGAACGAGACTGTGATAATAGGTAGCCGGTGTAGGCAGGCGAGACTACTGACTTGGAGGCCAAGGTTCGACACCACCACCGCAAGAACAGCGCTTGAGTCTCAAGAGTGTTTCATAGGGTAAAAGCATTTGTGCTTCCGAAACAAACTTATTTACTGAGAATAGCGCAGATGAGGAATAATTAGAGTACTAGTTTGTTTGTGTGTTTTCAAGTTGGGCCTTATTAATTGATCTAAAATATGTAATTTAATCTACACGATTCAACTGTCACTCTTTGATAACTTAAATCAGGTACGAGGTACAGGGGAATTACCAGCCTTCATGCTCTACGCGCGACGGGCAGAAAAAAGCAAACCTATTTTTTATTACTGCAAATGTAGTGTAATGGGAAAATTTCAAAGTATGTTTTGGAATAGTTCAGGTTGGTCGCCGAACAGAGCTAGATTTTTAATTCCAATAATTAAATTCCATATAACCGATTCAATTTCATCCATAGCATAGGCCTTGGCTTAAACGCATTTAAAATAGCATATATATAACAAATTATTTTATTTGTCTAACATTGTAAATTCAGTAGGAGTCACACGTAATGGTAAACGGGCACCACTTTACCGCCGCCTTCTGTTTAAGATAATGCAATGCCAGGGCTTAGTCTGAAAGTTCCCCCCCCCCCCCCCTCACGACTAAACATCCCAACCAACATCATCACTATTCATGACTTTACCACCTCATTGACTTCATAACCCGAGCTAGTTCATAAATACGCGGCACACAAAACAAACACAACTCAGCGTGGTGCTAACTTCACGACACTGCCTGTCGTCCAACACAACTCAGGCGTGGTGCTAGCTTCACTTCCCTGCCTGTCGTCCAACACAACTCAGGCGTGGTGCTAGCTTCACTTCCCTGCCTGTCGTCCAACACAACTCAGGCGTGGTGCTAGCTTCACTTCCCGCTTCTCCAAAAATCAGCTGGTCTAATTCATTCACCTGCCTGTCGTTCCATCATCAAATTCACACAACCAGATCGATAAGAAGGTTTCCCCTTGGAGGTCCCTTTTCTCCCAAGTAAACGAAAATCTACGTTCTGCGCTTTGGAGCGGGCTCAATGTGAAACTAATAAAACCCGCCTAATCGTCGAGATTATCGATTTGGCATGACCTGAAATCAAAAAAAGGAACGTCAAAATCAATTTATTTCGATCATATTGCCGGGCCTCAGTCTTTTAAAACGGATGAAAATTTTGATTTATTTATTGTACTATAAAAAGTGGCCAGGCGCCCCCTAGGGCCCATTTGCGTGCGGAAAAATTTGAATAAATGCCTTTTTCAAGCCTAACGATCACGTAAGTGTACGCAGGCCCAAGCAACCAATACAGTTTTCAGACGTAAGACGCCTGCAATCAAACTCGGCTTTTGCAATACATATTTTCCCCTAGCTCCAAGCTTTGCTAGCTTTCCCTCAGAAATTCCTTTTTAATAAAGGAATTTGCTATGCAAATTCGCCAACCAATCGATAGTATTAATTTTGACGTTTCCGCCATTTGGCGTAGTCGACCCTTTAACTACTAGTTAAAAATGGACGTACTTTTAATTTAGTAGTCATCAACGCACACAGACGCGCAACTTAGTTCCCAACCCGCCAAAAACCGACTTTTATTTAACCCAGGGGTATAAATGTTGGCTGCCTCCCAACGGGAAATTCTTATCGAATCTGCACGAACCAATCCTATGAGACATTGGAAAGACACAAAGCAGGAAACGAGCCGTTCAATCTGATCGAAGTAAACTTACACCAAGTTTTCTTATCTCTTAAGAGTGCTATCTCTAATGTGTGTTCGACAAAATTACGCAATTCACCCGAAACTTTACCAAAACCTATTTTTCATAACTCTGAACATTTTTTTGGACGTGTGTGGAATTGAAAGTGGCAAAGTTGGATGTGCTCTTTTGATAAATAACGTTCTATATGTTATTTTTATTTTGTTCTGGTGTGGAATGGCTCAAAGTTCTCGTATCTCGTGTCTAGTTTGATAAGGTGAGCGACAGACAGACAGACGGATAGACAGACAGACGGACAGACAGAGACAGCTAGCGGCAGATGCGGGAGACAGTGTGATTGACACGGCTGGTATTGCACTAAGATGAGACGACAGACATACATGGGAAACTACAGACGTTTTCTTTACTATTACTGACTGACAGGAGATATATCCACCATTAATTAACAATGTTAGGCCTAAAGAGTTCAGAAGTTAAAACAACCATCCCGATCGGGGTTCGAACCCAAGTCTCCCACATTCCAGGTAGATCTATAACACAACTACAATTCAGAAGTTAAATAGTTACCGTCTCGTTGGTCTAGGCGCCTACCTGGAATGTAAGAGACTCGGGTTCGAACCCCGATCTAATGGATTTTTTTTACTTTCTGAATGTTTAAACATTTATTAATACCCAACCTACGGGAATTATTTCCCGACTAACCAAATCAGCAAATTAACAATGTTTTGTTCTAGAGCTTATAAGGCAGAAACATGTTAAAATGATGGAGAAACCGAATAGGGTGAAAATAGTCAAACAAAAACGTTATCCCCTCAAACGGACAAAAAGGCGTTTGCGAAGTGGCCTAGTTTAAAAAGATTATAGAAAAATGCCGTCTGCGTACGCACAAAACTTATGTTGTTTGAAATCTTGCACATAATTGGCACGGAAACAGAAATGAAGGACTCTCAAAAGTCACACGTTTCTAAAACTGAGTTTAGGAAAAATGAGTTTTAGGAATTTAGATTTTCTTCGAAAGTCACAAATTTAACATTTTATCGTGACCTGTTTCTGGCTATTGAACAATAAATATCAATTTCACAACATTATATACACAGTGTTTCATTTACATCGCAATGATTCCTGGTCGAAAGATAAGCAATTTACTAAGTGCCAAAATGTGTCCTATGTCCTCTTAGTAATTTTCAAAGTTCAATGTCACTACCCTATGAAAAATAACTATGCCTAATTTTGTTTTCATGTTTCTTTGTCAGTTTTTTCGAAATATTTGGTAAGTATTGCAAAGAAAGGTAAGAGTGCACCTACAGAAATGGCTCTAGCTCGGTACCTGTTAAAGATACAGCTTTAAACCTTGGCAGTAGTATAAATAAACCCTCTTGCTTCCTGCTCGTCAAGACTTTTGCCTTAATGTCTCATACTTTCGCCTGGAGCGATGTATTTATGAACAATTAGCTTCCTGACTTTCCTGACTGTACAGCGGGCTGCCTGCGCGCCACACTGCAGGCGCACGTACGGTGCTGCGACCTAGCGTCGATAACTAGCATTGCGTTGTCAATCCAACGTCTTGCCACGCACGGGACACGCACGCAGTTGCTTAGGTCTACATAAGTGGCTCTAACTCGAAAACTTTTCAAGATACATCTTTGAGCCTTGGCAGTAATATAAATAAACCCTCTTGCTTCCTGCTCGTCAAGACTTTTGCTTTAATGTCTCATACTTTCGCCTGGAGCGATGTATTTATGAACAATTAGCTTCCTGACTTGGTGTGCTGTACAGCGGGCTTCCTGCGCGCCACACTGCAGGCGTACGTACGGTGCTGCGACCTGCGTCGATAACTAGCATTGCGTTGTCAATCCAACGTCTTGCCACGCACGGGACACTAGTCACACACGCACAAATGCTTAGGTCAGAGTCTACATAAGTGGCTAGTAACTCGAAAACATTTTCAAGATACATCTTTGAGTCTTGGCAGTCATATAAATATAGATTTTTGCTTTCTGCTTGTCAAGACTTTTGCTTTAATGTCTCATACTTTCGCCTGGAGCGATGTATTTATGAACAATTAGCTTCCTGACTTGGTGTGCTGTACAGCGGGCTGCCTGCGCGCCACACTGCAGGCGTACGTACGGTGCTGCGACCTAGCGTCGATAACTAGCATTGCGTTGTCAATCCAACGTCTTGCCACGCACGGGACACGCACGCAGTTGCTTAGGTCTACATAAGTGGCTATAGCTCGAAAACTTTTCAAGATACATCTTTGAGCCTTGGCAGTAATATAAATAAACCCTCTTGCTTTCTGCTCGTCAAGACTTTTGCTTTAATGTCCCACACTTTTGGCAGGAGCGATTAATTTATGAGCTTCGGTTCTAAACCTGTACAGCGGGCTGCCTGCGAGTCACATTGCAGGCGTCCCGTACGGTGTAACACAGACATTGCTTTAGCTGAGAACATTCAGAATTCGCCCGCAAACGCTACTCTCAAGCACTCAACATGGGTCCTCTTGCCAAGAAAACGCAGGTGCGTCCACAAACTTCCGACCAATCACGACTCTAATCACTGATCTCGAACTTTCATCTCAGTGTTGATGTACAATCAAAAAATCACCCATCCTCAGTCTGTACATTTAACATTATCATTCACAAACCAAACATCATTGTGATACGTCATAACCTTCAACATGCCATTTCATGCTTTCTGTAACTGCCACAGTAATTCAAACCAAATCCTACGCGAGATCAACCAGACCACTTCGACGAGATTATTAGTTCTCTCGGGTGCTTCAAGGGGATTCATGTACTGTATGCAAACCCCCCCCCCCCCCCCCCCCCCCCCCTAGACCGTGTTTTGGTAGCGAACGTTCGAAGTCTTCAGTTCTAAACAATAAGATAACGCATTTCAATTTCAATAGCACACACAAAATATGAATGATATTACCATATCATAATGATAATATGGCATTATAGTTTATAGTTATTATCGTTTGAAACATGTAAACAGGTGGGTATTGAAGTATAACAAAATAAACTCAAAGTATAAAGCATAACAGAAAGATTCTTTGCTAAGAAAGGAACTCAAACATTAATAAAAAGTAATAAATTTCATCTAATCGTTTGGAGTAGGTACTTAAAAAAGTTATAGAAAAAGCAAAAGTTTAAAGAAGGCTCTAATGAGGAGATACCGCTTTTAACTTTTTAACAATTTGATGGTTTATATCCAGGTGATTCTTTACAAAAAATATATTGTTTTAAGTCGTGAATATGTAAGGTCGATACGGCAACAAATAAAATATTAAATTAATCAATTCGAATCTAGACTTTCTAACCACACAATCACAACATGGCAACGTATAGCACTTTAATTTTAAATTTCTGTAAAGACACTTCGATGATCTTGTAGTTGCAAACCAGAGATCTGCAGGTCAGTAGATCGGTAGATTTATTTGTCGGGCCTATGGTCTAAAACACTGCCAATTACGAAATGACATTGATTGATAAAGTTATTAATTTCATAAGTCAACCAAAAGCTAAAATGTAATAATTGGTGCCAGTAAGCTTCGACAAATTAGTGAAAATACAAAAGTGACAGTCAATAATTCCTGCGATCACCAACCGGGTGCCTGATAATTATTCTACACAGTCTCTAACCGGCTCCCATGCACTCAACATTCATAATATGTATCGACAGTTTGTGTTTCTAGGTAGTTATTTATAGGTAGCAACGTTTTATTTTAAATGCATCTTTCCAGTTCAATGAGAAATCGCTAAAATTATTATCTCCGGCCATTTTACATTACTTTCAGAGTACACGGCATAAATAATCGAGGTACACTCTCGTCGGAGGATTCGTTTAAATTTCGTAGGGCCTAAATTACAGAATTCTTGATGCTATGTTAATATAGCCAATTAATACCCCCAAACAATTACTAAGAGTGTACAGTAACATGGTATACAAAGATAATTCCACTGCCTCCTAGATGTTGCTCGTGACGAGGAGCCACGAGAAACATCTAGGAGGCAGTGGATAATTCATTCAATTTTAAATGCTATATGACTGAGTGGGTAGACCCTAAATACGAATGTATTTTATTTATTTATATAATTTATAACAATATGTAAGTGATTAGTAAAATAAGCAAAATAATGACACAATTTTATACAAGAATGTTATGAAAGTGAAGGAATAAAAATGAAAAATAATAATATACTTGATAATCTAAGACAGAAATTAATAATAAGTTTTATTTTAAAGAAGATTTTCCAATATCTATATTCACAAGATAGAGGTCCGATTTAACACAATGAGCCGTTAGAGTGAGTGACAAGTGTTGTGTAAGAAGTAATCATAATATTGTAATTCCATTGATGAATAGTTTGTATTGTTCGTGTTACGTATGGCATATGTGTGTACTATTCTCATGTCTGGATTAAATAAAGTGCAAACAATTGACAACGCGGTGTTGCCAAGCTTACCGCCGACCTCTCGACCCAACATAAATCAACCACCACCAAGATCGCCATTTGTCGACGTCGCAAACCATCACTAGTATCCTGTTTCACCCTGGTATTTTTAGCCCAGACGTTGATAGAAACATCCCCCCTTCCCCCTCCCCCTACACGATTAATTGCGTCTCCGCATCATGTATCAAAATAATTTCCGGTCACGGCGGCTCACCGGCGGAACATTAATCTAAATTTTCTGCTTCGCAACATTAAAAATAACTTTTTTCGTAAATTATTATACCGAGAGAAACGAATCAATTGCGGGCAAAACGGAATATTGTGCGCGTCAGAATTTTTCGCCCCAACCGTGTACACATAAATAGCGATGCGCGATATTCTTGTCAGCGAATTTCGCTCTTTTCTCGTAAAACAGTGAAATTGAACGAGGTGTTCACTGGAAAAGTTTTTAAATTGCAGTTAAAAGAATGGTTTGTGAGATACCCAAGACTAATTAATGGTGTAAGTTCAGGAACGTGTGCCACTTGGTTGGGGGGGGGGGGGGGAATAAAAAGCAGCGACATTATGGAACTGAGAGACAAGTTTGGGGGTGGGGTTTTGAGGGGTCGGCGAACTGTGGCTGGTGGCAACTCTAATATAAACTGTCAATCTGCTCCTCAACAAACTTGCTGGGAATGTGGCCGGGGAACGATAAGAAACGATGACGATCATAAACCATCATGTCAAGTATTTTGATTGAAACTCGGGGACTTACAGAACGAACGAAAACACTGGTCCCTCTCGTTTCTGGAACATGAAAACTCTCCAACATACTTCGTGCATTTCTTATTACACATATTATAAAATTTTGCTTTATTTAAATTTTGTATCCCCTAATCTTCAAACTTGTGTTTGAAATTGAAATATTTCTGAATATTTTAATATAACGAAAATTGTTATGTATTGAATTCAAATATTACTATATATTTGATAAGATAACTTAATTTGTCAATTGTTATGTATCTATAAAATTACACAGCTGTAAATAAATTGAAATTGGATAGAATTGAATAGAAATTGAATTGAATTATGAACGCTGTTTTAAATTGTATGCGATCAAAGATATTCTGTCAAATGTTTAGCAATACAGCTCTATGTTTTTATCATCTCAGGAATATTACGGTCTATGTGTTATATTCTTGCACATAGTGTAGTAGTACAGAGTTCCTCATTTGTAAATTAATTAATAAATTAATGAATAAATAAAATAATCATAACAAAACAGAAATATAATTTTGGAATTTTGCCCATAGAACTTGTATAAACTCAGCTGACCGCATGCCCTGCAGGAAGAATCCCCGGACGTTTCTCTGTTGGAAGTGTACAATGCCACAACTCTCGGAATCATTCTTTGAAGGGCACGCCACAGAGGCATACGACGACGGCGACGCCACCTTGATGAGTCACCGCATCAATAACATCACTATCTTGTCGTTCAACGCTAGGAGCCTAAACAACCCATCCAGAAGGCCTTACTTTTCGAGCATGGCTAGAAGCACAAAACGCCCCAATAATTTGCGTCTGTGAAACGTGGCTCAATGATAACATAAGTGACAAAGAGATTTTTGACAACTCGTTCAATGTTTTCCGAAAAGATAGACGAAGTGTTGGTGGGGGTGTTCTCATTGCTACACACCCAGACATAGTTGCCACTAGACGACGCGACTTGGAAACCGAAGCCAAGGTGTTCTGGGTTGAAATAAACCTGGGTAAAGAGAAACTCCTCTGTGGTTCAGCTTATAGGGCTAAAACAGATGCCTTCCTAGACAAACAGTTGATGCTCTCCATTGAAACACACCAAAATGTCATGAAGGATTACTCGGCTGTGCTGTTATTTGGAGACTTTAATCTCGATATCACCTGGGACAACAAAGGTAACGGCACTGCTCAAAACAAGGTCGCAGACGCATACCTGAACTCTTTCCACGACCTCTTTCTTTCACAACATGTTTCCGAACCTACCCGCTCGTCTCTTACAAAACAATCCCGCATCGACCTTGTCCTCTGTAACGACCCACACATAATAAAAGAGGCCCTCGTCATTCCCGGGGTGAGTGACCACCACGCAGTTCTGACAACTCTCAAATGCAACAAACCCAAAATCAAAACAGTGCAGAAAGAAGCTTACAATTACAAAAATGCAAATTGGGACTTACTCAGTGAATTATTTCAAAAACACCTACCGACCATTCACGATCAAGGAAACAGTATTGAGACAACATGGAACTCTTGGAAGGGGGTCTTCTGGGAATGTGTAAATTCAGCAATACCCAAAACAAAAATCAGTGGTAGACAGCGACCGCCATGGATCAATCAAAACATTATAAAGCAAATTAAAAAAGAGACAAATTATACAAAAAGTGGAAATCAAACGACAGTGAAATCAATCTGAACATGCTAAACGCTCAGAAAAAACTCGTAAAAAATACCATCAGGCAGGCTCACCGAACATACATGTGGGGTCTTGGAACATCAAATAACACCAAGAAACGTGTGGAAGTTTATTCATGCTAAATGTGGTAGCACCGCCCCGGATTTCTATGTGGACAAAGGA
Organism: Sweltsa coloradensis; assembly: GCA_024449915.1. Lineage (NCBI taxonomy): Eukaryota > Metazoa > Arthropoda > Insecta > Plecoptera > Chloroperlidae > Sweltsa > Sweltsa coloradensis. The sequence goes on from JAMZAV010000395.1 coordinate 787,670, forward strand.
GAGCAGATAAAAGATCCGACAGACATAGCGGAAGCCTTCAGCAATGTTTTCAAGGCTAACTTCTCGAGGCCAGAGAACTCGCCGTTCCTAGGGTTGAATGCTCCTTCCCCCCCTCTACCCCTACAACACTTGTATTTCTCGGAAGCAACAGTTACCGAACACCTGCGTAATCTGCGAGAGGGGGCGGCCACTGGCCCAGACGGCATCTCGCCGAGAATTCTACGGAAGTGCGCTGTTGCCATATCACCATCTCTTACGAGCATTTTCAACACCTCGCTGTCAGCCGGTTCCATCCCATCTGATTGGAAACAAGCACACATAGTGCCAATTTTTAAATCAGGTACAAAGGAAAATATAGAGAATTATAGACCTATCGCCCTCACATCGGTGGTCTGTAAACTACTAGAAAAAATGATTTCGACAACTATATTCGATCACATGAAATCTAACGGGCTAATCAACAACAAACAACACGGGTTCTTACCAAAACGCTCGTGCACAACCATGCTGACGAATCTAATTGAAGAATGGCAACACACATTCGACCAACAAAAACGAAGCAAATCGACGTAGTCTCTCTGGACTAGAGCAAAGCATTCGACTCAGGGCCACACCACCGCCTTCATAAACAAGTTGCACCATTAACGGAATCAGAGGGAACCTACTACAATGGTGCAGCTCCTTCTGGTTGGCCGGCAACAGAGTGTCATCTTCGGAGGCGCCACTTCACGTCCTAGAAGCGTCACATCCGGGGTACCCCAGGGCAGCGTAATTGGTCCCCTGTTTTTTGTCATCTACATGCTAGACCTCCCCGGCATGCGTCAACTCACAATGTCTCCAGTACGCCGACGACTTCACGATCTTCCGGCCAATTATCACCGTACTAGACTCCAGGGCCCTTCAGGACGACCTCAACAACATCGCAGTTTGGTGCAAAGTGAATAGCATGCCTTTAAACGTAAAAAAATCTGTGTGTCTCCGACTAAAAAAATCACCTTCTACCGTCAACTTTGAATACATCATTCAGGACAATAAAATATCAGTAACCGACAGTGTCAAGCTCTTGGGCCTGCATATCTCGTCAGATCTAAAGTGGAATCGCCATGTAGATAACTTGAGAATAAAAACGTCAAGACTCCTCGGCTTCCTGTACAGGAATCTGAAAGGATGCAAGCCCAAAGTCATTCGAACAATATATTTAACATTAGTGCGGCCAATAATTCTCTATGGCATTCCCGCATGGCATCCCACAACTGAATCAAATCTTTTAACTCTAGAAAAAATACAAAACCGAGCAACTAAATTCATTCTGGGCCATGAAAAGAGTGCAACAATAAGACGTACAAAATGCAAAATTCCAACAATAAACAATATCATTAACCAAACAGACACACTTTTTCTTACAAATAGTTTTCGCGAGACAATAGACCTGGACCCACTAAAACGGCTGGAAGTGGAGTACAGGTACGTCCACCTGGGAAGAGGCAATAGACAGGGCGTCTATCTAAGACCTCCAACCTGTCGCACTGCAGCCTATCAAAAATCATTCTTCCACAGATCTACAACGTGGAATTCATTGCCTCACAGCATACGCCGGCAATGTGATTCCGCAACACACTTCAAATCGGCAGTTAAAAAATCATTTCTCATAAACATCACATATCATAAACAATCTCACAAAATCATCTCTCATCTATCAGTCATCTCCTAATTTGAATACCATATCTATTTATTTCACACACTCATCTTATGACGAACCGCTATGTACACACGGACAATGATTCGAATATGGACTGGATTATGTCGCCTGTTTTAGTTGGTAATTTAATTAATATAATTCATAATTGAGCGAGCGAAGCGAGCGTCTCCACTTGACTCTTATGGCTCGAATGTCTGTTTTTTTTTTTTTTTTTTTTTTTTCTGTTACTGCTTCGATACAGGTCGCACCGTTTCTCTGATCGCCCTGAAATTTTGCACACATGTACATACCACCTAGGCGGGTTGCTGTATAGTTTTGTGGCAAAATCGTTCAAAAAGTTAAAAAGTTACATTAAAGTTAATCACAAGTTTTTTTTTTCAAACTAAACGGCGACAAAATCTGAGGTGGCCAAATCATTTAGAATGTCCGTCCGATCACGAATATGTTATTTTTATTTTGATCCGATAAGTAGTGTAGATGGAAATTACATAATAACAAAGTCCCGTTACCATGGCAACGGAAAGTCGCACAGCTTTTTTGGCTCATGATAGCGGTCGAACGGAGGCTCGGATTGAGTTGAAATTTTGACCATCCGCAAGTTTGTTCCCATTGAATGCCATTAGTTTTGTGGCAAAATCGTTCAAAAAGTTACAAAGTTACATTAAAGTTAATCTAAAGTTTTTTTTAAAAAATAAACGGCGACAAAATCTGAGATAGCCAAATCATTTAGAATTTTTGTCCGGTCACGAATATGTTAATTTTATTTTGATCCGATAAGTAGTGTAGATAGAAATTACATTTTAACAAAAGTAACGTTACCATGGCAACAAAAAGTCGCACAAGAATTCTGGTCACTATGTACTGCCACCTAGAAGTAATCAAGAGTTAAAATAGTTTTCCCAAAGAAATGATGTCAAGGTCCTCTAGATGGCGGTGGATTTTATCCATTCTCTCCTATTTTACAAATTTTCAGCTAAATCGGTCAAGACCTTAAAGACTTATTGGTATGTTACATTATGGGAATGTCGTACTCGGGTCGTGTTGCACGTGCCGGTGCTCGCTCAACAACGCGTCCAACTGAGCGTTTTCCTAGTAATAGTTAGGGACGCATCTCATTAATTCTGTGCAACAATGTAAATACATCCATTCATTCATTCATTCATTCCGTCATTCATTCATTCATTCATTCATTTATTCATTCATTCATTCACTTATTCATTAATTGAGCGAGCGTAGCGAGCGTCTCCACTTGACTCTTATGGCTCAAATGTCTGTTTTTTTTTGTTTTTTTTTTTTTCTGTTACTGCTTCGATACAGGTCGCACCGTTTCTCTGATCGACCTGAAATTTTGCACACATGTACATACCACCTAGGCGGGTTGCTGTATAGTTTTGTGGCAAAATCGCTCAAAAAGTTAAAAAGTTACATTAAAGTTAATCGAAAGTTTTTTTTAAAAACTAAACGGCGACAAAATCTGAGGTGGCCAAATCATTTAGAATGTCCGTCCGATCACGAATATGTTATTTTTATTTTGATCCGATAAGTAGTGTAGATGGAAATTACACTAGGAAAACGCTAAAGTCCCGCCGCGTTGATGGATGAGCGTTTTTGTAATTTTTTTGTTTGCGTTTTTTGCGTTTGTTTTCACTTTTCCTTTGCAAGTGCTTTTTGAATGCATTGTAGGTGATTGTTGTCAAGTTTCTATTGTTACGTGTTAATTGGTATTATAAACTTCAATAAACTCATATTAAAACCTTTATTTCTGTGGATTCTGGCTAACTTTTTCAACTTTTTCTTTCAAAAGGTACTACATCACCATAACCTTAATGTCCATGTGAAATCTGAACGTTGTAGCCCCACCCGTTTGGTCAGAATCGGCCCGAATGGGACGAAAATATCGCTCTAAAAATTGAAAAACTTATATTAAAACCTTTATTTCTATGAATTCTGGCTAACTTTTTCAACTTTTTCTTTCAAAAGGTACTACATCACCATAACCTTAATGTCCATGTGAAATATGAACGTTGTAGCCCCACCCGTTTGGTCAGAATCGGACCAAATGTCACGAAAATATCGCACTAAAAATCGAAAAAAATCGTAAAAGTACGATATTCATGAGAAATATTTTTTCGATTGTACCCAAAAACAATACACCTCTAAGTTCAGAGAAAACGAAGGTCCCCTACAATTTTCATAAAGATCGCATATGCCGTTTGCCCGGAATCGAGCGAACAAACAGACGGAAAAACAAAAAAAAAAAAAAAAAAAAAAAAAAAAAAAAAAAAAAAAAACACCCGAGCTAAATATTTTGGGGGGTCAGTGAAATTGAAGTCTTCGCTCCACTCGCTACGCTCGCTACGCTCATCCAATTATAACAAAGTCCCGTTACCATGGCAACGGAAAGTCGCACAGCTTTTTTGGCTCATGATAGCGGTCAAACGGAGGCTCGGATCGAGTTGAAATTTTGACCATCCGCAAGTTTCGTTCCCGATTGAATGCCATTAGTTTTGTGGCAAAATCGTTCAAAAAGTTATAAAGTTACATTAAAGTTAATCCAAAGTTTTTTTTTTTAAACTAAACGGCGACAAAATCTGAGGTAGCCAAATCATTTAGAATGTCCGTCCGGTCACGAATATGTTAATTTTATTTTGATCCGATAAGTAGTGTAGATAGAAATCACATTTTAACAAAAGTAACGTTACCATGGCAACGAAAAGTCGCACAAGAATTCTGGTCACTATGTACTGCCACCTAGAAGAAATCAAGAGTAAAATAGTTTTCCCAAAGAAATGATGTCAAGGTCCTCTAGATGGCGGTGGATTTTATCCATTCTCTCCTATTTTATCAAATTTTTGTTAAATCGGACAAGACCTAAAAGACTTATTGGTATGTAACGTTATGGGAATGTCGTACTCGGGTCGTGTTGCACGTACCGGTGCTCGCTCAACAACGCGTCCAACTGAGCGTTTTCCTAGTTAATGTTCTCATCGATCATCATCACTCACTAGAAAAATAAATTAGAATTAAGGCCAGGGGACAAGACATCTACTGTATGGGTCGCTGCGGCTCGTTTCTTGTCCCCTTTCTGTAACACATCCATGTAAATGTAATGTTGAACAGAAAAATAAATAATAATAATAATAATAATAATAATAATAATAATAATAATAATAAATAAATCAAAACCAACGATTAAAAACAAAATGATTGATTTCACTTTTTTTCTCTCACGAAATTAAACATTGAGGGTGGTTGTAGCCTACTTAGATTTGCATTTTGGCATCCTCTCTATAGTCGTGGCCGGCATGTTACGCGGCATTGCGGTGTGTTCTCGGCTTAAAGGGCATGTATCCAAGAGGAGGAGGAAATGAAAACACGAGAAAAACAATATGTTACAGTCTACAGCATGTTGCCCTGAATAATTCACACGTTTATTATGTGGCCATCTAACTAAACCTAGGGTAGAAAAATAATGTTCGTGCGGCAGATGAATGTGGACATCAAGGATGGTTCCGTATTTTAATACTGAACTTTATACAGTGGTGGCTCGAGAGCTAAGAAAATTTGATTCAGGAGGTCCCGGGTTCGAATCCCGTCGTGATCGGAAATCTTGACTGAAGATTTTTACTGAGGTTTTCCTGAGTCGTTAATGCGAATACAAGGGATTGAGTCCTCTTAAACAGTGCTCGGACATACCTTCACAATTGTCCTATCCGCAATATACCTAATTCACCTTATAATTCCCACGATAAAAATAACTAAAAGTATACTAGTTCAAGACATAATTTATTATGAGCGGTTGAATTACTTAGATTTCGAAGTATTTTTTCAACGTGTTGAACACAGAAGATATTGTCTTCATATTATTATGAAGTACTAGTTATACATGGTATGCAATTTTCACGTGACAAATTTTATTGGATACACTCAAAATCTTGGAAAGTATAATTATAGAGAATTTAAAGGTTCTCTGAAAACGTCATCTAATTCGCACTTGCGGTTTAAAGTAAATAAAAGCAGACCAAACGACAAGGCGTTTTTAAGCAGTGGTAAATGCTTTGGACGGTGACTAAACAATCATTGTTTATTGTTTCTATTACCTAAACTAGGACTTTTAGTACGCACTTATAAAACATGCAGGATTAAATTACTTTCTTTGTGGGTAAATATTATCATTGTTTAGTAGTTATGCGTCTGTTGATCCTCGTTTAAAAACATAACATAAACTAATTTTATAAAACATGTTAGTATGTAAATAAATATAAAAGCTTAATTTGTTAATGTTTCTCCAACTGACTTTTTCTTGTCATTATCCTTCCTAACGAGCTGATATAAATGTGATCTCGTTTTTGTTAGTACTTTATATTTCTATTTACCAACTGAGATTTGTGAGGTAATTTTCTAAAATAAGTTCTGCTATTGAAGTAAATGAACAAAACCCTAACATACTTTACCATTTTTGAGAAGTTAGTATCAAACTTGTTAAATTGTGTCATTGTTACATAAGATTTGAAAACGGCAATGACTCTTAAAATAAACTGCAATTACGGGTGTGTCTAAAATATAAAAACACTACAAACAATTTCCTTCGGTTTTCTTGCTTGATATTATGCAGTTAACTGCAGTGATTTTTTTTGTATTTTTAATAGATATTAAATTTAAATAAATAAATTCCTTTTTGGAGCCTACCCACTCAGTCACATAACTGATTTTCAGTGGAAGACATATTTAAAAGTAGACCAAGCCAACCCTGTAGGCCCTGACACTATCAACAAGCAAAATAATAAATAGAGAGAAAAGAAAAGTTATGAATACATAAATATTCATTCATCTACTACTTTGGTGTAGTTTTAGTTGAAAATAGATATTAATCTCATCTGGCGTCTAGTTTATACCGCAGTTCTAAAAGAATGTTCTTATACCTTCTGAAAGATTCTGACTTTCCACACGGCTGGAAAGTTTGGGAGTCTGAAAACTTACACCAACGAAAGAAAAAGTTCAGGATAAAAACTAAACTCGAAATATATCGATCGCCTTGTGTCTTCTTCACACAAATAGTGTTATTTTTCGACACGAAACGATCCACTTTTTTAATTTAGCATTTCGTGCAGCCCGTAGAATCTATTCCACATGAAACTTTCATTGTTGTCAAGAAGTTATCTTTATGTAGGCCCTACACTCTTCTATAGCCGTATATATATATAGCACGTGGAATTAATCAAAAGTATCAAATTATCATTAAACCTATAATATTACTCTTTAAACAATCCAAAAACATAATTTCTTTCGCAATTTTACGCTTCGAAATAAAAGACAAATTACGCTCCCATGACATTTTTATACATTTTTATACGTATGTGATTTAATTTGACGTTGCAAACACGATATAAAAATGCTGGTATCGTCGACTCTTAAATGTGCCCGCACTAAGCTATACCCGCCACCATTACTGTAACTATTTAGCCTCTAGGCCTCCACCCACATTACCTTCATCTACCCCCTCCCACGCTCATTAGCACTACTCTTAATGCAGTGCGCATTAATACAAAAACAAATAAACTCCACAAAGGTTTTTGCCACGTAACAAACTTCAGTAATTTGTACGAACAGAATACATAACGTTATTCTCATTTTGGCGAGGCGCCATTCTGCCCCCCCCCCCCCCTACGACGCTGGCTTGTATACTAACGACGTTATTAATTGGTCAGTTATCCGGTAATTAAAACTAACTTTAATCCGCCGTCTGAGGAAATAAAAGCTGGAATCGAGGGCGATTTATAACTGTTCATTTATTTGTAACCACCTCCAACTTGGTTGCTGCTTTATCCCCGACATAAAGTAGGCGTCCAACTTATTGGGGGTGACTAAAGTCTAAAGCATATTAAGCCAGCTGCATGTTGAGTAAGCTTTGCCAACCATAGGGGTGACTAAAGTCTAAAGCATATTAAGCCAGCTGCATGTTGAGTATAAGCTTTGCCAACCATAGGGGTGACTAAAGTCTAAAGCATATTAAGCCAGCTGCATGTTGAGTAAGCTTTGCCAGCCGTTGGGTGGTGCACCAATCTCACTATCAGGCAAAGAGAGATAATGTAAAATCAAGGGTTGGTAAAAATATTGAAATTTTGATACATTTTAGATTTCGACATCATAATAATAATATGACCTCAATCTTACTTATGTGAAATCAAACAGTATCCTTACTTGTTTTTTAAAGTTAAGTAATTTCTGTTTTTTTTCTTTTTACACAGCTTTAGCTTGCTGTAACTCCACTATATATTTTTAGCTTTGTTAAGGTCTTTAAGGCAAATTCCTTAAACGTTAACGTGAAATTAAAAACATTGTTACACAATGTTTGGTGATACTAGTTTTTTGTATGTAAAAAAAAAAAAAAATGATCCCACAATATGGTATTTCTTGATTTATAAGTCGAACTGGTGATATCACCCATAGCTGATAGAAATTGTCATATTGTAATTTAAATTCAGAAATTATGAAACCTTAAATTTGTGTTTTTGCCGGTAGAGTTTAATAAGGAAGCGATGCTTGTGCCACTTGAGTTGTGGCATGAACTGTGCCCGGAATGTTAAATATCTCTCCGAAGGAGATGGTGGCTGTAACAAGTCCAGTAATTTAGAGAAAACGAGGGAAAAAACTTCTAGTTAATGAAAATATCGATATCGTTTTCTTTGACACAATTTTATGCACGATGAATACGAAATTAAAGTATCAAAATGAAAGTAGGAGCGGAAATATAAAAGGTAGACGAAAATTGGAAAACGTGTAACGTCTTAGGATGCAATTAATTTGTGAAAAGTCATTTAAGTCATGTCTTCAGTCGGGAAGAGAAATGCGATAAATTCGTGTATTTAGAGTCTACTCACTCGGTCACTGAACTGGAGGGCAGTAATTTAAAGCCGACCAAGCCAACCCTGTAGGCGCCGACACCATCGACGAGCGAATAATGACCAATAAGAGACCGGCATATTTAATTAGAAAACACCTTTCAATCAAGCTGGACACGATTCCACTCGTCTAATAAAAAATCAATCATAAGAATGACAATGATATTGAAAATCTGAATGTACAATCTAAAATAGCTCCAACTATACGTTTTAACTCCTTTTATGGCCGACAATTTTATATGAACTCAAATAAGAGTGTGAGATGGTAGGTTAACAAAAATATTTTATGTTGAAGGGCTCTAGGATAGAAGCCAACAGTAATAAAAGTGTGTGATAAACTAAGCTGAGAGGTGCACATTCTGAAAGCAAGGGTGAGGAAATCACAGTTGGCGCTAGCACTGCTTTATATGCATTTAAGTCGAAATAAGATGCAAAATTAAGAATGCATATTTATTATTGTGACAAACAGCCACTCAAAAAATAATACTTCATTTATTAATTTATTATTTTATTAATGAGGATAACCCGATCCAACTGATTAACTTACTATAAAGAAGGCTAAAATACTTCACACATTTATTAAAATGTACCATGGGAAACCATCCCAGTGTGTAATGCATGCCCCTCTTTAGTGTCTTACTAGGTATTTTCAGAGTTAGATAATTGTTGGCTCGAGTGTTTATAAAAACGAGATTTGGAAGGTCTCGGTTTCGAATCCCATCGTGACCGGAAATCCTGACTGAAGTTTTTTTTCGAGGTTTTTCTCAGTCGTTAATGCGAATGCAAGGGATTGAGTCCTCTTAAACAGCCTCGGACATCCCTTCACAATTGACCTAACTCCAATATACCTAGTTAATACACCTGAAGATGGGCATTAATTGCACCCTGGGCAGGTTTCCCACGAAAAATTATAAGGGTATGTCCAAAGCTGTTTTATAGGACACAATCCCATCATTCCTTGGGGCAAACTTTCAGTCAGGATTGCCGGTAGCGGGGTTGGAACCCGTGATCTCCTGAATCAGAGTCTCATGCGTTTCGCTTGTACGACATCTGTCAGTCAACTACTACACAAGTTACGCACCAAACTGTGTCGGATACTTTTACCACGAAATAAAATGAAATTATTTAAACATCGAAATGAAATCAGGGATCATACAACGCCGAACCCTATGTAAAACCACAATATTATACCTTGCTTGAGGTGGCGTCTGTATCAAAGTTACAGGCTAAGAGATCCACATGCGATAGTCTTTCATATCAAAATGTGTTCCTTGTTGGGTTGTAAATAAAATAGGCCTAATAATAATAAATAGTAAAGGTACTTACAAAACAGGAAAGCTATAAAAGTCTTGTTAATTATTATTTTATGTTACTATGACCAGGTATACACTATAACACAACGGAGGGTGCTGCCTGCCCATTCAACTATCTAATTACCTTGTGATAATTTTAATTACTTTGAACATAAAATTTATTTAATAGAGTCTCCAGACAATTATTAGTCTATCAAGTTTTAAAACGGGGTTCATGAAATCACTTAAATGGCTGGTTGCGTGAGGCGAACTGTTGTTAGCTGTTAATAGTTTTAACTCTGTCAAAATAAGCGGTAGGGTAACTTAGTGAAGAAAAGTGTATACGTAGGTAGGCCTAGTCATGTTTTCAACACAAGTGTATAGCCGGTATCTCTTCCAAGAGTCCCAAAATAGCCTACTAGGAACAATAACCAATAAGAATTGACATCAATTAATTCATCTAGAAATGTTACAAATTGAGATGAGTCGATATCAAGTCAGATAATTAGTTCGCAGTCGTGATATAAATAAGCCAGAGAAGAATAAATCAACATTATCACGCACAATCACAATTGTTAGTATTGTAATGCAAAAATGTAGGGCCTCTATTTGAAACAATAAAGCATTCACGTCTTAACCCACGTCTTATGAGGGATTCGAACCCACGTCCTCCTAGAATAATCCACCGCAGACGGCGATTATAACTTTGTGTTTGAGTGTAAATTAGACTTTGAATCTACAATAAGTATAAGGTAAATGGGGACTTTGGAGCCATTCTGGCATCTGGGCACATTACGATGATGCAATAATTCATTACTCGATAGGCTCTTGCAGTAGAGTGGAGTTGACAGAGTTATTTATCGCATTTATTTATAGAAGCAGTGAAGACAATATAAGTGCCCAGCAGTTCGTACATTATGAAAACAATCAATGGTTATCACAAACCCACTTGGCTTGAAACAAAAGACCACAACTCACGCCCTAGCTGTCTTAACGTCTGACGATATATTGACCATTAGTGATAAAACACTGCAACATTTATTTCACACCACTTGACAAAACGCAATATATAATAACACGCGATAAAATGACACTTATTTGTAAACTAAAACTATGATAAAGAACCGGACATGAACTAAATAAAAAATAAAAAAAATTGATTAATAACGAGATTAAGTTTAGGGTGTATTTATACCGTCTCAACTCAGGGTAAACAATGGACAAAATCAACCGAAATAATATTTGTGCCATGTGACATTAAATGGGGTAATTGTGGCGGTAGCATATTTAGAATATCGAGAAATTGCATAGAATTTAAAATATAAGCACATCTTTGTCACAATAATAAGTTCCAGTACAGATCAAATTCAATTTTTTAGATGCTCTGCAATTTTTAGTGTCATCGCACTAATAAATTTAGGACTTCACTAATGTCTCTACATTCAGGGCCTACGTGTATAAGCGTTTTAGTCGATTTCTGTCGTTTTTGTACGAACAGCTATTCCAAGATACCGTACAAGTAGGGATTTAAAAAAATACTATATTAAGTAGGCCCCTAGTAATCAGACGGAAGTTTGAGCCCGTGTCGGGGTTAGCTTTAAGGCTTTTTATATAATAAAATAGTGTCGTAATAAATTAATTTTAATGAAATTAGATAACGATATATTTGTTCAAACAATTAATATGTATTTTTAGAGATTCCCCCCTCCCTCTTCCACACACACACACAAATAAAAGATAGGATGTTTAATTAAATTTAGATTGAAAAATCTACCACATCGCTCTAACCTCAAAAAGTAATTAACCTAGATAGCAATGCATAGTTTTGGTGTTGTTTGAATGTTAAAAATATAACCTCATGAAAAATAAAAAGAAGCCAGGAAATAATTATAAAGTTTCAGTTACGAAAGTTGACGATCTAGCACGGTACCCTAGGGGTTGTTAACTGAAGACAAACCAACACTTTGCTAGTACGCTTAAAACATTATAATTTCCAACTACCCACTAGAATTGAATATACCTTCTTTAACATTGAAACTGTTCGAACAGCAAAGAAACAAAGACGATCACATTTTTATAAGTAATGGTGAGAATTATGAACTAGTAATAACAATAAAGCGAAAGGTTCAGGTAGTGATTTTAAGTTATGTCCTGAATTTATGTCTCATTTACAGCTTTGAAAAGTGATCAGCACAAATAGGCCTAAAGATTATTATTAATTAATTTATTCATTTATTAGTTTGTTTGTTTCCACAACATTACATAGATAATACATATTTTGTGATTAAAAATGCATCAATGTTTCTGGGCCAAAAGAAAGTTGCTAGCTTAATACTTCATACTAAAGTATTCTTGGTTATCAGGACCAGTAGCGACTCAGTCACAAGCCAACCAAGCCAACCCTGTAGGCGCCGACACCATAGACGAGCGAACAATGACCAACTAGAGACCGGCATATTTAAGTAGGAAATACCGATCAATCAAGCTGGACACGATTCCACCCGAGGACAGCGCCAGAATCAACAAGGCTAATTCGGAACAACCGAAGAACAAAAGAAATGTTATGTGCCTCGTTGCTAGGACGGCTCCAAATTCACCGTTTATACATGCTTAAGCCAAGAACTGATGGACTTCACATGGATGGACTTCCAAGTTCACATCAAAAGTTAAAAAAACTTCTGTCTAACGTGGGAATCGAACCCTGAACCTTCCGCATTGGAAGCAGAGACGCTAACCACAAGGCCATCGAACCACAAACACAGTTGAATACTAGGGCTGAGAAGTAAAAGAATTGAAACAAACAACATTATATTTTATAGTTGTGACAATAAGATTAAACTAACCTACGACGCTCAAACTATTTCACAGTCCAAGAAAATAAAAATTATGGTTTAAAACTCTTTAGAATAACGTAGAAAGAATATCATTCAGACGTTCATGGCAAAGTGCTGGTAAAGTAGAATCCAATTCAAGTGTTGAAATGTAATAGGAACGCATCGCCTAACAAAGTGGCACCGAGGGGGCGTGAATCTATAGTTAAACCCGAGATGCAGACGGGGGCGAGAGGGGGCGATTAATTATTTATATCATTCAGACTGGGAAAGCGTCGAAAGCTGTTTCCAATAGTCTTCAGCAGAGAGCATCAAAAGAGGTGTTAGGATTATTGTTTGTTCTAAAGGGGTGGATGATACAAAAGGGAAATCGTTCTTTGAAAGAAAATCCCACTATAATTGTTAAAATAAATCTAGTTCTAAAGCTTCAAAGGCACGTCTCTACTTACTTAAGGGCATTATTATCACAAAACAAAACAAAACAAAAAGGCAGTATAGATACAAATGAAAAAATAATATAGTAGGCCTACTGTGTTCTTGCTTTAAATGTTGGTCTGTCTTAGCCTGTCTAATTTGATACTTGTTTAATCGGCCTGATTTAATTAAAATCGTAATCTCAGTCCTGACGCAGAAGGCAACATAGTATTTGAAACGTTTATTTTTTAATACAATTCATAAGTTTAAAAAATACATCCATATCGGGGTTCGAACCCGGGTCGCCTACATTCCAGTTAGGCGCCTTAGCCAGCTAGACCACCGAGACGGTAACTGAATTGTAGTTGCATTATAGATCTGACATATTCGTAAAAGAAACACCGTAACAATAAGCAACTAACCAGAAAACCAAAGATTCCATGAACGGGTCGCTTGACAATAAAAAGTTTGTACGTGTTATGAAGTTTACGAGGTGTGAATTTATTTGAGTAATTAATCGAAAATAAATTCACAATATCCGTAACCGTAAATTGGACTCAATCCTAAGTTGAAATTTATTCTAGGTAATCAATCAATTGACCTGATCGATTAATATACTCGATCAGTAATCGATTGTTTAACTTACTTCACCCATCAAAAATAAATAAAAATCAATCCAAAGTTGGGATTGAGTCTTGGGATTCCCAACACAACAAACACGTTAAAAGATAAACAAAAAACCTTTACAAACAATTTTCAATCAGGATTGCCGATTACTAGGATCGCTCCGCGAACCTCTAGAGTCTTTAAGAATTCGTGCAAACGCGTGCACTACCTCTGTCGATGTCTGTGTGAAATCGATGAGTCTATTGCCGGCTTAAAATCATTCTCGTCAGTCGTCACAAATTCGGAATTATTTCGCCGTCAATATCATAATGAAAACTAGAAATGATTCTGTTAAAAGTGTTGAAAGGTGCACGTTTTAGAGCGAGTATCGAGCCCACCCACTCACAATCAGCCGGCTATTGTGTGGCTATCTAGTGGCCACGTCATCGAGTCTGGACTCTGGCTGGAGTGAGCGAGGGGGGGGGGAACTAGGCCTACACTAGCTGGAACTAGCGACGTCTGACCAAACACTGAGACTGAGCAGCGGCTGTCTACACACTACAGTCTAATACTAACACGATGCGGTGTCCTTATTTGCATAGACACGTAGGCCCAGGTCCAGCTAGGATATCTTGACCGGGTGGAACATCATCAATATTCAGTAGGAATACTTGGTACTTTTATCGTCATTGTTCAATTCGTTGGAAGGCCTATACGTAGGATATATGGTTACAATAGTGATATTGTACATTTCAAATTCCCAGTTCCCTCCCTATAATAGGTTACAATTAATTAAATTAATAAATTGTATTTAGAGTCTACCCACTCAGTTGTATAACTAATTTTCAGTGGGGGACAGTAAATCAAAGCGACCAAGCCAACCCTGTAGGCCCCGACGCAATCAACGAGTGAGCGACAACCAACCAAAGATCGATAATAGGAAGTATAGCAATCAGTGGTATGGACAGTGCGAACACCCGCGGATCAACGCCAGAATCAACCAGGCCGATTCAGAACAACTCAGAATTTGTTATGTACTTCGTTGCTAGGACGGCTCCAAAGTCACCGTTTACAAACTCCTAAGACAAGAACTGATGGCCTTAAGTCCGAATCAGAAGATTAAAAACTTCTGACTTTGGCAGGAATCGAACCCTGGACCTTCTGCATTGGAAGCAGATACGCTAACCACAAGACCAACGAGCCACACAATTACAATAATGTGATGTAAATGGATGAGCATAGAGAAGGCTTACATTTGTCTAACCTACCCTAAGAAAAATAGATGTAAAGATTTAAAAAATATGTTTTTTAATGTAGATTTGTTTAAATTCTTTTTTTCCACCTTCAAACCGAATCTACAGTAACCAAAATAAATATTTTGGGTCGTCATAGAATTTTGTGTACTTCAGTGCTTTCATACAATCAAATTATAAATCGCTTCTAAAAATCTTCCAAAATATAATGTAATGTTTGTGAAAACAGTAGGTAGGCCTACTTTTCCAATATACATCAGTGTTTTCATTTATGAGGCAGTGAAACCATCACTTGATTTGTATGCCCAGTTGTTGATGAACTGTAGGCTACTTTCAAGACGTTTATAAAGAAACAAAACGTATCCTTCGTAGTTCCAGAAACTAGTTACATTAGTATTTACTCTAAAGCAGCGATCAGAGTTCGTGTTGATTTCAAACGTTGTTGGTTCAGGTCCAACCAACGCCCGTTCTGTCCAAACAACATTATACAATTTCGAGATCAAGTCCAAGAAATGCTTTCGGTTTGGTGAATACATTAGGCTAGTTGAGTTGAATGATCTATATGAATTACGTCTTAAAGTAACCCTGTATTAATTATCATGCATAGAATATGGAAAGTATTGTGTTTTGGAAATTAAATTATTCAGAATTCACATCAAGTTTTAGGTATTATTCGGAATGTTGTTGATATTGTTTTCTTCATACTAGGTTTCAAAAGTAAAACTACTAGAAAGAACAATACAATAATGCAAGTTCACTTTTTACGGCTGGACCCATTTGGCAGTTAGCAAATAGCTGTTCGCTCGGCCAAGAAGCATCGTACAAATATAAAATTTTGCAAAGTTGTCAATAAAGCATACATGGACAGCCCTACGGTCATAGATTTTCAAAATGTTGTCTTGATTAGCCAGAAAAAAAATCATGAATATAGTAGTCAATTTTGGACTTTTTAACAAAATCGAAATTCGTAAAAACTAATTTATTTTTTACAAATTATTTCAAAACAAATTTCAGAAATGTGTTCCTTTTACGTACTATGAGTCTATTAGAGACCATTATTTCCACTTTCGTGAGATACGTTCAAAATTTCAAACACCTGTGGTGTCAGTCAGCCGAGCGAACAGCAATTTGCCTAAAACGTATGTCCTGCATCCTGATGGATCTAGCAACGTGGGTTCGAATCCCTCTTTAGGCTGGCAATTTTTCAAGTATACTTAATAATGTGATGTTAATGGATGAGCATAGAGAAGGCTTACATTTTGTTTTGTGTAACCTACCTTAAGAAAAATAGATGTTAAGATTTAAAAAATATGTTTTATATTTTTATTTTTTGTACGGAACAAACGGCTACTCCGACCTTGATGAAGGTTTCAAGGAACCTTCGAAATCTTTAAACTTAGAACTGCCACGCTTCTAGTTACAGTAAAAATATGTCTATTCAAAATAATAACGGCCTTGCCATGTTGAATACACAGGCTTCCGATTGAACACTGAAGTTAAGCTACATCGGGCGTGGTCAGTACTTAGATGGGTGAACACTTTGAAACACTCGGGCAACAGGTGTGAGTGTGATACGGATCGCCAATGTGTGGCCCGATAACAAACGAGCCTTACATTGTCACCCTACCTTAGCAAGTAACACAATAGTTACTACATTACATTACATTACAGTTATAAATAAATAAATAAATAAAATAAATAAATTGTATTTAGAGTCTACCCACTCAGTTATATAACTGATTTTCAGTGGGGGACAGTAAATCAAAGCGACCAAGCCAATCCTGTAGGCCCCGACGCAACCGACGAGTGAGCGACAACCAGCCATTGAACGATATTTTTATTAGGAAATATAGCAATCAGTGGTATGGACAGTGCGAACACCCGCGGATCAACACTAGAATCAACAAGGCCGATTCAGAACAACTTTGACTTTGTTATGTGCTTCGTTGCTAGGACGGTTCCAAAGTCACCGTTTACAAACCCCTAAGACAAGAACTGAACTTAAGTCCAAATCAGAAGTTAAAAAACTTCCGACTTTGACGGGAATCGAACCCCGGACCATCTGCATTGAAAGCAGATACGCTAACCATAAGACCAACGAGCCACACAAATACAATACGGTATAGTCACATAACATTTCTTATGAAGATCACACCTATTGTTTTTGGAATGTGGGAATGCAGGTGATGTGCAATATAGCTCATCCACCAACGCGACTGTTAGAACTAAGAAACGTTTGCGTAGTGTATGAGAAGCGGTCTGGACAGAATGCCGATGAAAATATGGAAGCGTTGTCAAATGTGGAAAATAAAACGCATCGCGCCTACGAAACTTGTTGCATCTACAGTGTCCATAGTAACAAAGCGAACAGGTCCCGAACTAGATATTAAGTTGTAATCCGTAACCAATGTTAATTGTTAGTGTTTGATTGATAGCACAGAGCTTTACCTGTTGACCAGTGCATTGTGTGCGCCCCACAACGCAGTCTATAGCTAGAGAATGCGTGCATTACTTACTCGGTGGACTAGCGTCCGACTGCATGGATGGATGGTTGGCTTGATGCACTATACGCACTGCACTTATAGGTCCGCACTCCACGACACTTCGCGACACACTAACCCTTTCTCGTCACCGGCCAATCACACGTATCAAGCCATCGCCGCGTTACCATACACTCGCACTCGCTAGAAACTCGCGCTCAGGTGTTTACGATTGCAGCCAAACGGTAGGAGATATCATTACCAAATTTTGCATGAATGTTTATAGAGTACATAACTATTTATATTCACAGTTGGTTGCCAATGATTAGCCATAAATGTCATAGCGAGAGACAAGTCCAAAACGTGAACAAATGGGAAATTCAAAACATGGATTTCAATTCAGAACATTCCCATCAAACCGTTTGTATCTTACGGACGATTACCGAATTGAGTCTGATGGCTGAGAACTATGCCCTAAAAAGTCAGCATTCTATTGTTATTAGTCCTAAACAGTTGTGATATGACTGGTCATAAAAGGCCCTAGCCTAGATAAAATACAAGGGAACCTAGCGCAGTTTCCGTCACAAACATTGTCACTTATTCAGATGTATCTACTTGTTTTGTGAATACCCGGCACCTCCACCATTTGCTGTAATATTTAGTACACTGTTATTCATATTAATGACACTTGTAGAACATAACAAGCACAGAGAACCCGAAATGGCGAGTGAAGCTACTGAAAAAACTAAAACACCCACAAATGTAAAGAAGGTTATGTTGATGTGTACGCGGGTGACAGCTTGGTGACAGCCACAGCTGGGAACTTAGAAGGCTGTGACACAACAGCTGGAAACCACTGCTAGGAACGTAGATGGCTGTGACACAGCAGCTGCGAAGAGGAGGCAAATTTAAAACAGTCTGCCGTTCTACGAATCACACATTTTCGTTCGAATGGTGGAGTGTGCGCTAGGGTCCTTGTAATCAAGCGGCAAGTCTACGACTGGTAAGCTTTCACACAGTTTAGCCTAGGCCTATGACAAACTGAGCGATTTGTAGACTATTTATTAAAGTTATAAGAACCAGATGGTTTATTAGTTCTGCATACTTTGTTTTTTTAAGTACAATAGAGCTCAAAGATTTGGCTAGACTATGGTTAGGCACCATCATGATCCGACGTTCAGGGACTGATTGATTGATTGGATATTGCTTAACGTCTCATATTTGTGCAGCTTGGCTAATCGAGACGAAGGGAGGGACGTAAGGGGCGACGCGGGGGGACAAGGGGTGGACACTGGACAGGCCAGAACCAGCCGCAAGCGTATGGGGAGGGCAGGGGTTCCCCCACGTCGTGGTCGTCTTCGTCTGTGTCATCATCCGTCCGTGTTGTCATTGTCGTCGCCGTCGAGGAGGTAGTCAAAGGGAAGGGGAAAGTTCCTCGACGACGACCCAGAGCTCGCCATTAGTTTCAGGGAGAAGAACTCCCCTAATCACGGGCCAAACCACGAGTAGGTTGCGAGTTGGAATTTGATGGCCTGATGTTTATAATATTTATTACTTAACGCAGGGTATGCGCAAGAGTTTATTTCTTAATTTTATTAGTTAGGAAACAGGTGCGATAGATTGTGTGGAAATCAATCCAGAAATTTAAAAAAAACATCC
The DNA here is from genome assembly GCA_024449915.1 of Sweltsa coloradensis. Classification (NCBI taxonomy): domain Eukaryota; kingdom Metazoa; phylum Arthropoda; class Insecta; order Plecoptera; family Chloroperlidae; genus Sweltsa; species Sweltsa coloradensis. Next base: position 806,806 of record JAMZAV010000395.1, read on the forward strand.
CATCCGGGTAGGTCTTACATGGACATCGCAGACTATAGGTTACATAAAAAACTTCTTGTAGGATACTCGGTGTGACACTCTTTTAGTACTTTAATACTTGGGAAAGGAAAGTCCGAGGACTGTTTAAAAGGACTTTATCCCTTGCATTAATATTAAAGACTGAGGAAATCCTCGACGGGATTCGAACCCAAGTTGAGAGTGCCTCATGTATTGGGTTTTTAGGTTTAATTTTGGCAGCCTTCGATAAAATACCAATGTTTTTAGTTACCGACAGGTTTAATTTAGGCATATTTAGATAAAATACCAATGTTTTTAGTTACCGACAGTGTTGGCTCCAAGGAGGTTGTTTAGGTTTGCCATCTAATCCTTGGTTGGCTCGAGCGTTAGGCACTCGACTATGATACGGGAAGTCCCGGGTTCAAATCCCGTCGAAAATCCTGACTGGAGGTTTTTTCCGAGGTTTTCCTCAGTCGTTAATGCGAATGCAAGGGCTTGAGTCCTCTTAAACAGCCCTCGGACATCCCTTCACGATATCCTATCCGCAACATACCTCGTTAGACACCTGAAAAGGGGCATGAATTGCCTTCTGGGCAGGCTTCCTACAAAAATTATTATTATAATGTTTTAGTTCATCTTCGTCTGACCTCTCGAAGGCGAAGGCGACACTGTCGGTGTAGAATCCTCGTGCGGCTAGTAACGCCCCAGCTGTTGCACTAGACTAGGAGGACGAACATCGTCTATCTCGCCGCCGCGACGTCTGTCTCCGGGGGGCGGGGGGGGGGGGGGAAGTAGGGAAGGGGGTAGTTTCAGTTGCTCCGTGCCATACTCTCGGACATGCTGGTTTACTGGGCTGGAGGAAGGTACCTCCATAAATAAATAGATTCGTATTTAGAGTCTACCCACCCAGTCATATAACTGCATGATTTTCAGTGGGGGACAGTAAACCAAAGCGACCAAGCCAACCCTGTAGGCCCCGACGCAATCGACGAGTGACAGATAACCAACCAAAGATCGATATTTTTAATGGTAGGAAATATAGCAATCAGTGGTATGGACAGTGCATTGTGTTGTTATTACATACATTGCACATTAGATATTATATATGTGTGTGTTTTTAGGCTTTCGTGGTTCGTGCAGTGACAGTGATCGGCCTGGTAACAGCTCGACGCTCGCTTGAAGAGGCCAACTGCAACATTGGCGAAACGTACCATTCGACCGACAACGCCCAACTAGGACTGCAATTTTAACAAGGTACGTGGTTTTACCATTAAATATTTCAATGAATATATATATTTGTAGGATGCCCGAAGCACATCACACAAATAAGATTTAACTGGTGTGGCCCTAGGTATGTATGTTGTGGATAGGACAATCGTGAAGGGATGTCCAATGGCTGTTTAAGAGGACTCAATCCCTTGCATTCGCATTAACGACTGAGGAAAACCTCGGAAAAACCTTCAGTCAAGGATTGCCGGTCTCGAGTCTCGACGGGATTTGCACCCGGGACCTCCCGAATCAGAGTCGCGCGCTTAACGCTCTAGCCAACACTGCCGGTCGCCCATTAGAGGATGTAGTGCTACTCTATGTAAAATAAGCGGCACACGGAATGATTTTAACTATTTCACATCCTGACTGAAGTGAACTTTTAAGCACAGGAAAATGCATGAGCAGGTGTTTTATTTTAGCTTAGTTTACCTCACATGAATCATTTTAATTATCAAAATAGTAAGGCAATAAATGAACTTCGAATATTTCTATATAAATAATAAAATATAATAATAATAGGTTATATACATAATCTTGTTGAACATTACATTGGGATTTCATGATTTCATTTCATGGGCAACGTAAAGCAACACATTGTTTATGTGAAGCAAAAAGAACGAAATATTAAAAACCATCAAAACTTTAAATTAGAAAAATGCATACACGTATTTTAGACATTTAGAAATATATCGGAAATATTGTGAATATTGAATTGAAATGCATTGTCGCGGATAATGGTTTTGTACAGAGAAGCACCCGACATTTTCACCCTTGACGTACCTACTCCATTTTATTTTTATTATAGTATGTGTTTTCAAAACTGTCGTGTCTCCTTCTTGGAAAACGTGTATGCATAGTTTATAAGCCTTTAAAAGTCTTATATTATAACCTTGATTTCGATGCATTTCAGTTTTCTTCTCAACTTTTTATTTCAAAGGTAGCTAGCTCTCCGTATATTACGTTATTTTAAGATATTCGTCAAACCAAAGTTTAAAAATATACATTTCAGCATAAACCTGTTCTTTCCACGCCTGTAGTGTTGTATGAATATTGTATGTGAATAACACGCTAACGATAGAGCGAACGTGGACTCATCTCCTTATGGTTTACATTATATAGCAGATTTCGGCTTCTTGCATAATGTATTCCGTGTTTTTATTAGCATAAATGTTCACCAAAATGAGGTCAAAATCCATGGAAGCAGCAAGTGTTGCTACCAGGCTTAATGAGGTAAAGAACTTAGGTGCAGTTTTTCCCTCTGAGGCTTCAGACATTCATACGGCATTAGGGTCACGAGTTCGAGTAGTATGGTAAAGAGTCGAGTATGGCTTGTAAGCTCTGGTTTAACATGCACATATATATATAGAGGATTTATAACTACTGAGATTCTTAGAACAGTTAGGTTTAATTAGTATAAACAATAATTGGATCATCATGTTCTTTTAGTAAATTAATATATTAAATTAAAGGTAAAGCAATATTTCGGGTACTTTCAGTACCCTTCAAAAGGGAACAACCAAACAAAACATTGTGATTGTGGTATAATTTTTATTTTTTATTTGAATATGTATTTTTTATTGAGATCAAGATGGCCGTGTTTGTTAGATGTGTCGACCTTGGCTGGGAGACGGAGTTTTATGTTTTGTTTGGTTTGTTGCCTTTTGAAGGGTACTGAAAGTACCCGAAATATTGCTTTAACCTTTAATTCAAAATACTAGGAAAACGCTTAAGTCCCGCCGCGTTGTTGGATGAGCGTAATTGGTGCATTGAGCTGCCATGTGTTATGCGAATTTTCTGTTGTTCTGTGGCAAAATCATTACTTAGTTGAAATTTTTTTAAATTAAATTAAATTAAATTAAAAATTAACTTTATTTTTTTATTTTTTTTTAATTAATCGTAATTGTTAAAAAAAATCGTAAAATTGCGATTTTCATAAGAAATAATTTCTCGATTGCGCTCAAATTTTACACTAATATATTAATTCATAAAATAAAGGTTCTGCGAAAAAATGATTACGATCGGATAAAGCATGTAGGTTTTTTAAGTCAAAGAGTTGTTTAAAAAAAGAAAAAAACCTGTAAAATTTCGATTTTTATGATATATTTTTTCAATTGCGCTAAAATTTCACAAAATATCTAAATTCATAAAAAAAAAGGTTCTGTGCAAAAATCATTAAAATCGGATAAAGCATGTAGGTGTTATAAGTCGAAGAAATTTTTTTAAAATTGAAAAAAATCGTAAAATTGCGATTTTCACGAGAAAAATTTTTCCGATTGCGCTAAAAAACGTGGCAGTTTTAAGTTCAGAGATTTCGAAGGCCTCCATAAAATTTCATCGCAATCGGATTATCGGTTTAGCCGGAATCGTGTGGACAAACAGACAAAAATACAGAAAAAAAAAAAAAAAAAAAAAAACATTCCGGATTTTTTTCTCCAGTGTAGTGAAATGTAATCTTCGCTACGCTCGCTACGCTCATCCAATTAATTTACTCAAAAAATAATTAATAATTTTTTAATAATTAATAATTTAATAATAAAATTTTTTGTATTCACCTTGACTGGTAAATTGCAAAGTATAAATTATGAGAGAAAGTGAAATAGCCAGCCTATGGTAAGATAATCAGGTGATCATTGTGTATAACTTATAAAATTATACATAAAAATATACATTTGCATAATATCTTCCCTTCTATTTCTATACATAATAGGTATTCTTTTTGTTTTGAATTGCATTATTTTCAATTATATCATGTTCATACGTAAAAGTGTCAGGAATGTGAAGGAAAGTTGATGGCGTAATAAGCTATGGAATGAGGGTATTTGTATCTGGTATCTGCGGCGCACTTCTAAATTAAAGTTAAACGTCAGCTGGTGAAGGTATTCATTGATTGTGTAGAAGCAATGCCTCTATTAGAATGATGTTTCAAGTGTATTTGAAAGAGTCTAGTGGATTGTATGTTTTTTAATTCTGGTGGTGATGATAGATTGTAGATTGTTTAGGACACCATGTAATGAGGTCCTTGGAGAAACGCGTTGTATTGTGAGTTAGGGACATGAATTTTTGATTGTGAGCGCTGTATGCATGGTGCATGAACTTGTTGAGTTGAATTGAAGAGGGGAGCTTCGGTTGATTTGATAAGACTGCTGCAGAAGTTGTATTACAAGTACTTGCTAAGGTCAAGGAATTTTTGGGTGGTAGGCAAAAGATATTTCTACACGAGGTCAAGACCAAGAGGCTTCTACTATAATCGAATAGGGCCCGTTTTTGTAATCTAAAAACTCTTATAGCTTGTGGCGAGTTGCTCCCCAGAAAAAATAAGTCAGTGAGTACGAATGTGTGAGTGAGATGTGAGCATGATATATGAGAATGTATATGGAGTTGTGGTTGACTAGGGCTTTTATCTTCTGAGAGGAAACAACCATCGATATCTTTGAGCAGACAGCGCTATGTGGTTGTCATACACAATCAAGGGTGTCAGTCATATGTAGACCCAGGAACTTGATGGCGTCAGAGCAGGCAATGCTCTTGAGATGAGCTGCGAATGAGGAGGCTTTCGGGGATCCAATTACTTGTGAGTGGAATTTAAATACACCGTTTTTGACGGTTGAATAGAAAGGAGGTTTTTGTTGCAGTATTGTGACATTATAGGAAGCTTTGTTCGGATTGGACATTGGGAGATTTGGTGTAAAGATTTTCCTTTTTGTGCTCGTGGTATATGCTGAAAATCATCGAACGTATTGTGTTCAGTGTAGCCAGCCCCCCCCGGTTTGTGAAACATTCTGGCTATCGTTGACATTAAAGGAGGAAGAAGGCGTGGTCCAAGAGTGGTCCCTTGGTGGGACACCACTTTTCATAGGATCAGCGCGTTGAGAATGAGAAAGGGTGTGTGTGAGTTTGCGGGATCACGGACTTATTTGATAGACCGGTCAGTAGTAAGAGGAGATCCAGGAGGGCCTGCCCGATTCCATTCGATTCTAATTGTGCATATAGTAGGACTTTAGAGTGATCGAGGTGTCGAATGCGTTACCAAGATCACGTAAAAAAAAATGGCCTTGGGAACGTACCCGTTTATCAAGTGCATCGTGGATAGTTGAAAGAAGTGAAAGAAGATAGATGTGGGTAGTGATTGTTACCTTTTTGGAAAACACATGGTTGGCTTGGTGATAAATGTGTGTTGGGATGTAAAAGAGGTTAAGCGGCATAAAAGGCTTTTTCAAAGATTTTTGAAAAGAAGTAGAAAAGAGATATTTGGGCGAAAGTTGTTTGGGGGGGGTTTCGTGTAGAGAGCCCTTTCTCTATAAAGTGGAATAACTTTAGCTTCTTTCAGTCTTCGAAGGAAAATACAGTTCAAATGATTTGTTATATTAAATATTAGGGGCAATAGAAAGGATTTGTAACATTTGATAAAAATTGCAGTGGTGGCCATCGGTCTAGTCCGGAAATTGTTTGTTACCTAAGATATAGATAATTTTGACTGCAATTTCTGTTGAGTGGGTCCCCCTCCAAGAAGCGCATGACTGTGGAATTGGAGGATTGTTGATGTGGGGGGCATTGCTGTAGATATTATGATGAATTTGTGGTCCTGTTTTTTAATGCCCGTTTATAAAGTAGTTATTTAAATAGTTTGATATTATGTTCGGATCTGACAATAGGGAGCCTTCTATGTTTAGCGAAAGGTTCATCACGTGATCGTGGGGCTGAACATTGTGATTTTATTAGTGCCACGATGCCGCTTGTTTTATTGTCGGCCCTTTTCAATTTGTTTGTGAATAAAAATGTTTTTGTGTGTTTCTTAGTTGGAAGGAGTGGATTTTCTGGAGGGCATTATTAATCGTCTGCGGAGTTTGAAGGCGGTAGGGTATTAGTTTATGCATCTGATAAAGCTTTCTGAGGCTGTTTGCCTTCTTCTCGTAACTCTTTAGTAATCCACGGACTGGGTCTGGTTTGTTGTGTTTTGACGTTTTAGGAAAAGGATGTTAAAAAGACTCTAGGAATGTATTTAGAAAGGTGTGAGGAATCGTTTGCGTTAGGAGTATGTATTAAGCCATTCTGATTCATCGAGTAACTTTAGGAAAAGGTGATTTGTTTATGAATTTCCTTCTTTCGCAAATTGTGCGGGAGAATGCTCCTGCAGATTTAATTTCTAGAAGAATGGCTGCAATGATCTTGAGAAGTGTGGATGCAAAAGTTTAAGTATTTAAAAGGATTGTGTATTCAGTGAAGGAATATATTATCAAGGAGGGTACTACTATGCAAGTGTACGAGTAGGAGTGTTGATGGAAGCAACCATGTTAAAGATCGATCATGTCAAGGAGGGCGTGTCTGTGCGGTAGATTTTAATAACATGTTAATGTTGAAATCTCCGCAAAGAAGCAATTTAGTTGCTTTTGGAAAATTGTTTGGTTGTTTTAACAAGGGTTTACCCTGGAGATTGTCAAAAAAAGAGATTAATCTCCATTGGGTGATATATAGATGAATAAATATCAGAATTTGTGAGTTGGTTAGTTTCAAACAACATCAGTGCATTCAAAGTCAAAATTCTGAGCATATTATTGGAGTTGTGCGAAGAGGAACTAGTGTCATAAGATGAGGGTTTCGCAAATTAGCTATACCCGCCATGGTTTATGGGTTTGGCGACGAATAGATGCTTATGTAGAATACCTGGTAATGCAGGAGCGTGGTTGATTTGCTGAATGATTCTAGCAGTGTTTCAGATATACATATTAAGTCGGACTGAGTTATTATGGATCAGAGTTTCTTAGTCTTCCATTTATGTGCGCTATGGCACAGCGGATGTTATTTAGACTAGGATTGTTATATTAGCCGATAGTTTTAGAAAGATTTTCTTGTTTCGGTTGTTTTTTTATAAGGTTTGATTTGGTGGGATTGAGAGGTTATAGACGAGAAGGGCATGGTTGTTTGGCTATATCTATGGGGTGTGAGTGGAAAGTACAGTGTTGAGTTTAGGCTAAGTGGGGGTTTTGTATCAGTGTTTTTTATTAGTTTCAATTAAGGCTTTATAGGGTTGGGTGTAGCTTTTTGTTTACGTCAAACTAGGCTAGATTTGGATTTTTTATTGATATATTTAGATGGACTTTAAGTTGGGTGGTGGAGGATCTAATCCATTATATGTGCTGCCTGTTTTGTTTCTTCGATACTAATCAGTAAAATTTCAACTAACTTTCTGGGGGACCATGGTTTTTGAATTTTAAAGTTTGACGAGACCCTCTCTTATCATTATTTCCCGTAATTGTTGATAGTTACAATGGAAAATTGCCTTAATACACTACTTCGGGTTGTCATGTTGTGGAATGTAAGTTGCGTTGACTTCTGAGGAGCTGGTATAGCATCCTGTCCGAAAGTAACGGGCCGTCTCAGAGTATCACCTGATGTTGGCTTCTCTTCAATTCGTTACTGACTGTACGAGTGTCTTGATCTCTTGTAGGAGGTGCAGGGTCCGTTCTCAGATGACAAAACATGTGGCAGGCTTCCTCTTCAATCGTGCGGAACACGCTACAGTGTTTTCTTGCGTGCACTAGTAGCGGTGAGGGCCGTCTCAGATATCATCTGTGTTGGCTTCTCTTCAATCGCTACTGGAATGTTACAGTTGTTCTTGATCTCTTGTAGAGTAGGTGGGGGCCGTCTCAGATTGACAACAAACTTGGCAGGCTCTCTTCAATCGTACTGGATGTACAGGTCCTTGGTCACTAGTAGCGGTGAGGGCCCGGTGTCAGCACTTCATCTGTGTTGGCTTCTGCTTTCCAATAGTACTGGAAGTACAATGTCTGGGTCACTAGAAGGAGGTAAGGGGCCATCGTCTCAGGCGCCATGATCGCACCTGGGCTGGCGTCCTATGTGACAGTTAGCACTTGGTATAGCTTGAGATCACTTGCGTTTGTTGTTGCAAGGATAGATTTAGGTTTCTCCTTCAGATGTACGTTGTACCGAGTACAGTGTATACTCATTTGAGGTTTGCACAATAAAGCCTTTGTTGAAGGACAACATCCGGAAGTCTGACTCCTCCTGAAAACTGTTACCGTCTCTACAACGAATGTTTTTTTTTCTGGTTCTGTGCTGGTTGATATCTCATGTCTCACACCTAACCCACTAAGTCTCAGACGATTTCTATGTACTAGCGTCTCAATCCGACGTAGATTGGACAAGTACAGCGTCTGCTCAAAAACGGATGTATGGGTATGATCCAGATGATCGCCACCTGGGCTGGCGTCCTCTTCGTGAATTGGACCTGGCTATAGCGTCAGCTTGAGTAGAGTTTCGTTTTGTTGTTGCAAGGCGAGATTAGGGCTCATCTTGTTTAGAATTGTTTGAGGGCGTAGATGTTATGATGCTGACTGTTGATGAAGGCGATCTCATCAAATTTTTGAATCAAGGCTTGTAGTTCTGGGTTGATCCATGAACCGAATTGTTATTTGGTGCCAGATCGTACATCATTGATCTCGTTTAGCATCTGATTTATTTTAACATTACCGAGTTGTTTGTGTGGAGGCCCTCCTTTGGAGTGTCTGATGGGGGTAAAATCCACTATTTGTATCAACATTACAAAATGTCCCAGTGACTTGCACACCCATTTAATGTTCGAGTTTCTACTTAATCTACAGTGGAATTCGGAAACATATCGGCGATAAATAGTGGCAATGTATATGCCATACGAGCCAATGGGTATGGACCTTCTTGCATTTCCCAGATCAACTGATAAAACGTCATCCATTAAGTTTGGCATGGGGTGAGGCATTACATTTTAATGAATGTGTGCCATTGATTTATGAAATTATCTCATTGATCCCTGGTACAGAGTGCCCGTGTCTGGAAGTCTGATCCTTCTATTCTTCTCTTCAATCTGGCCCGGGCTGGTACTTCCGGACTGCAATCGCCATGTAAGCAATAATCCTTTTTTGCTTGTAAGTTCTGACCATCCGCGACATAGAGTGGTTTAGTACAAGTGTTCCAGAGTAGGCCACGGGGTGGTAGTAGTGCCATTCTTTCTATTGAGTGAAATTTATTGTGAAAGACCTGTTAGTAGGCCTATTAGGTTCTTGGTATTGGCTGTGTTTTGCATGCTGAATTTTGAAGTTTTAATTGCATTATTGAGGAAGCGGGGGAAGCATTTCCGAGATCGAGAGCAGTTGCAAATCTGTTTTTGTCACAACTCCAGTGTCCTGGTTCGGAATACTAGTTAGTACTAGGCAATGCCTGGAGTTAGGCAATAGGATACTGTTGAACTTTTGCGACTTGACAGATTTTCAAAGGAGGCCAATTAATAGGCATCATGCCCTAGGTATATGTCGTTCAATTGCCTAAGTAGCCCTGTGTAGTGTATGGCTTTGATGGAATCGGCAGGTTTGTGAATTGGGGGGGTGAACAGCTTTAGGCAGAGACGTACTATCACGCCAAGTCTGTTCAGAGGGCCCATGCGTCCATGTATGCTGTAATTGGAGCTTGACCGCTATGATTTATCTCTCTCAGAGTATGTAGCTGAGTGTAAAGCCTACCTTTTGTTAAGGTCAGAAATTGCCTGGCCATGTTTTGTTGTCAAACTTCTGAGTCGGAAGTTGTTCATCCTTCATGTCCACGTCAAAACAGAGACCCAAGGCTAACTTTCTGTTTATTAAAACACTCGTTGACACTTATTTCATCTTTTGTTGTAGTATTGTTTCGTAATTCTACCCTTTAATAAAGCACCAGCAAATTAAAAGCTTAATTCAGCTGTCAAAATGAAAATAAATTTATCCAAAACAAAACATTCAATAGCCAATGTTTGGGATTTCGTTGCTGTAAGAAAACATAACAAACAAACCTCCCATTTAAAATAAATAAATCAAAGAGAATAAAATTAAAACTTCACACGCACAATCTAGTAATTACACGCGCTAGAGGAATTGAAAATTTTTTGTTTTTCATTTTTTGTATTTTTTTTTTTTTTCTTGTTAAACAGATGGTCCAATACACATGTTTTGTATACGAATTAAAGCGAGCGAAGCGGGAAGCGTTTCCATTGACTCCTGCACGGAAAATTTGTCACTCGTTTTTGTTTTTTGTTTTTTTTGTTTTTTTTTTTGTTTTTTTTTTACATTTTGTATGTCTCGCCATAACGTTTCGAACGGAGGCTCGGAGTCGAGTTTGAAATTTGTTGACCACCGCAAGCTTTGTTCTCGATTGAATGCCATTAAATTTGTGGCCAAACGTTCAAAGAAGTTAAAACGTTAACATTTAAAGTTAATCGAAAGTGTATCGTTTCTAAACTAACCACGGCGACAAAATCTGAGATTAGCCAAAATCATTTAGAATGTCCGTCCGGTCACGAATATGTAAGTTAGTTTGATCCGATAAGTAGGTAGATAGGAGAATACATATATAACTAGGAAAAAAAGCTCAGTGGACGCGTTGTATAGCGAGCACGTGCCTATAGCTAAGAGCCACATTGCACATTTTTAAAATTTTAAAATTTACGACGTTCGCGTTTCCAGTATTATTTAGTATTGCCAAGGGTATTTGGGTAAAACCCGTGTGTAAATCTTTACTTAAAATCCACCGCAATCTAGAGGACATTGACTCCTTGGGAAAAACATTTATTTAAACTCTTGTTGACAAATAATAGACTGCTTCCTCGAAAGTATTTTTATTAATTCTAGGTGGCTGTGCATTAAAAACTTCGCGCGTCTTTTCGTTGCCATGGCAACGTTACTTTTGTTATAATGTAATTCAATCTACACTACTTATCGAATCAAAATAAAATTAAAAATATTCGTGACCGGGGCGGACATTCTAAATGATTTGGCTATCTCAGATTTTGTCGCCGTTGAGTTGAAAAAAAAACTTTTGATTAACTTTAATGTAACTTTTTAACTTTTTTAACGATTTTGCCACAAAACTAATGGCATTCAATCGGGAACGAAACTTGCGGAAAGGTCAAAATTTCAACTCGATCCGAGCCTCCGTTTGACCGCTATCATGAGCCAAAAAAAGCTGGCGAATTTCCGTTGCCATGGTAACGGGACTTTGTTATAATGTAATTTCCATCTACACTACTTATCGGATCAAAATAAAAATAACATATTCGTGACCGGACGGACATTCTAAATGATTTGGCTATCTCAGATTTTGTCGCCGTTGAGTTTGAAAAAAAAACTTTCGATTAAATTTAATGTAACTTTTTAACTTTTTGAACGATTTTGCCACAAAACTAATGGCATTCAATCGAGAACGAAGCTTGCGGATGGTCAAAATTTCAACTCGATCCGAGCCTCCGTTCGAACGTTATGGCGAGACATACAAACAAAAAAAAAAAAACAAAAAAACAAACAAACAAAAAAAAACAAACAAACAAAACCAGTGACTAATTTTTCCGGCAGAGTCAAATGGAAACGCTCGCTTCGCTCGCTTAACAAAAGTAACGTTGCCATGGCAACGAAAAGACGCGCGAAGTTTCTAATGCACTGCCACCTAGAAGTAATCAAAATACTTTCGAGGAAGCAGTCTATTATTTGTCACCAAAGAGTTTAAATATTTTTCCCAATGAGTCAAGGTCCTCTAGATGGCGGGGATTTTATCCACAAAGTAAAGATTTTACATACGGTTTACCCAAATACCTTGGCAATAATAAATAATATCGGAAACATGGCCCTGTGGACAGCGAACGTCGCAAATTTTAAAATTTAAAAAAATGTGCATTGTGGGTCTAGCTATAGCACGTGCTCGCTATCAACGCGTCCAACTGAGCGTTCCTAGCAAAAGTAACGTTGCCATGGCAACGAAAAGACGCGCGAAGTTTCTAATGCACTGCCACCTAGAAGTAATCAAATACTTTCGAGGAAGCAGTCTATTATTTGTCACCAAAGAGTTTAAATATTTTCCCAATGAGTCAAGGTCCTCTAGATGGCGGTGGATTTTATCCACAAAGTAAAGATTTACATACGGGTTACCCAAATACCTTGGCAATAATAAATAATATCGGAAACATGGCCCTGTGGACAGCGAACGTCGCAAATTTTAAAATTTAAAAAAATGTGCATTGTGGTCTAGCTATAGCACGTGCTCGCTATCAACGCGTCCAACTGAGCGTTCCTAGTTATATATATAGAGGTTCCAACCAAAGAATGCAGATGGCTCGAAATCGTTTTCCCAACCTAACAACTTTGTCAAATCTATTCACGCTAGCTCAGCGTGGATCTAGCACACGGAGGAACTCCGTGATCTATAGCTCAGATAATTTTTCCTTGTGTTGATAAAGATATTTCTCATTCGTACACAATGGCGACGTTCCTTTTACAGCGCATTCATTCTACCCCCACGACAACAAAGCATCTGCATTCTGTCGTTGGAGCTAGTATAGCTAACTATACTTACGTGTAAAGGCTTTGAAGGAATGGCCGTTGTAGGACACACTTTACTGAGGGATGTAAGATTCTTTAACGCCTCTATTATTTCAACATTGCTATATTCGAGACGCTAGCCCATGCCTTATGCAAGACTCGAACCCATGTCCTCGTAGTGTCATACGCTCCGGGCCGGTATAACATGCATATTACAATAAAATAATAAGTAGGGTCAAAATAGTTTTATGTCAATTAACAATATTGTATTATCAAAATAATTAGTACCGACCATAAGTATTTAGAAATAATCCTTTATTCCAAATTTTTGGCATTTGAAATTTGTTGTTTCTTTGATTTTTACAAGAATAGTTTTTTTAAAGAGTAACGGAACCAATAAAATTGATTTTGAAAGATAAGGTAACACAGGAAATATTAAGCTAAAATTACAAAAATACGTTTTATACCCAACTCTTGATTTATATCTGTCCACGACTGTACCTTCATCACGAAAACACCAATACGTTCAAAGTATAGTTTCACAATTTCCGAAATCGGAAGAAAGAAACCAAAAATGTGGCTCATTGATTGAAAAACTTGAAGTATTCAATTTCGCTAAACGACGACATGGATATCGCCCGCGCGGAAATGGAGTTTGTCTGATGTGTCCGCGGTTCGATCCTCGTGAGGGGGGGAGGGGAGGGGTAGCCTGTTGATATCGTCACCCCTGATCGCGGCTCCCTGACCGACTATGGTCGTCGCTATCGACTTTCTACACGAGTATATAAACATACGCGAGGTTTTCTATGGGAGATTTCCGGCGTGTGAAATATCGAGGCCAGAGATGAACAGACCGATCTGACTTCGGTCAACCGTTCAATGTGGGTCAGAAGTAAAACTTGGGATGACTCGCTGACCAAATGTGTGGAGTTATGTGTTAAATCGGGTGGGGTATTTTCATGAAGATGTTCTTCAAGACAAACCAATTCCCACAGTTTGGTTTGAAACATATATTAATTTAATGTTGTCGGTTGTTTACATTATTATCACCAATATAAAACTAAGTTTTCAGATCAAATTGCTCCCAAAGAAATACCAAATTATATTTTTAATTGTGATACATGTACGTAACCAAAAATAGTGTTGGTGCAATATGAAGTGTTTTTACATTTTTATGTTACCATACAATTAATCAACATAATTGCCTTTTAATTTTGAAAATATATACATTGTAGGCTAAGTACCGTGGCTTATTCTTATTCTCATTCTCGAGTTGACGTCATCAAGCATCAGTGACGTCAGAGCAATGTACTAAAGGTCTCGATCGAGACTGAGGACGAGAATAATACCTAGTAATGAAAATACCACACTCGATTTACACACTTCCAAACACTTCCATTTAAGGGTGTTATAAAATGTGATTACACGACTCTCTATACAAGATTTGATTCCGTACCATGTATAATATATTTTTAGAACATTGTTTACTGATTTGGGTTTGGTAAATGTGTTAGTTAATACATTATAAATAATACCGAATCAAATCTTGTATGTAAAAGTCTTGTAAACACATTTATAATAAGAGTTTATAAAATAATATAATATATAATAATAATAATAAATATATAATAATAATAATAATTATATAATAATTCATAATAAGATAGTGCTCCGTAGGACCCCTGAATGTGCCAAATCACGGCCAAAAAGATAGCATAGCCTCAGTTCATATCAGAGTCGATAAAGCGGAGAAACTTCTTTATTGACTCTGGTTCATATGGACGACGAAACATTATTTTGTCCATCTTGAATCCTAAGTAAATGTTTAAATTTGAAAGCAAATAAATCTTCCTGAGGTAAATCTAAACCGCACAAGGCAAGGCAAATTCCCGACGAGAGAGCTAGACTTCTTCTCGTTTTAAAGTAATGATTTCATAACTTTCGCGTCGAGCTAAATGAAAAAGTACGTCTTTTAAGTTACATTTCAGTGAGATTGGTTAGTTTTTCAACTCGAAGGCGTGGCTGGGTAATTGAAACGCTCGCAGTGACATCTGGCGGGAAAAACACAAACTGACAACCAGAAGCGCGAGGCATCGAATGTGATTTGTAAAACAAGTGAGACATCAGTTCGGTTTGCACCCACGTGGCAGTATTACCGTATATATTAGTCACTCAACGCTATTACTTGATATGATAAAGTTACCTTTGTACAATTAGCATAATAAAACTCGCCGTTTATTTTACTCCAAAATTATATAACTTTTTTAATAGAATGTGTTTTCTAATTAATCTAGGTTTATTGTACATTATTAACATTATAATGCTATGAATTGTAATAATGGTGAACTATTTTAAACCAGTCTTTAATTTGAAATATTGTGGTGCTCTTCAAAGGGTTAATTATAAAGAAATTATGTATATTAATTTACTTTATAACTTTGAAACAAACGATAAAATGTGCTTTGTCCAGCGAAATGTATGAAACAGCGCAGGTATAATATACACGAGAATACACTCAGTCATATAAACAAACAACAGCTACACTCGCTCCGAGCAGAAAGTGTAGAAACTATTTATTGAGTTCCAGGTAGGTTAAAACATTCAACACAACTAACACAAACCAAACTCCGACTGGACAATAATAACCAGTCGCTCATTAAAACTTAACGGAAACAATACCAGAAGCTCTCGTTTCATATTTATATTGCGACGATATTGTTAAACAAAAAACTCGTTAAAGATTTGTTTGCTACAGGAAAATAAATACGTTTTACACGTTATCGTGTCACGCGTGACATTAAAAATATGTGTTTTTGTACATCAACTTGTGAATTT
Organism: Sweltsa coloradensis; assembly: GCA_024449915.1. NCBI lineage: Eukaryota > Metazoa > Arthropoda > Insecta > Plecoptera > Chloroperlidae > Sweltsa > Sweltsa coloradensis. Next base: position 822,237 of record JAMZAV010000395.1, read on the forward strand.
AAAATATCGTAAATTAAAGGCAAAATCACAACATGCCTGTGATTTAAAAATATATTATGGTCTAATGATTGTTATAATGTGATACACAATTATTCAGTCAATTAAGTAATAATAATGACACTAACAATGAAAATAACGCAAAAAATACTCAAACAATATCGATACCATGCTATAATTCATAGAGTACCCAAATCTTATAATTAAAATAAGTATATCATCGATTAAAATTACTTTCAATGCAATTTTTGTTGATTATTTATCTTGATATTATTTTTCCGTAATATTTGGAAATAAGCAATTGATTTCTAGAAGAACACGAAAACATAGGCGTACATCTGGAATTTTGTCTATTTATCAATAGTGTATAAATAAATAAGTTAATTTTATATAAGTCTATAACCTAAACTTGTTCCTAAATACAACAATTCCTTCAGTATTTTGTAACAAAGCGAACGCTGAACACACGAACCTCCTCGGAATAACCCGCCACACACGTCTGGCCAAGCATCGCAGAGACAGCGAAGAAATTAATATTCATAAGGAGAAAAACATCGGCGAACAAACAAATGTGAAGCAACACAACACACTGGAAGTTATTCATTCGAAGGGAAAATAGCAGTTTTTTATTTGTTTTCGAGTAGAGATAAATTTCAGTGGAGATGGGAGTTGCTTGGCATTGTGGGATCATCGTCGTTTAATGTTAATTTTAATGATGTTTTGCTGCGTTATAGGGATTTTATACAGTATATCAAGTGATTGCTGATTTTATTGACGAGAAAGAAATATTGTCACAGCATGACGGACATTACGCACTTCTTGTTTTGCGATTTTCAGACGCACTGCGACAATCTGTGTATTATGTTGATGATTAACCACATGATTGTTTTAATAACAAATTATACATGCATAATGTTGTTACAAATCATGATATTGTAATCAAGACAGCTGGATGAGTTAGGGCCAACTGTTTACAATGTTAAATGTCGATTTAAAAATCGGTTGATCGTCAAATCCAGCGTATTTCACACATTTAGGCCTCCCACGTTTTACTCCAACAGTCATATAAGAAAATTGAATCTTTTAGAGGTTGTGTAAAAAGGATAATATTATGTGCATTTCGCGATTTGAGAACAATCTAACATTTCAAATAATTGTCTCTTAATATCAAGTAAGTTTTGGAAATAACTACAAAACACCTCTTTATAGACCTATTTACTGTCGGCTAATAGAAAACTATAAGCAATATTTAGAAAATGCTCTGAAGATATTATTCATACAACTTAATGTGGCACACTGGCAAACCACAACACTGTTGGATAAACAATATAGTTTCAGTGGTTCAGAATAAACCCCTACATTCTGCATCGAAACCTGGTTTGTCCAAGACGCCACTTTCCAAGTCAACGTAGATTTTATGAATAGTAACCGAGAATACGGAATATGTCGTACATAGGAAATGTTAACCAAAACGCCCAATACTTATTTAATACGTCTACCAGATTGTTTCTAAGAAGCTTTCATATCAAACGATCGACTCGGAAAAGTTATATTATTGCCGGGCCTGTAACTTTCAATACACTCTGCCACGGGATATCTAAGCCTTCGCAATTTAATTAATATCCTACATCAAAGACTTTATTCAAACCAAAGTAGTTTCCGTGGCCAAATATTTCAATCATAAATAACTTATAACTTTTATTAATAACTCATGTTATTTGAGCATAAACGCATAGCTTGATCGTTATTCACTATTTATTTCAAATATTATATGCTAGCCCTTTAATATTCTAAACTAGTTTTAAACTTCAAAGGGTTACGTACACAAATTAATCTATAACCCAAGCAGAATGTCAATCAAAATGTAATTGAAACTTCGCAATGAAACTTATCCAGAGTGACCAACAGTGGTGGATCATGAGTCACGTATGGCAGGTCGCGGATCGAATCTTGCCACCGGCAATCCTAACTGAAAGATTTGTTCAAGGTTGGCTATAAAGTCGTAAGAAGAATTCTAAAATTAAGAACTTTCATTAATAAGACAGAAAACCCGGTGTGACGCGAAGCATAGGTAAAGTCGGATCACTTGAAGCTCTATATTTTGTCCTATCGTGTTGTGGCTTGCACCAAATGGTTAGTAAAAAATTGTAAAAGTTGGCATTAACACATTTCAAAATACTGCTCACTTTCTTATTAATACCGTAAATATGACCCAAATGTTATTTGTAGTAATTCCCCAAATTTGGTAAAGCAATTCGAAATTTCAAAATCGGCTTTGATAGAGACCGCGCTCATCCCTTTGAGAACAGCCTCCCAAAAATTAAGATTATTTTGTATGAAAATAAAGGTCAAAAAGCGGTACGTTCTGTATGTGAAATTAGCTAGATTTGACGATCGAGCGGCTTTTAAATGGGCATTTAACATTGTAAAAAAGTTAGCCCGAGCTTGGCCAACAATCTTAAGTTCTCAGCAGAATTGCCCAAGGGCTGGTGACCAAAGAAAAAAATGCAGTATTAAACATTTTAAATTTGAAATGATGATTGACCTACTTCACCTATGCGGGCCCCATTTCGTCGCCGCATGTCAAGAGGAACGCTACGAGATATCGAAGAAGACTAATTTATATCTTCGTTAAATCTTGTCCCGAGCATCTTGTAGTGAATCCCTCTCTGGAGAATTGAATCCGATGCCCGAGGGCAGACTCCTTTGAGCTCCGAGATCGACAAGCCCCGGTCAGAGATCTCGCGTCGTCCGAGACGGCTCTCGTCTTTCACGAGATTCCAACGCTAAACACTCGGGTCAGAGATCTCGCGTCGTCCGAGACAACTCTCGTCTTTCACGAGATACTAGCGCTAAACACCCGGGTCAGAGATCTCGCGTCGTCCGAGACGGCTCTCGTCTTTCACAAGACACTAGCGCTAAACACACAGGTCAGAGATCTCGCGTCGTCCGAGACGGCTCTCGTCTTTCACGAGATACTAACGCTAAACACGAGAAACAAATGCCCAGACTCGCAACTTGTAATGAAGTAGATAAAATATCGTTTGAAAGTTTTCAGACAACTTTTAACGAAGATCAAACGGTGAATTTCTTCTTTGGGATATCAATCAAGACGTGAAATTATGCAAGAACAGAATTCAATTTTCTCATTTTCCGGTTTGACGATTTAAAAGCTTCTTAGTTTTCCTTCAATAGAAATAATATATTAGTACAAATCATAAATAATGCATGTTGAATTATACTTTATACGCTTTTAGTACTCTCTTTAGAAATACGCAGTTTGTATACCACCATTCATTCATTCATTCCTTCACAGTAAATCTTCAAAGCAGGAGCTATTAAAATGGAATACTTGTACGGCTTAAGTGGCGAAAGTCATTCGCATGATTTTGTTTTCTTCATGGTAAAATATACCTACGGACAACTCGTCTCTTTTCATGTGACTGTCTCAGGTTGGGTGGTAAATTATTGCTAAGAATGTATATAAAATATTATTATTTGACTTACTTATACTTACTTGATTACGTTGAATAGATTGAAATTAATTTAAATTTGTTTGAAAGTGTAGAAATTAACAAAAATATCACGTTTTGACTTTCAAAATCTTTGACATTACTGATATGGACATAGTAACGATCAATATGATGTGTATGTGAAGTATTTAGTTTACAAACTTTAAAAAAATCCATGATCAGTTTAGTTTATGTACTCGACCCTTAACTTTGTGACAACCGAATTAGTGTTTATTTGTTAAACCACAAAACCAAACTGTCATGCAAGACCTGAGGTACATTCACGGCCTAAAGCCCAAGTGCCAAACTTACATGTACAAATTTTCAGACATCTTTATACCCCCTTTATCTCTTATGTTCAGAATATATTGGTCGTTATTTACAGACTCAGCCCCAACGGATGTGCGAATAGCCGTCAATCTTCATCTGTCAATCCACTCTTCTAGTATTTTACCGACGACCGCCTAAAGAGACTGGTATGTAACGTGTTGTATCAGAGACAGTATAATTATGTGGTGGCGGCGATGATATTTAACATCTAGTAGGCTAGATACCCAATCATTGGTCCACTGGCGTGACAATTAGATGCCATCTTGATTAAGTCAGTTTGTATGTTAAAGTAGGTTGTAGCGATTTGTAGCTCAAATATTTTTCAAGATGGCTGCCAGGTTGACAGGTGAGCATATTAGCCATTAACACCAAATGATTACTAAATTCCCTTATTCAATAACTTCTTTTTGTTTCTGTTTATGCATTCCCATGCTGCACAAGCTAAAACCATAACAAACAATCCAGAAAAATATTTAGATCACATTTAAAACATAATGTAAAACATAAATTGAAACGCCAAATCGCCATCTTGAATAGGTCAGATTGACGCTTCAATTTGTTACGCTCGCGCCGGTGTGGACGTATTGGAGACTGGGGATCTAGCTTTATATGGATGTTAAATATCATATCATTGGGTGGCGGTTAAAAGTCATATGTCACACGCACTCGCATATGTACAAACTATTAGTATTTCACAGCAATCTCGCACCCACTCAGTTTAAATCCCATCCCGAGTTTATCAAAGGTAATCAGACTATTGTCTGAAGGGAACGTGGCGACGGCTTTAGGCTCCTGTCACGAGGCTAGAGATTCGAAGGAACTTGTGATACCATGAAATACGTCAAAAACATTCGCGCTACGTCTGAACGTAATTTACACAACAACGCAACTTGTTGTAAATTGGATCTAAGATATGGAAGCCATTTTGTTCTCGATGCTCGCGAGTCGCAAGATGTCGCCGGCAACCGGTGGAAGTCGACGCGGGATTGTTGTAATATTTTAGACCCCGACGTAGTATTTGCATAATTTGTGCTCTTTGTTTAAGGGTAAGCTATAAGCCTCACTACTTCACAAAGTACAAATACGATACGATATTAAGTTTCAAGGTTTCAGACGTTCTACGTCAAAGTTTCGGGTTGTTTATTTTTCGGGGGTACAGTCGGGACGCAAAGAAAGTTGTTTTAGGAAATAAAGGCGAAAATGTAAAAAGGTATATTTTTATCAGCTTGAGGAGAGAAAATATTATGTTCTCTTGATTTAAACCTTACTCTAACACCCAACACTGTAAGATAACCGACAATATTGTGGAAAACATTTTTTTCCTATTTTCATATCTTAATTATATTTGATTTTGTTAATTCAATTAGTATTCATTTAATTTCACTTAAGTAATACATATTTAAATATTATTAATAAATAGCTTAATTGTGAACTAATTGTTGCAGTATTATTATTATTTCAAAATCAGCCTTACTTTCAGACAATTATTAATTGTGTGCATTTTATGTACAAAGTTTTATTTGTTATTCTATTCTGTGAATCAGTTTTTATCACAAAATAGGATAAACGTTAAATCTATTATAATAACATTGAACACTCGGTTCCAATCAGGGGGTGACTTATCACCAGTTGTTCTTATCACTTTTCATTGTAATGGGCAATGTTTACGCCTTTTATTATGTATGGTACCGAGGCTCTGTACTTGTGTTATTATATTGTGTAGAGTTTGTATAACGTGTAATTTATTGGTAAATTGGTAAATAGCTATATAATTTGTTTTAATAATGGTTAATAATGGTCATGTTTACAAATTAATGATGTTTCGTGTATTCTATTATGTTATATTATGGTGTGTAAAAAAGCAAGAATGCTAGTAATAGAACATTTGATTGATGGACTGTTTGGTCTTTCTAGCTGGTCTCAGCACGTAGAAAGGCTTTATTTACGTTTAATAAAATATAAATAAAATAAATGAAAACTACTCCCATTATCTAGCTCCATCGCGCTGTATTTCTCTAGGCCGCTAGTGACAGCTTCAACCCCATGGTGACTACACTGAAATGCCGATACTCCCCATCAATCAATCAACCCGTTGAGTTCTATACTCGTATACGAGGTCTTCTTTTTGTACGCGAGAGTCGCCTCCATTCACTGGTACACGAAGATTAAGAAATGATTGACGTTTACAAGTTTCAAGAGAGAAGGCAAGAGTTAAGTAGCTCCTTGAACCCCGCTTTACCAGAGTGTTTTTAAAGTGAACCGGGTATAGTTGGGAAGCTACGTCTTGGAGTTTACATCGACAATATTAGAACCTGCCAAAAATTTAAAGTTCTTAAATCATGTCTCAAGAACGCTGCTTAATATTGGAAAGATCATTTATAAGCAGTAATGAGGTTTTGTCAGAACTATAGCCTGCTCGAATAATTATAAAAATAATTTGTAAGGTAATTTTTAATTTCATATTTTTTTATTAAAAACATGCTGTTGTTTTAATAAAGACCTCCCAATATATTAAATATTTTTTGCATTGTATAGTTCCAACAAAAGAACATTACTGTCTGAAATCATTTTTTCTATATTTCGCGTTGTTCATGAGATATGACTTAAACTATAATCTCGCGTGGTTTTAATCTTGGTGGAGGTCAACATTCTCAAGGTCTTTCTATGTCCATCTTGAGATAAGACAAGACAGAATAGGGTTTTAAAATAAAATGATTGTAACAACATTTTAGTGTTTGATTCCTCGTTATATGTGTTCACTTTTGAGTGCACATATATAAAATTCGAATTTTAAATGCAGAAAATTGTATTCATATTTTACTATTGATATTTTCCTCACAATACTTGCTAAACAAGTTTCATAATTTTAATGAATTTCAAAATGTTTCCATGTTTCAATAATGCTTTTAATTGGCACTTAATTACCATAATGTCATGTGGGTTAAGCCCTAATTGCCAAAATAAGACCCACAAAAGCTTTTAACAACCAACGTGTATTCGACTTTATCACAGTTAATAAGAAAGATGCGTATAATGATTAGACGTTCATTGTTACAGTTGACAAGAAGCCCATCTAACGTTTTGTCGTGGGTCTTAGAATGACATATTATTATGGCGAGCGTATTTGATTTCGGCTCCGTAACGTGGAATCACCCCTGGCGGTAGTTAATTAAAGCTTGTAACTCGTAATTTGAAGCTAGCATTGAGTAATACTGGGACAGCAACAAAGAGACGTAGGCCAGAGTGGAGGGGATTAGGAAGGGACGGAAGCCAATACTATACCCAGGCCAAATGAACTGGTGATATAGGTTTTGAGATTATTAATGTCTAATTTATTTTAAGGTACGTTAGCAGAATATTTATCTTGGAGAGATATTGTAAATTAAAATTAAAAGTCATGCGTGGTGACAGAAAAAGAGATTTCGGTGACATGGTAAATAAGCATAAACTACTGACACATTTTTTTTGTAAAAGATGACTGATATAGTTTACTTTTAAACTATTTTACTGCGGTGTATAATTGTAATTGGTGTGCAAGTACCCTTAATTTCGAGTCGAGGCGGCCCGATAGTCAAAAGGAGGTACCCTTCCCATGTTTTGTTTGGTTAAAAAATATTTTGGGGATCGGGGATGGTGGAGGTGCCGGTCCAGATGCTTATCATACAATGCCAATCAATTAAAATACAGCCAATAAAGTAAAATAAATAAAAACTAAACAATATGAATTCTTATGTATTCAAGAAAATTCTGGGTTCAAAATATGACAACAACGATGTATAATAAATTGTAATAATTTATATATTCCAATCAAATGTTCTGTGCTCGGTTAGTCCCCGGTTAAGTATTACCCTCCTATGTCCACAGACTTTACATACTATCTCAGCATCTTACATTTCACACAAACAAATAAACGTCAAGTTAAATTTATTCTTCTTTTGAGTGAAAATTTTATTTTAAACACCCAAACACTTTCATCAATTGGTTAATCCACTTTTCCATAACCTTCTCCCCAACTTCTCATTATTAAGTGATGATTACTATCGCAAGTTAGCTAACTGGATCTCTGTGGGCGCCACTTCTGGGCAGCGGCCAAACATAATCAATTTCACAGAGTTCAATTAGAAATTTAACCAAGTCGAGCCGGGTTTTTGCTCAACCCAATATCAACGTATTGTAGCCTATAAATTATTTCATTAATACCCTAGATTTGAAAAACAAAGACTCAGTGTCGGTAAGTAGAGATTCTTGAAAAATGTGTACAGATATACATTCACCTATGCGATTTTACGACTATTAGTAAGAGCACTTTTCTTGTATAATGGAAAATCTCATTATTATATTTTCACATAACAGAGTAGATGGCGCTCAGCGTTCAGCTCTAGAGTGCTTCCTTACTTTGGATTATTCAATCAGCTTTGTAAAATATAACATTTACTCCATATTTAAGTATTTTTATATTACATTTATAATGGAGATATTGCCAAGCTTGTCGTAGCAGAAATTTTTATATACTTTAAAGTTAAACGATACTTCACTATACTTTAAACGATACTTCACTTAAGGAATCTTTTGAAAATTCAATATGTCGTTCACATCTTTAAAACATATTGCACTGACTAGCTGCAATGCCTACGGGTGTGGGGGTATCCCAAAATTCCTGGTCGGTTCGGGTGTTTGAAAGACGACCCGAAGTCAAAAAAGGGTTCCGATTTTTGTGAGTAAATAAACGATTTTTATGGTCGTGGTGGAGGTGCCGGTCCAGACAATTTTTAATGAAATATTTTGTGTACAAACGTCCAATGTATATCCGAGAGAGAGAGAGAGAGAGAGAGAGAGAGAGAGAGAGAGAGAGAGAGAGAGAGAGAGAGAGAGAGAGAGAGAGAGAATGTCAATTTAAATCGATATTTAGACAAAGATCTAACAATTTATTGGAAAATTTAAGTAGTATAAACACAGAAACACTGTATTCCGAAGAAAGCTGTATATCGGAGTTTCCAATTAAATTTAGTCTCTCTAAGTAAAAGTTATCGTACTTATTCTCTAGTAAGCCGTCCGAAGTGGCTAATACATTAGACCTCAGTTCCTAACCATACGAGGCACAAAGTTTTGAGTATGAATCTCACATAAAGCTCAGGTTGTGTTCAATGTACATCTTTATAACCAATCGTAATATACCCTCTTGCATAAACAACAAACACAACTCCCTTCAGTTTGATCAGAGTCGATAAAGAAGTTTCCCCGTTGGGGAGGTCCCCTAACTCCCAAGTCAAAACGGAATCTAACGTCCTGCGCGCTGAGGGCGGCTTAAATGTGAAACTAATAAAAGCACTGCACGCTAAATACGGTCAGTAGATAATCAATGTGCAGTGACGCTTAAATCAACAAACGACAGACGAAAAGTCAAACTTCAATTTTATTTCAATCATATTAGCCCTGGGCCCTAGCTTTTTAAAACGATTTACTTTTGATTTATTTTTGTACTATAAAGTGTTGCGTAGGCGTCACTGACATTTTCGTGCGAAATAAATTGAGATATGCCTTGTTTAAGCCTTACGGACGTAAGTGTAGCCTAGGCCCAAGGCCACAATACAGTTTTCAGACGTAAGTACGCCCTTGGCATTCAAATCGAAACCTTAAAAGCAATCCTGATTGTTGGCCTAGGTCCTAAGCTTAGGTCTACTACATCAGAAATATCCTCATCAATAAAGAGAGTTTGCTTTATGCGAAAACATTCGCCAACATTCGATCGTATTTAATATTTTGACGTTTCACGCCATTTGTCGTCAACGACTGTTAACTATACTAGTAGAAAAGTGACGTAGTTATATTGAAGTAGTTCCATCAATCGTCACACAGAGTCGCGCGGAACGTAAGATTCCATACGCCAAAAACCGACTGTTTATTTAACCCAGGGCTTTGGAGGACCTCCCCAACGGGGAAACTTCTTTATCGACTCTGGTTTGACGAGGAACATCACCGCCTTCTATTCACACCGCCCTCTCTAGACCCAGCCCGTTCCATTACACCCTGCCTGCACGAAACAACCTTCAAGACGTGGACCTTATCTCCTGGATTTTACTACCGAGACGTTCAACTAGAACAGAGACATTTTAATTAACATTGAAGAGAATTTATTCCTCGAGAAACAATTGTATTCAATTTCTGAGACTAAGACTTGTAGGTTATCGTATCGGTCAGAACCTACGAGACTAGATAACCATGCGAAACAACTAACAATACTAGGGACGAGTGCAGTTTAATTAACTCCCAGTCAGGAAGGGCGGCGAGTGACGTCACGCTAATTGAAAAATGAACCTCTTGATTCTCATTTGCTCTCTTTTCTCCCCCTTCTCTTTTCACCCCCGACGGCGAACGAGTGTCTTTCCCGCAGTGAAAGGCGTGCTTTCTATTGTTAGCGAGCGCTAACAGCCTCAGATAAAGGCTACTTGAAACCACGAGAATATTATGCAGAAGACGTAATTATTCTGAAAGTGATTTCGTACAATGAGTAATTTTGTGATGATTAAAATGTAATTTCGTTCGTCAGTCAGTGAGTTGGGTCGAAGTTCACAGCGACTTGTAAACTACAGACAGAATAGACGTAAAAAAGGGACGCGCATAATACATAATCACACACACATTTCTTTTTTCTTGTGAATTTGCACTCATCACTTGCACTTACTTTCAGTATTAGCACAATTAAGTTTGTTTAGTAGCGTGGAGTTGATTATTTGTATATTTTGTATTCTATATTATAGGAAGTTTGTGTAATGATTGTTTATCAATGTTTAGGAGGTGTTTGTTATTTTCTTACTATATTAACTAAGTAGTAGTATAACTTCATTTGTTTTAGAAAACATTTTGCCTTCTCCAACAAGGTTGCCTTTTTGATACAGAAAATAAATTACAATAGTACTTTTATATGAACAATTATACAATTATGTGTTAAATTGATTTTTATTTGTGAAATATTAGTTATTGATTTTCTGTTTCATTCTGTAATTTTTGTATCATGTTTACAAATTACCGAGAAAATAATAAATAAATCAAGATGAATTAAAATGAACTACATGAAAATATATAAAAACAAATATATTAATATGTGCTAGTAACTCGATCCTTGCTTTGGCTTTACTGCCATTTCGTGATCGGTAAATATAAGATTAAATCGATAGGCATTAATTTTAACCTTATGCAAATATTATGTGAGCTATAACAAGATCTTCATCCAGGGGTTTGATCAGACGTCCATCTTGAATGTTGATAAGACAATGAGTATGATCTGAGATCTCGACCAAAAACCTACGTGTTAATAGAAACGAGTCTTCGTCACAGTTTCAAAATGAGGAAACTAACAAGCTAGAAAATAGATCATGCTAAAATATATAAGATCGATTATGATTGTTAAGATGTGAAGAGAGTAAGTAATATGGCAAGAAGATTAAAGGCTACGATGTCGTTTAGCTGACAGAGTAATACGATAGGACAGAGGTATCTACGGAGTCTGCTCTCAACATCTTACGTGGCGTGCTCAGGAATTAGACCATAACATCGTTTAATAAGGAAACTGTCGTAACCAAACGCGATGCAGCAAAGTCACGTTCACAAGGAAAACCCAGCTGATGTCAACACAGATGCTGAGTTTTGCTGACCCCATTACACATAGAACACTCGACAATCTAGGGCAGGACTTAACTACAAAGGACGAACATCATGTTCAATATATGGGATGATTCGGAAATATGTGAATGCGAAAATATATATTATGTATTTTCCGTAAAGTACAAAAAATTTAAAAAATAAGTAAAAGAATTAAAAGTTTTAAAAGAAATACACAAAACCTGCACAAAACATGTTCATTTACTTATTTGAATATTTAACTTATGTATATATTTATTTATTTATTTATTTATTTATTTATTTATTTATTTATTTATTTATTTATTTATTTATTTATTTATTTATTTATTTAATAGTTAAAAGAGAATATTGTTTTATCTTTTAGATATGCAAGTTAATTTCGACGTAAAAAGTGGCGCTGGGTCAATTTACAAAAATGTATAAAATATTATTATAAAAAAGGAGAAATAAATTTAAAACTCTTAAGGGAACACTCCACTGAAAATACTGACAAAACTACCCTTTGACCTGTTATTTTTTTATTACTTTATTTACTATAAGTATACTTTTGAATTATACTTACACTATAGAAAGCATCGCAAACGCTTTTTTTAGTCGCGTTGATGGATGAGATTTTTTGTAAGTTTTTAGTTTGCGTGGGATATCTTTACTTTTGCAAGTGCTTTGCTTTGCTGCCTACGCATTGTAGGTGATTGTTGTCAAGTTTCTATTGTTACTTGTCAATTGTTATTATTTACCGTAAAAAAACTTATATTAAAAGCTTTATTTCTATAGATTCTGTTAAACTTTTTTAACTTTTTCTTTCAAAAGATACTGCATCCCCTAAACCTTAATTTCCATGTATAATATGAACGTTGTAGCCCCATCCCCTAAACCTTAATTTCCATGTATAATATGAACGTTGTAGCCCCACCCGTTTGGTCAAAAATGGCCCAAATTACACGAAAATATCGCTTAAAAAATCGAAAAAAAAATCGTAAAAGTACGATATTCATGAGAAATATTTCTTCGATTGTACCCAAAAACAATACACCTCCAAGTTTAAAGATTTCGAAGGCTTCCTACAATTTTCATCAAGATCGGATATGCCGTTTGCCCGGTAGAGAGCGGTAGAGTACGATATTCATGAGAAATATTTCTTCGATTGTACCCAAAACCAATTTACACCTCTAAGTTCAGAGATTTCGATGGTCCCATCCAACTTTCATCAAGATCGCATATATGCCGTTTGCCTGACAGAGAGTTAATAAACAGACAGAAAAACAAACAAACAAAACAAACAAAAAAACAAACAAAACAAACAAAAACAAAAAACACCCGAGCTAAATTTTTTGGGGGGTCAGTGAGATTGAAGTCTTCGCTTCGCTCATCCAATCAATTGGCTAACACGCCTTTATTTAATTTTAAAAAAAAATTGTTATTGCGCGCACGGAAATGCGGTTTTTTGTTGCCATTTTCTATACATTTATTTAGTTAGTTAGGGCCATAACTTAATCAATATATTGTTTATTAGATTACTTATTGATTAAATTAATAACTTTTATGAAACCTGTAGAGTAGATAGTTCTTAATTACCTGGGAGAGCAATATTACCATAATAATACAAAATTATGGTAATTTCATGTAAAAAAATCTTTAAAACCATTTTGGCGGATAATATTTTTAGCACACTTTTGGAACTTAAAAAACTATCTTCTTCTGTACCACTTGTCCGAATGAGCTAATTATGGTTTTGCTTTACTACTTGGACATAAATAAACACAATCGTGCCTGCGTTTTAAGATATATTCATAACTTTGTCTAAAATATAATATTAGACTTCTATCTAAACTGTAATTAATAAAATTCATTGTTCAATATGCATAAAATTAGCCTTAAAATTAAAAATTAAACAAAACCCATGCACAATTGTCTTTGGTTATGTCAAAACAAGGACAAATGCAAAATTTCACAACAATCGGTCCAAAAAGAAAAAAGTTTTGTCTTTTCTACCAAAGAGCTTAAAAAACTATGAAAAAAATCAAGGGGGGCATAATATATACCTTCCAAAAAAAAAATCATTTGATCAATTTTTAAAGGTGTTTCCATTGCCCACACCAAAAATTGTGTTTGTAGCGCAAAAGCTGTGGATTTTGGCTTTTTCAGTGGAGTGTTCCCTTAAGCAAAATATAAACAATTTAAATTGTTGGCTTGAAATTATCTAACCTCGTCGAATTTTATTCAGATCTGATTAGTAAAATTATCGATTACGGTCTCACAAAGGATAGAATTGAAATTTACATCAGGCATTCCTACGAAAATAGTTTGTTTATTTATTTATTTTTTATAAACGCTTCGGTTCCGCTCTGCACTCAACAACCCCATGATCCAGTGCTGAAGCCGTTGTCCACTCTACAGTTTAATGAAGTAATACTATCCAGGTCGCCTCGTGATAAATACCTGTCATGATCCCTCGACGATAAACTCGACCCTGGTGCGAGGCTAGGTATAATATAACCCTGGTGCGAGGCTAGGTATAATATAACCTAGTGTTACTTTACGGGAAAATAAAACATTTCATCTTTAGAAAATACAGAACCACGCGGCGCTTATAATAACCGTCGAGCGCCGCAAGAATGCACAGGGTACTGAGCTTATGGCTAATTAGAGCATTTAAAGTATGACGTGTGTACTTAGCTTGGAAGCGGCTCACACTAAATAGATGCGAGTTTTCACTTACTTTGTGTCATCCCGGGTGAATTAAGTGGTGAATTTTATTTTTTAAGTGGCAACGTTTATTTCAATTTCCTACGTTGAAGTCTACTTTATCTCAAGTTGATGATAAATGGGTTAGTAATTACCTCGTGCAAATTATACAGACTTTGAATAAAACGCGTTAAAAGAAAATAACTAAACCTATGTTGATAGTGTACGTTTAGTGGATGAAACCTAGAATAGGGTTAATATTTATTTATCGTAAACATTTTGTCTCCGGAATGTTTAAACACTAAAAGCTTTTTTAATCCAAATGTAACAATAAAGTAAATCATTTATTGATGGGTTCTTAAACTAGCATTCTGATAGTTCGTAATAAATAACTTAAATTATAAAGTATACTTTTATGCAGTTGTCAAAAAGCAGTATTTACAATCTGTAGGAATCAAAAAATATATTATTAAAAACAGTCTACATTCAAAATTATATAATTTCTTATTCCTGCAGTTTTACACATCAAATAGACGGGAGTTCTTCCGAAAGTATTAATGAATATAATTATAGAAATATGTCGGGTAAGGGTCGGTTAAACTTCTTTCAAAAATATACTGTGTTATGAACAAAATAGAACCCTACACTACGGAAAGCTTGATTATAGTTTTAATATTAAATACGTGTTGGCTAAAACCACATCAACAGTTATACCGCATAACGTTATTGTTGTAATCCCTACACAACCTCAGAATCCTCCCAACTTGAAGAGAATATCGACTTCCTGTCAATAAGTTGGCCAAGTCGGCAAGAGTGTTGAAGACAAGGTGAAGTGGGGATGAATAGTGAAGTTTGACGCGAGCACAACTTCTCCAATTTAGCTCAACCAGCTTCGTCCGAGTACACGGCTAACTAATAGCCCATATTAATACGGAACAAGATGCAAGTACTGCAATTGTAGCTTGTGGCTTTGTCTTGAAGGGTATATTGCAGGAGGGTCAGGCTTGATCAGCCACAGCTGATGAGAACGAGGAAACTTGTGGTTCCAAGATATGCTAAGTGATTAGTATCTTTATAATGTCCGCTAGAGGTTCACCAACATTGCATATACCTTTAGTATATAGTTTTATTAGTTTTAATTCTCAATGCTGTATGGTATAATTTTTGTTATTTTTATCGTGGTCATATCTGATTAATTTTCATGTGAGTAATGTTGTAAGATATATTATAATATAATGTATAATGCTGTTGGTGGTTTTATGTCAAAAAATGTTACATTATCGTAATACATATTTGAGCGACCAGTCGAACGGTGAAGACTTTCCACTTTAATTAAAATGTATTTTTGTACATAGCAGTATTAACCTTTTTTATCACTTACTGCTTTCATAAATTGCTATTGTTTGAAATATTTATAGTGGTTCGTATTGTAGGGCTTAGTTTTTAAATGGAACTAATTTCTGAATGAATAAAACAGAAACACGTCTCATGCATCAAATTTAGTAATGCAAGAATAATTACTTGAAAGTGTGAATATATTTCTTTAACTATTCTCGTGTACAGTGTTGTATTGAACCCCCCCCCCCCCCCCCCACCCCCCCACTTCACTTACACCGGCCCACGTCGTGGAAGCGAGCAGCGCTCAGCGTGTAAATACTAGTTCATCTACAAAGTACGTCAGCCCTTTTGACACAAACTTGTGCTGTTCCCTTTAAACGCATTCTCTTTTGTGCTGTTCATTTACGTCAAGTGTCACGAGATTCACAATCCTTGTATCGCAAGCGACAGTTTCATAGAATGTACAGAGTAGTCATCGTCGGCTTTGTGTCCCAACGCAAGCGTTCAAAATGTAAAGGAAAAGAAACATTTTAAAAATGTATTAAAAACACCAAAGCAACATTAGTTTGTCCCGAAGGTCCCGTTTATAAAACGTTTGTTAATTTAATGTTATTCGTAACAAAAATTTGTCCATACTGTCGAAATTGAAATGCTTTATTTATTACAAAAACATATAAACTTCGGGTACATGTTCCAATATATTGTCTTGGGTGATTGCTACAACATAGGCGAAAACCTCGAGACAAATTAAATTAACATGTAACTGGTAGCAGTTAGGCAGGTGAATACATGAATTTGTCCAATTTATTATTTCAAATACTTCTATGCAAAGCGTCTTTTGAACTTCACACAATTACACGTTTAAGTAAATAAGTTGTTTGTATAAAACAGTTCAGTATAAACTTAACACTTTGTGCATAAAGACTTAAAATAATTGATAGTATAGCTTTAGCGTTTTAGGCAAATTGCTGTTCGCTCGGCCGACTGAGACCACAGGTGTTTGAATTTTTGAACATATGTCACGGATATAGAAATATAGGGCTCTGCATAAATACCACTTTTAATTTTGTTTTAAAATAATTAATAACAAATAAATGAGTTTTCACGATTTTGATTTTGTTAAAAACTCTAAAATTGACTATACGTGATTTTTTTCGGGTTTATGAAGACAAAATTTTGAAAATCTATGACTGCAGGGCTGTCTACGTATTCTTTATTGATAACTTTTCAAAGTTTCATATCGTCAGAATCATGTTGGCCGAGCGAATAGCTATTTACTAACTGCGAAATGTGTCCCATTCCCTCTAACAAGAAAACTCAACCGTACTAATAAAAATATCTTTGACGTAAAACTTTTATTTCGCATTTCTTCATTTCCAAGCTGTTTCTTTTATTTTTAATACCTTCATACATAACATAAATGTCTTGCTCATACTCGGTAATGCATCTTGAAGCTAATAACATGTGCAGTCAATTTCCTGTACTAGACGTTCTGCAATAATTTAAAAGAAAATATGATAATATTACTTCCTTACTACGTTGCAACTTGTAATAGCCTTCGAAATAATTATATCCTTTATAATTCCTTGTCAAAAATACTGTGGTGATTTTATGAGCAGACTAACAGAAATAAGCAATCTTGTATAAATCTGCATTCTCTTCCTTGGCTTGATTGAAGAAGTTTCTTAATAATGAATCAGTTACCGTGTTCTTCGGCAGGAGTGGGTGGGTAATATCTCATTCTTACAGCGCAAACAGAGTCGCCTGTGGTTCTCAGCCACTTGTAACTTGAATAGTTCGACGCTCCGGACGAATAAGTAAAGTTACAAGACCGGATTCAACTTTGTACTTCCTCCGTTGAGGTATTATATATTGGAATTTGAAAACTTGTAGCGCTCGAGGCCACGAGAATTCTCGTTTATTCTTCCATGAGTTGCTCACTGGTATTCTGTTATTAAAGACTACGTTTATTTGCGAACAGTAGCAAATAGCTTATTATTGTTTTGACCAAGATTGAAACAATCCAATAGTAAAATGGTTTCGCGAACATTATTTATATTCGCGTTGAAGAATGAGCTATATGGTTTATCGAAATCACATTTTTAATGATTTTACATCATAAAATTCTAACCATGCACAACATTATTTAAAATGGAAAATAAGTATATAATAAACTCGACGTATAGTTTTTAAATTATGTGCATTGTGATCGAAAAAGGGGGAATAAATAATAAATAACTAAATAAATTGTATTTAGAGTCTACCCACTCAGTTATATATCTGATTTTCAGTGGGAGACTTTAAATCAAAGCGACCAAACCAACCCTGTAGGCCCCGACGCAATCGAGGAGTGAGTGAGAACCAACCAAAGATCGATATTTTTAATTGGAAATATAGCAATCAGTGGTATGGACAGTGCGAACACTCGCGGATCAACGCCAGAATCAACAATGAATCGTCTTATCTCACCACATTAATTGTGGACTTGTATTGAACACAAAAAAGTATTCATTTGTTCCACATGTAACATAAAGTGTTTTAAATCAATATTTAAATCCAGAAATTTCGAAAAACAACTTGACCGAGGATCGAGCTCAGATCTCCCACTTGCCGAGCAGGGGAAACTATGTATACATATGATTAGAGGCATGAAAATTAACGTTTTAGGTTATTGATGCTTAATCAGTGAGTATAAATTCTAAAAACGCTACAAAATGCTAAATTTACTGAAAATAAGGTTTACCTATACAAATTGAGAATTGGTTAAGCATTGTATTCTAACGTTTAAAGTGACTACATTGAATTGAAATGTTCCTAAAGCATAATTAGAATTCATTCCCCATTAAAAATACAAGAAACTCTCCACATTTGGGGTTTTGGTGGAAAGAAGAAAATTAATGCTACAAAATGCTAAATTTTCGAAAAATAATGCTTAATATTCAGAATATAAATGCTATTTTTCCATAGCTCTACATATGATATTATAACAGTTACTAGTCTTCATATCTATTTGTATGTAACGTTAGTTTCCCATTCTCTCAAACTTGGATGTTTCTTCCTGGTTTTGTACACTCGATTTAATATGCGAGTAAGCACGGTTATCTATATTCTGCAGGGGAAAGATGGGGTAAACGTGGCCACGTATAGGGAAGGTGCGGTCACCTGTAGCGCTCACCCATATTAAACCCTGGCCGAGCTATCTATGTGGGGCAAGGTCAAGTTGTCTGGTTTATGTGGACTCCAGGTCAACTGATTATTTTTTATTATTTATTCTGGTTAACCACACCTTGAACGGGTATGGAAGGCTACTGCAGGTTCAGGGTATGGTAAACCACAATAAATAATAAGAAATAATCAGTTGACCTAGAGTCCACATACACCAGACACAATATACTGTGTGCCTACGTGATCACACAGCCACAAAGCTCGACCATGTAGTTTTATCATAAATAACTTAGAATGGTGAACTAGCTTTAGCGCGTTGTAATTTTAACTGAATTTTATTTTTATTTTTGGGTCAGGGAAATGCAAACACCCTTGCTCGAGAACAAACATTGGGGTATAGGGGCGCCAGCAGCGAATGCGGGCACCGGGCTCAGTTCAGTTTGGTTTAGTTTTGTTTACTGTTAACGAACTGAAATAAAATGATTGGATAAAACACTACGCTACTTGTGCTTGGTGTGATTATTTATGTTTGTATTGAATGTATATTCTGATTGGTTAGTTACACTAACTTACAAGGGACAATCTGTTAAATATATAATAATGCACAGTTCAATAACTTACAGAATAATAACAAAATGTAGATATTGTTATAGGAAATACTAGCATTGACATTAATTGATAGCATAGTAGCAAAATCCATGCACATAATAAATTTAAAAATATGTGCATATTATAATTGTATTTCTTTGTACTGCGTATTTTTAGAGGTGAAGTAAGCTGTTTACTATAGTTTTCTTCAGATTGTTGCGTATTTAAAATGTTTATTGTGATATGCAAAACTATTAAAGGTTATTTTTATTATCAATAGTGATTAAAAACACGTATTATAAACATCCTATACAAAATTTTAACAAAAACAATGTTCAAAATTTACAACAGACCCGACTTGTAAAAGGAGAAATGTGTAATGACTGAGATACCCATACTTAGATTTAATAAATTTGTCTAATGGCAAAGCTAGCAAGTAGCAGCCCTTCAGTCTTAAGGTCCCCTTAAGTATCATTTTATCACTCTTTTCAGTGATGTTAATAATAATAAAAATAAAAATAAATTCGTGGGAAGAATGCCCAGAGTGCAATGCATGCCCTTCTTCAGATGTGTATCACGAGGTATATTGGAGTTAGGACTCTTGAGAAGTGATGTCCGAGAACTCAATCCCTTGCCTTGCACGATCGAGGAAAACCTCGGGAAAACCTTCAGTCAGGATTGCCGGTCTCGACGGGATTTGAACCCGGGACCTCGGCGCGCGCTTTACGCTCGAGTCAACTCTGTCGGTTTCACTGATGAGTGCATTTACATCTCTAGCTAGAAAAAGTCTATAGCAATAATATGAGGTTACAGCGCTTACTGATAGTTTCTGATTCGTTTATCAGATCCTGTAGACACTGACGCTAGCATTTAATCTTTCTTTTATCTAATGACATAGACAATTCATGACAGTAACAACTTATAATCAATGAAACGAAAGAATATATATTGTAAATGTATATGAACGGGAACGAATATATAGAGTAAGTAAACTGTCAGGATTGTGCATTGCAAGGACTTTCAACCGTCAATGTGGTGTGGTTGTTTTTGTAATTTAAAATAATTGCTCGCTGTGAGTAAAAAAGAAAACTCATAAAATACGATCTCTCAAATGAGACATGACTTGCAAGTTTTGTCTGGTAGACAAATAAACAATGAGTCGTCGCTTCTAGTAAATGCACGTGAAATAAAAGTTTAACACATTCAATGGCTCAAATGTGAAGTTAGTAAGAATTCACTTAGTAAATTGATACTTTAGCATACGACGTGCTAGATGCAGTATGAATTATAATATCATCGTTTGCAGTATGATTATGTCCACGGAGCGGAAATCACAACGTAATCACTGGAGCAAACGATTTGAAAAGTTTGACTTCGTTAGTTATTCTACATTTTAAAAAGTTAGCAATTGAATTGCATATATTTCTTAGATTTTTATTTTAAAACATCTCATAAGTATATTAAAATTAAAAAGACATTTTTGCAACATTGCAAAACACATATTTTGAAAATCTATCAACTGTAAAGTTTCATAACTTGTACTGTTTGTAAAGTCGGTCATTATGAGTCGTCACTTTAAAACTCGAGATACAGGAAACAAAGAAACTGTATTAAGTATTAGTCGCAGTGGGATAAAAATCTCATTCTTGTACTTTCAGAAAATTTATTTGTGATGTGTATTAATTTCTTTTATTTTTATTTGTGTTTATTTTAAAGCTTTGCTCAAGCAATACCCACTGTTACTCCCTAATTTAAAAAAAAAACGCCATCAAGCTTTGAAGGTTATATAAAAGACACAATATCATTGCGAAAATAATTGTGATTTGAGTATCAAATTCATTACATTAACCCATAGAAATCCAAGAACGAGTATACGTCTTACTGTCACAATACACAAGGCAGTGTATTGCCAACAAATTAGCTTTCCCAGGAGAAGAATTTGAACTGAGCAAATGCCTTAATTTAGTTTCTGGCATTTATATATGTAAGTATTATTATACCATACACTTTTCTCCTCGACTTAATCGTAGTCTACTAGATATAATGACCATATAACCTGTGGTAATGAACTTAAACTATATTTTACACTAGGAAGCTTCGCAAACGCTTTTTCAGGTGCGTTGTTGGATGAGCGTAATTTTTTAAAACGAAAAAGAGCGTAAAATTGCAATTTTTATAAGAAATAATTTTTAATTACGCTCAAATTTCACACGAATATATTAATTCATAGAATAAATGTTCTGTGAAAAACTCATTATAATCGTATAAAGTATGTAGGTGATAAGTCGAAGAAATTTAAAAAATCGAAAAAATCGTAAAATTGCAATTATCATGAAAAATTATTTTGTGATTGCGCTCAAATTTCACACGAATATATTAATTCATAAAATTAATGTTATGTGAAGAAATCATTACATTCGAATAAGTAGGTGTTATAAGTAAAAGAATTTTTATTATTTAGAATTAGAATTATTAGAATTTTTTTTAAATCGATAGAATCCGTAAAATTGCGATTTTTGTGAGAAATAAGTTTTCGATTACGCTCAAATTTCACACGAATATATTAATTCATAAAATTAAGGTTATGTGAAAAAAACATTACAATAGAATAATGCTTAAAGGTGTGATAAGTCGAAGAAATATTGTAAAAATCGTAAAAACAAATCGTGAAATTGCAATTTTTATGAAAAACAATTTTTCGATTGCGCTAAAAAAACGTGGCAGTTCTAAGTTCAGAAATTTCGAAGGCCTCCAGGAAATTTCACCGCAATCGGAGTATCGGTTTAGCCGGAATCGTGTTAACAGACATACAATAATACAAAAAATACTTTCCGTTTTTTTTTTCTTCAGTGTAATAGAATCGAATCTTCGCTTCGCTCGCTACGCTCATCCAATAGCTAAACTATGACTTACACACACATAAAGTTGCAGTTACCTAAAGTAAAGACGGCCGTGTGTTACCAGCAGCAACTAACGTATGTTTGTTTCGTGTATCTTTTGCAATTCATCAAGATAACTATTTTCCTTTTAAATCCACACATAACCCCTAAGATATACACCATAATAAATTAACACGCTTTTAGTGGGTTTAGAGTGTTATTCTTTATTATGGGAATATAAACATGGATTATGTTCTACATAACTTGTAACCTTATTCTGATATTTCCTGCGATGCGCTCAACAAGGGCTTATCTAACTCTCTGCGATTGTTTATTTTCTTCTGAATGTAGTTATAAACATCAGGGAACAAACATTGACTTAATCCTCGACAACGTGTGGAACTAGAGTACAGTTCCAAGGCTCAACTCAAGTATGTTTTCAATGTTTATATCGTGTTTTAGCCCACTCTTTACGAGCATTCTGTCCTTTTCCCACTGTCTTCTTTACCTTGCTGGAATTAGGTTAAGCACTTTATATGGGAAGAAGCAAAAACAACCCTAAGACTACGTTTATTTATGCTTAAAATGGATTTCGAGTTGGGTTTTTGCATTTCAACGGTGAGTAAAACATTCTTAGCGTTATTTCACAACAAATAGTTGCATTGAAACTAGTTTGTAGTCACTAACCTACTACTTGTTAATAGTTTTTTTTATTTTAAAATTTAACCAAGGCCACGTATTAATCTCTGGAGTTTTCATAAGTCACTTACACATCCCTCATCAGGCAAATGCTGACTCATCATGATGGTTCTTAGTATCATTAACAACAAACAAAAAATTAAAATACATAAAGTCGTTTTTTCATGAAAAGGTTAAACTATAGTGTTTTATTAATATTATGTGTTGGCTACATCGATTTAAAGTAAACTCGTACAATAACTTCGATAATTTCTTGAATTGGTTAGTCTGGAAACACTCCCGTAGGAGTAATTGTTATTAATATTTACTACAATTCAGAAATTAAAAAAGTTCAAAGTTCAAAGGCAGCAGATATTCGTTGCAGTACTGTTCCATCCATTCAGATGTATAATGCAACTACAATTCAGAGATTAAAATGTACCCGTCCTGATGGTCTAGTGGTTAAGACGTCCACCTGGAATGTGGGAGATCCGTGGTTCGATTCCCGGTTGGGGCGGACTTTTTTAATTTCTGAATTGTAGTAAATAAAAAAAAAAACTTCGAAACATCTCACTAAATAACCGCCACACTTTGTAAAATTAAGGTCGCCAATCATCCGTCAGTGTCTTCTTTCCCCGCCAGAGCGCACCTGTTAGTTTCACTCCACGCCGCATGGAGCGCGTCAGTGTCTTCTTTCCCCACCAGAGCGCACCTGCTAGTTTCACCCCACGCCGCATGGAGCGCTCCGATCGTCTTCATTTCCTTACTTCTAATCCCACCTCACCCGACCGATAATCGACCAAACTGAAGGTGAATTTACGAACAACCAACGCGGGTGGCTTACCCCTATCTATTCAAATAAGGGGGGTCGGTTTCTCATCCCTTTGCTAATCTATTATTCCATCTCTATTCGTTCCGGAATCCTTTTCACCAACTGTCTAACTACCAGGACAATAAATCATTTTTATAAATTGTGTTTTTATCCAGCCTTGTGTGACACAACTGTGTTCTATATCTTCACGCTAAACAATGGTCGACGTTTCAAGCATTGTAGCAAAGAGTGGAGGTGGGATATCTACTTTAAAACCGAAGAATTTTGTCAATAAAACAGTATTTTTACTTCTCTATGGACAAGAGGCCTATTTATATTAATAACGCAAACGACAACTGCTTGTCTATCGACAGTGAGAACTACACCAGGGAATCAATATACTACGTTGTTTGTTACTGTAGATCGACAAGTTGGATTTTTGAGTTAGTAAACATATAACCCCCCCCACTCCCCCTTCAATGCTCGACAAGACACATAACAGGCACATAACACATGACATATACACACACAGGTACATAACAGGCCTAAGTAAAACCAACGTCTAAATGCTGAATAAACTATAGACATTTATCTAAAAGACTAAAACAAAATTCCACCTACGGGGGTTTATCCCGACTATCCAAATCGAGAAATTAACAAGTGTGTTTGTTCATTAGTGTGAGATTGATACATTGATAACGAAATCATAGTCTAGAATTCTTTACTACCTATATAATTTTAACATTAATAGTATCGTGAATACAAGATTCTAGTCAATATCATTCAACTTAGTTGTATGAAACAGAATTTTTGGTTTAGCATTAAAGCGGAATTCGAAACCACATTGCTTGTAGCCATACAATACGGATCTGCGGAACATTGGTATAGCTGCTACATCGAAAGAATGCAGATGCTAGCGGCATCGGCGGGGCCGAGCGGGCCAATGAGCGATCAGTATTTTAAATACGGGCCGCTGATTGGCTAGAACTAGATGGCCGGTGACGTCACTATCTGCAAGCTTCCGATGGAACAGCTATATTATAGTCTCGACGAGGAACTTTTCATGGTAGCCAGAGAAATGTTGTCAATATATCTCTCTTCTTACTTTAATCTTTCAAACATATTCCAGTAGTACTTAACCAACACCATCTACTGATGCGTGTGCGTGTGCCGAAGATTGAGTACCACATCCCAGTGGACCACAGCCTCCATATAATGACAGTGTCGTGCATCACAGCCGTACAACCCCTGCAGACTCTTTACAGTGTGATATCTGAAACCACCCTAGAACGAGACCAATAACAGTAACAATAGAGCGAACATCCATTTCTCAGCCACGGCAACATAATAGTGGTAATGATGATGACGCTTTTTATCACGGAGCTCAATATTTGTGGGGAATAGTTTCTTTAAGGTAGGAGTTACAGAAAACAGCTTGTTAAGAATGATGCATGAGCTGTAGGGAATGTAATATATAAGATTTAAGTGACTCGGAAGGAATCTCGAGTAGGATGAAGAAGTGAAAACTATAGTTCTATGAACTGTTACAACAGAATGTTGGTTCTTCACTTTGTCATCTGATCTATTAGCATCGTGTTTTAGGAAATATAGAATTCAAACTCGTCTAAAACTGGAGATTCACAACATGAACATCAATAATCCAAATACGATTTTATGTAGCTACTTATGAAGAACAAGCTTTGAAGTTTGTAATAGAGGCGATATACATGTTGCGATATCCGATAAAAATCAAGTTTTACAATGATTAAAATTGCTTTTACTTTACACTGAGCTTGTAGATTTCATGATAGCATTATAAATAAAATAAATACCTTCGTCATATAGTCTAGTCTAGTCTACTAATCAATTAATCAATAAACCATTTTTGAGAGTAAATCTATAACTTTCGTAAAAGTTTATTTTTCTTTCTTTGCTTTCTGATTTAACTTTTTTATATTTTAGTTTCTTAAAGTTAGGCCTACGCAATTTACAGTCATAATTATTTAGAAATGTTTATTTTAATTAAAACTGCTAGGCAATATTTAGCTATGTACTAACATGTTTAACAATATCATGAACAATATAGCAGAGAAACAAATTACTTTGAAACATCCAATACACAAAACATAAAATAACACACAATGGATCACGGCAATCCAGTCAAAATATTTTTACAAGTAGACAAATGGTTGGCCTATATTAATATAGTCCTTCATATTCTGGCAAGTATCATTGGACAAAAACCAATCGTTGATATCGCTGTAGCTTTTTGGAGGAGCCTCTTGATCATTTAGTAGATCACACAATTGACAAAAGTGATGGGTGTTTGTGACAACCGGTTCGTAGTACGACCTCCACCAGAAGTACTTGATGTAGTCTTCCGGGTAGGCGTCTAGATCCAGGAGGTACTGAGCCAGGAGCCACGGCTGGCTAAAGTCCTTGACGTTGATGTAAGATCCCGGAGGAGCCATCAGGGAATAGTTACCGCCCCCATACACGATCGGCACCACATTGAACTTCATTATATTAAACAACTTCTCGGTCACGTAATCTCGACAGATTGAATTCTCAAAGGACAAGTAAAATTTGTATTCGTCTTCTAGTTTACTAAAGCATCTCTCTTCTTCGTACAACTCGCAAGTCAATGCACCGCAAAAACCGTAGACATCGATGTCGATGAATTTCTTCAGTTCCTTGACGTATTCCTCTCGCTTGCCAGGAGTTTCACAATGGCTGACAAACCAGGCCACAAGTTTGGTTTTGTTTCCCACCTTGACCCTTGTGCGTTCTGGTAGGTCGTATTCAGTAAACTCGCTCGGGTATCGAACCCAGTTTTCGTTAGGTGGCAGAACTGCTCGTTTTGGTTCGTGAAGTGTTTTGAAGTATCCGTAAGTGCCGATGATGTCTGAGTCCAGACGATACGTGAGAGTCCAGTTGAAGAATCCTTGAGGAACGTCCATCAGGTTGTTCGGGAAGATCATCGGAGACTCCAGGATGTAGAGGATGTATCGCTGGTGGGGACTCCGCCTAGAGGGGAGGTCGTCCACGAGGAAGTTCCAGCCGTGGAAGAGGATCGCGTCAAACTCCTCGACAGGTGTCTTGCTCAAGTGCCGGCGGGTGTATGTTTGACAGTGCGTCTCCTCACAGCCCGCGTAAATGAACGGCAGGCGACCGAGACCGAAGTTGAAGTGGCGGTGGTTGAAGTATGAGTTCCAGAACAGAATCTTCTTCACGGGTGGGGAGACGCTCACTTTAGGAACGCTCCGCTGAGGGAAATAAAACATTTCAGGCATTTTAATATTTCGCTATCTCGTGAAATATGATGTTTTACACCAAAAATGTAGAAAGTGTATTTATTTTAATATAATGAAAGGAATTGATGTAATATTTCGTTGGCAAAATAATATGTTTACTTTCTGTTTGCCAGCTGAAGTGGAGTCTGCCATGTTAACTGGTATCGTTATATCTCGTTATGTAGACCAAGGATATTTACGAGTTTTTTCCTAACAAACATTGTGACAATGATAAGTGCGGCCCTGTTATCCTCTTTGATAAACTCGACCCACATCTCCCCAACTATAGATACTAGTATAACCCCCGTCCCCAACCAACAATACATTGTAGGCCTATATTCGTTTTGTTTGTTTTTTGTTTTTTTTGGACCAGTCACTCAGCGTATTTCAATAGGCTACAAAAGTTTATTTAAAAATCGCTTAAACACTAAAGCACGTAACCTATCGGTATCAAATCAAATCCTAAGTC
This sequence comes from Sweltsa coloradensis, assembly GCA_024449915.1. Taxonomy (NCBI): domain Eukaryota; kingdom Metazoa; phylum Arthropoda; class Insecta; order Plecoptera; family Chloroperlidae; genus Sweltsa; species Sweltsa coloradensis. The sequence continues at coordinate 849,623 of JAMZAV010000395.1, forward strand.
GACAGGTAAAAAGAAGCTTTGATGGAAAATAAAATCAATGGGTGGAAGAGGAGGAATGAGTGAAAGGAGTATAGATTAAAAAGTAATATTGGGCCGCACTAAGCATGCCTTTAAGTTAGCTTTTTGTTTAAAGAAAACTTGTAAATATCCTTAAAAATAAAATAACTGTTATAAAAAAGCGGAGATATTACGAAACATTCTTACTCGACGTACGAATACGAAACATTCTTACTCGACGTACGAATATCCCCTCCGTGGGACGTAGACCTACTTCCAATAATAATGAATGTCTACTATTGAAACGATGTGCTATCCTAGCCTTTGCGCCTTTGAAGGTATTATTACGTACAACCCTATGTCTGTCATAGACGCAATACCTTCAGTACAAAGTCAAACCCCACTCAGAAACCTGTAGATTCTCACCTTGTTATGAGGCAAGGTCATCAAGTGGAACATGTAGTAGGAGAAGAGAAGTACAAGGACTGGCGTGAGACAGGTTACGAGGTTTCGCCCGAACGTCTGGGCGGTCGTCAGGGTTGGCATTGCACCCTGCTTACTATTCACTGATGGACACTTTGCAAAGATTTCCAATTACAAGCCTTGCTTAATACTCAACCAAAATAACTGTCACATTCATAAGAAATAATAAATGAACAAATGATGCATGATTGGATGAATAACAAGCCAACATTCATGAAACAGGCGGTGAAAACAATTGCACTCTGAAGGAAAGATAGGACTACTTTCATCACTCGTAGTATCTATGCTCGAGAGTTTCAGATGAAGTCAAAGACCTTGGTGGGAAAAATCTGTTCAAACCAAAGAGTTTGGAATAGTATATTAGTAGGTCTAGATGACGCATGAGCGCTGCTGTACCTATTGCTAGTTATTCAGCGCCCGGCGGACATTTTGTGGGAATAGGGAATATTCCACTTAATATTTTATATTTTATTTTAATTCTTATTCATGTCTTAATAGTCACTGCACTTTTTTTTATTTAAAAAAATGATTTTGTGTAATTTAAACAAGAAGTAAATTGGACCCCCAGTTTGCGCGCCAAAAACGAGCGTGCGCCATCTTTGGACGGTACTACGTCATAACTGTGTTGAGTCAAGGCCAATTGGAAACTAAATGTACGTATATTTGTACATATTTACATACAGACGGCGGTGCTCGCCCATCCGCTCAACACAAACAACTCCACAGGGATGTACATTTTCACCGTCTTTTGTTTTTCTTTTTTCGTGTGTGACAGGAGATTTCGCGAGATCATTGTGATAAAGAATAACGAGCATTTTGTCTTGAATTTTTGCATAGCCTAGGACTATCATGGTATTCTTTATCTACAATAGGCCTTAATAAAATTAGTCATCAAAGTAAGGTTTTTGTGCGGGATGTGTGTCAGAACATGAACGTGCAGGCCTAGGGTTGGCAAGTTAAGCCTAGGGCTTGTCAAGTGAGTAATTTTAGTATTCACATACCAATGCCTATATCCTACAGGAACGATTGGCCTAGACTGTTGTATTATAAATAATTTTCTACGTCTAGGCCTAGACCCAGGACTGTTTCAGTTTTGTTTTTTGATTGCAATGTCAACTTTTCTCGTTTTCTGGCTAGGCGTTAAATGTAAAATGTCCGCCATCTGTTTACATTACTGTAGGCTACGCTAGGCGCTGCTTTGTTTAAAACACCGCCGTCTTGATGTATATCTTGATCCTACTATAATACTATTCCAACATCTTTGGTCTGGATGTATGTTTATCCAGACGGCGTTGGATCAACACAGTTCTGACGTCACAGTCGTTTTTGCCGCTTTAAAAAACTGCTGCTTTTAAAACGGCTATAAATCACTGGATTATTATTTCACGGAAAAACAAAGTACATATTTGTAATCGGGACGAAATACTTCTTCTAAAAAATCTATTCGTACAGTATTTGGCGGAAGTGGAATATTCCCTATTCAAACTCAAATTTAATGACACGCCAATCAAGGATTATTTGTAATCATGGTTGCATCATGTTGCGTATATAATACTTTACTTAACACTTAAAACTTACTTATAACAAACAACACTAGGCCTACATCCTGCACCTCTGTGTACTAGGTTGACTGTTCGCACAAGATGGCCACCGTTTCCCGTGTTCAATTAGCAATAAGTTTCCGTGGACGGCCGCTATGGAGTGCTAGGGCCTTGGTTCAAATCATCGAATATGAGATATAATATAGACGTAATTTTTCATTCCCTTCTTGAATTAATAAAATTCTTCGCACTGCATTCCATTATAATTTATTTTTTACCACTATTTACCAGGAATAAATTATTTCATAACTTTTGTTTTAATTTGCTATTTAATTTATATTATCGACATGTACTTTGTACTTATTAGTACGCTGGATCCCTATGGTTATCTTATGTCAATTAGCCAGCTGTAAAGAATATTGATTTAAATAATAATTATAGAATGTAATGATGTACAATAATGTTAGACAAATTTAATGACGTTTGTAAATTGAAAGGGTATTTCCAAATCTTAGTGAAATAAAATCCGTAATTTTAATATACCATGATCCCAATGAGTTGTAAAACTGCTGCAGCTGTATCTCAAACTTTGCGACGAAACCTAAGCCTGACCACTTCTTTGGACTCGAGTTCTCAACCAGTAGCTAAGATCCGATCCAAAACTTTCACTATTGTTCTTGATTTCGAACTCATCGAAAACAACAACATTCGAAAACACGTTTTTACACTTAAACTTTTAGAGATAAAAACTATCACAACGGACAAAGATAAATATGTTGACCAGGGCAACATCTAAGTCAATTGCAAAAATATAACAAGTCAAAGCTAGCACATGTTTTAATTGACCATTTATAGAGTATGTGTATAATAGTTTACCGCCACTTTTCAAAATCTACAGTTCTACACAATTAAATATGCTGTTTTTCATACTTTTAACCCGAATAAAAAGATGCTTTGTTTTGTTCGGAATTGGTAGAATTTTTCCATATTGAATTCTTATGATTAGAAGGATTTTTGTACTGGTTCAAAAATCAAATTGTGTATAAAAACACAAAAGAATGTCCCGGAAATTTTATTTGCCTGTAGTAGATTCAATCTGAACGTGTACAAAAATGGGGGAAAATATAAAATAAAATTTTGTATTTTTTTAATAAGTCAAATTAGATTCCAAAATCAGCATTTTATTCAAAAAAAATCAAGGAAAAAATCATTAAAATAATTCTTAAATTCTTAAAAAAACATTTATTTCAACTTGTTAAGGTAGAAAGTAAAATTTTGGGTCCCAGTCTCTTGCCCTGTAAAGGGTTAAACAGTGGAAATTGACCATACGCTCTTTCCATCCTGAACAACTACTGATTCTGTGATGTTTGGTAGGTTGTCCAACCATATAAAGTTGTCACTACTCAATACATTACATTTATTTACAATATTATGTGCGCCGTTATAGCAAATTGCACATAATATGATACAATATTATATATAATGTATAAGAGTATAGCTTCATTAAGGGATGATCGCAGTTAGCTTGACTAGTGTTTGTTTTGGGCAAGCCTCGTTGGAAGTTTCTGTTTTCAATAATCTTCTTGACACGTTTTAAACTGAACAATTTTATAGTTCTTTACAAAAAATAACAAATTATTTACTAACATTTTTCTATACAGAATATTTTATTTCTTTTTTACGTTTTAGAAATAACATTTGCATAGGAATATCTGTGGTAGTTCTGCTTTTACAAAGTCAAAGCCATTAATTTGTTCCACTCTTGTCTTTCAAACTATGCATTCTCAAAGTAGACACCATTACATGAATGACTTGGAGCGGAAAATACATCTTGAAGAAAATTATCCATTTTCCTGTAATATGAATGAGAAGTCGCTAATTTATTTTTGCTTTATGCTTTTAATAAACCTGGAGGTGGAACGAACGAGCGCGGCTTCCGGAGGATGAGTTAGTTTTATTAACCCAATGAAACTTTGTTACTGGGGATAAATTGAGTCAAGAATTTAATTTCGTATTTAAACGAGCTCATTGTACTTGGCCATGCACGTAGCTCTCTCTACCTGTGAACCGTCTGCCAATATTAGGTAAGGATTGGGAAACTAGATGGGTGATGCTCTCACATTGAACACGTTCTCCTTAATAACGGTGACTAAATGCACACAGAACTTATTACGTACAGTTGTGTTTGAAGAAATGCTTATGATTGAATAATCTGTAATATATGTTTTGTGTGGCTCGTTGGTCTTGTGGTTAGAGTCTCTGCTTCCAATACAGAAGGTTCCGGGTTCGATTCCCGCTGTAGGTAGATTTTAACCTCTGATGTGGCCTTAGGTTCATCAGTTCTTAATTGGCTTAGGAATGTGTAAACGGTGACTTTGGAGCCGTCCTAGCAACGAGGCACATAATAAATTATAAAGTTGTTCCGAATCAGCCTTGTTGATTCTGTCACTGTCTGCGGGTGGAATCGTGGTATCTAGTTGGTCATTGTTCGCTCGTCGATGGTGTCGGCGCGTACTGTGTTGGCTTTTTATAATTTATATTTAATGTCCCCCACTGAAAATCAGTTATGTGGCTAAGTGGGTAGCCTCTAAATACGAATGTATGTATTTATCCAACCAAATACAAAAATTTGTAAAAAAAAAAATCTTGGCCATGAACCAAATTCAATGGCCAAGCCATTTTTTATGATTTCGAGTTTAAAAATTTTACTTTTTTACCACAAAAATCGTTGGCTTGGCGCTCGACAACAGGCGAAATGATCTTACTTATTTTCAAAGCGAAACGAGGGAGAAAAAATAAAAAGCTTGGCTCAACTTCTATATCTCACACCATTCACAGCCGAAGACTTTTGAAGGAGAGCCTGCGGCTGCCGTTTTTTTTTTTTTTTACAATTTTTGTATTTGTGGGGATATTACATCTTTTTGCTGTTTGTTTCCTATCAAGGCGTGAATGATGAACTTTGAATGATTAAATTTGTTAAGTTCAAAGTTGTTTTTTGACATTTTTTGGGCCACCAGTCCCCCCAAAGATTCCCCTTGTGTTTTAAGCACTAGATATTTATAATGGTTAAGAGCATGTTTAATTTTAAGCTTGTACAAATTACTACGCCTGAGTTTTGATTTTGATTTTGATTTTCCCCGGTCCCAATTGCCCGGTTTTGGTTATATGAGGTACATCTGAGTGTGGGCCCAAGTTGCAAAGGTCTAAGAGGAACCGTTGGCTCAGTATAGCGTATATTCATAAGAGTACGGAATTACCTACTTTTGATGATTTTGATTTTCTCCGGTACCCGTTACCCAATTTTGCTTTCCATATTAAAAAAGTGATAAAGAATGAGAGATATCAAAATGTATTCCACGTTTGAAACATCTCAGTTGTAGCGTTTTCTTTGAATGATTCATTTCTTAAAGTTCAGATATGTTTTTTGTCGTTTTTGGGCCCATGGTCATCCCCAAATTTAGCCCCTTGTGTTTTGGACACAAGATATTTATAATGGTTAATAGCATGTTTAATTTCAAGTTTGTACAAATTACCACGCCTTGGTAATTAAGCGTTTTGATTATCATCCAAATTTTGATTTTCTCCGGTCCCTGTTACCCGATTTTAGTTTTGAAAGCAAAAGTCACTGCGTCTAAAGTACATCTAAGTGTGGTCCAAGTTTCATAGTTCTAAGATTTACCGTTTTCTCTGTAGGCTAAATTAATCTCCGCGGAGAACTCCTAGCCAGCCAGCCACCAGCCAGCCAGCCAGCCGAAAGGAATTTGACGATGTTGAGAGCCTTTTTTACACAGAACGAGTTGTCGGATCGGGTTGATTTTTTTTGTATGTCATGGACCACATACCAGGTCATATTCCGAGTTTCAAGATTGTAACTCTTTCGGGGCGGCGTGTGCAGATAGCTGAAAACCCCCCAACTCTGGTAGCTGTATACAGGGCTGGAGTTCGTGTCGCCTAAGCAGTCGCATGCGCTTGTCTGCCGTTCGACGACCGTCGCCCTGGATATATTTATATATTTATTTTGTTGATAATGGGGAAAGATTAATTCAAGAATACGTTGGAAAACGATATGAAGTGTGGGAGCATGAGGCAAGAGTAAAGCTGTGGGAGGACTGAAGAGAGTGGAGTAAATTGTTGGAGATGAAGGAGTTGAATGATGAGGAAGAAACACTGAGTCTGGCAATCTTAGTATCTACAGGTACATGTCCTAGATATTGGTGAAAAACCACCACTTAACCCGTCATAGTTGGAACGATTAAGATGATTTTTATATTTTTGGAATATCACGTTTGATGTTCTCCAGCAATATTTTACCTTACTTATAACTTAACGTTTAAAAATGGATTAATAACACGAATCTTTGTATTTATTTTGATATAATATAGATATATATATTTGGCAGAACACTAACAACTCTTCTGAAAATATGTCCTACTATTTTGTCCCATCTCTGAGACAATAGATGAAAGGTCAGTGCGTGGACCCTCACAGTCTTTGAGATCGAGGCAGTAAAAGGGTTATCGACGATACTAAGAGCGAGTTCTTTTAGGTTTGATGATTGCATTTCACATAATGCAATTTATAAAAGAAAGATCAAAGCCCTCTTGAGAAAAGTGAAAGGTCACGACAAGACAAGACGACAGCACAGAATCTTGAAAACGATTGGAAACGATATCCAAGATATATTGTGTTTATTTTTTAGTTCTGTGCGGTAGAGGTTTTGACAGTCGGGTAGGTTTGGGTTTGGGTAGTAAACTGCTTCGGGTTTTCAGGTAGGGTCGTGTATTGAAAACAAGTGCATTATAATACTGCAGGAAAAGTGATTAATTTAATTCGTGAAGAATCTTACATAGTAATTATTTCCCTAATCATTGCGTGGCATTGTGTACACAATATTAGTTAAACTTGTCTGGACCGGCCCCTCCATCAAAAACGTATGTAAATCCTGGACTGGCACCTCCACCATCACCCTAAAAATATTGTTTCTTGGCCCAGAAACACCCGACCCGACCGAAGATGTCGGATGAAATGTCTCCATGCTACTGCTTTCTGATGCGTCTTGTAGTTTTTCTATGTATTTGTATAGGCTTGTATTTGTATGAAAGTTTGATTACTCTTTTCTTTTTCTTTCTTTCTTTCTTTCTTTGCTTGGCTTTTCTTTTTTCTCTTCTCTTCTTTTGTCCGATTTTTTATTAAGTTTATTAATTAATTTTATTTTATATCCATTTTCAATTTTTTACCAAAATTACTGTTTTACCAAAATTACCAAAATTTTGTTGTAATATTACTATTTCAAATATTTACTTGACTGTAGTGTGTTGTGTCTGCGTCTATGTTATTATTTTATTTAGTTGTCCTCCTTTGTAAATCAGTTTTGTAACTGAATATGATAGATGTTAAGTAAATACATAATGAAATTCAAATAAATAAATATAAAAAAATGTTCCTTTAAACGTGACGTTTTCTTAGTTTTGATCCATTGATAAAACTATAGATTATAATTTTTGTTGATAGGATTAATCAGATGTTAATCATAACGTAACGTTTAATGCTATGTTTAAAAGATCGACTGAAGGTGTCAACAGCTAAACAGATCAACAGACCAAACGTTCAAAATTGTCAATCGCTTAAAATACGCTTCACAGATACTTTTTAAGGTTACTACAACATTAACCCCTTTCCGAAATCTTGCAAAGAATGATTTTGTCCACATTATCCAAAATAAATGCAAAGTAGGCCTTTAAGGCAGTTACCTCTTATAACTAGATAATACCTAACCATTCGTTAACCTTAACGGATCGTTAACGCTAACGACTTACCTAACGAACGAACCACACTCGGCTCTCAGCAACTGGATTAGGAGCATTACCGTTAGGCAAATAATAAAACACCTTATACCTTTTAGAGCAGTTTCAAAAGTGAGTTTCACGCAATGATGTTTTCCAACGCACTTCCTGTCAATGGTAATGAGCTTAAATGTTAATGAAATGTTGAAATAAAGTGTAAAATAACCCCGACCTCAAGTTTATTTATTAATCAAGGGAATCAAGTTTCTAACCATATAGGCCTAAGTATGCAGATAAACACGAAAACCAATATTTATAAAAAAGTGGTAAAAAAAATCTTTTGTATTTAAGAGTGTATCAAATCAGTCACATAACTGATTTTCAGTGGGGGACATTAAATTTAAAGACGACCAGGCCAACCCTGTAGGCGCCTACACCATGGACATTCCTACTCAGACTGAAGACGATCAGGGTTTTAACCCCTGACACCCAATATTTGTATCTCACTAATTAATAATCATCCAAACATAGAATGCATCATTTGTGGTCAAGCTATCTTATTATTAATATAATGATGTGAATTCTACAAGTATTATTATTATTTAAATTACTAAAGATATTTACAGAAACCAAAATATTGCATTTGATTATGGAGAATATTATATTAGTATAAAAACACTTTAAAATCGTCATTACAATCGTACTCATAATAATTAAAATAAATAAATAATAAAATATCAGTCAGTCATCAGATGAATTATTCATCTGATGACTGACTGATATTTTTTAAAGCTTTTATTTACCAATAACTACATGACTTGTAATATTTTGGAAACGTTTAAGTATTTGTTATTTGTTTATAGTTATTTCAGTATTTTGCGTTGACGCTTTTTTGTATTAATCAATCAATGTAGCTGCTAAAACTCAAGAATTCCGAATAGAGGCTTGCGTAAGACAGCAAATACCAGGTTATTGAGAGTTAAACGCTTTCCAATGTAGCTAAATAACATTTAAAAAATACTTATGTCTTCTGCTAATCATGTGATCTAAGAACACTCACAACAACCCATCTCTCTGTATAAAGCTAGCTAGCTTTAGTTCCTGGAACATCAACTGAACACTGGTTCGTAAAAGTAGCACGAAGACCATTCAAAATATAAAATTTAATTTATATTTTACGAGAACAAACGTTGGATTCAATACAATGGCGTCATGACAGCCTACTTGCCCAGGAACATGCGCCCATAAATTCACTACGAAAGCTTTGCCCATAATTCATGAGAATTGTAACCAGGCTTTCTTTAGTTTATGAAAATATCCTCTCGTTCCGCCAGCAATTCCATAACGTTCCGAGATTCTTCTTTAAAAGTGTAGTAAATGTTCATGACTAAGCGACGTTTCCGGCATTTAATATTCTTTTGCACCATATTTGCATTAATTTACTTGGACGTGAAAAGAATAAGTGAATTTAAAATCTCCATCGATTTGCTTTTACACATAGAGACTTTACGATCAAACTTATAAAATAGGCAAAACTTGAATAGAGAATATTTTTCTTTTGTATAAAGTGTGCTGGAAAAGAGCTTTTTGAAATGATGCCAGACAAAATAAAATAAGGTATACAACGTAGTGAACATTGTATGACTAAGAACTCGACTATTTCTTAAAAATAACAGAGCACTTTCAAAATTAATTTGCATTCGTCTAGTGCGATATCCCCTGGTGGTTTCTTTCAGAACTCTATGCACGAGGTTTGACTTTTAAATGTTTTTCTTACAAAAACTAAATATATAACACAATATTTATACTCATAAACATAGTTCTACAAAAGAGTCACATAATCTCACTATTAACTACAAGATTATGCAGCTTTACTCGCCCATTCGGCAAATCTTAAGACTTATTTTTAAGTTGAGCGATAAAATTGTATTTGTAATTCAACCATTCATTTTTATATGCAAACAACTGGTAAAACAAGTTGTTTTTCAGCTGCAAAATAAATATTTATATTAGATTTGAGTACACAAATTTGCACAGGAACATTATTTAAATGACCTCCTCCCTCCCCCCACCCCTTTCAAAAAGGTCTGAAGTTGTAATAAAAACTATAATGTTGCATTTATTAGTAGAAACAGTCTTATTTTAAGAACAACAAAGTGAATTTCTATCTGATCTACCCACAGAGGGAGGACGAATTCCCAATAAATAAATTCGAATTTAAAATCAGACCTAGTCAACTCTGTCGCCGACAACGACATTGACTATCGCATTTATCGTATCGTAATCGTATTTTAAATGGGAATCACCTGCACCAGATTCTCACCTCTAGTTCGTGTTTGATTGTAAGTGACGCTAGCTAAAGTGTGCACTGCTTGTTGAACGTACTGAGTGTAGTGGATTCTTATGTCGCGATAGTCTCCACCTCCCCATTGTCTTCCAAGCTGAGTGCAAGCACCGTTTTCTTTGTTCCATCCCTGGGGAAAGAGTTTCTCTCTTGTTTGTCAACAAAATAAGAAAAACAAAGTGAACTAAAGCAATGGCAACATTTGATGGCTGTTATATCGTGGCCACTTCATAACCACTGCGCTCACACTGAAGTAACACACAAGGCACCTGCACCAGATTCTCACCTCTAGTTCGTGTTTGATTGTAAGTGACGCTAGCTAAAGTGTGCACTGGCTTGTTGAACGTACTGAGTGTAGTGGATTCTTATGTCGCGATAGTCTCCACCTCCCCATTGTCTTCCAAGCTGAGTGCAAGCACCGTTTTCTTTGTTCCATCCCTGGGACAAGAGTTTCTCTCTTGTTTGTCAACAAAATAAGAAAAACAAAGTGAACTAAAGCAATGGCAACATTTGATGGTTGTTATATCGTGGCCACTTCATAACCACTGCTCTCACACTGAAGTAACACACAAGACACCTGCACCAGATTTCTCACCTCTAGTTCGTGTTTGATTGTAAGTGACGCTAGCTAAAGTGTGCACTGCTTGTTGAACGTAACTGAGGGTAGTGGATTCTTATGTCGCGATAGTCTCCACCTCCCCATTGTCTTCCAAGCTGAGTGCAAGCACCGTTTTCTTGTTCCATCCCTGGGGACAAAGTTTCTCTCTTGTTTGTCAACAAAATAAGAAAAACAAAGTGAACTAAAGCAATGGCAACATTTGATGGCTGTTATATCGTGGCCACTTCATAACCACTGCGCTCACACTGAAGTAACACACAAGACACCTGCACCAGATTCTCACCTCTAGTTCGCGTTTGATTGTAAGTGACGCTAGCTAAAGTGTGCACTGCTTGTTGAACGTACTGAGGGTAGTGGATTCTTATGTCGCGATAGTCTCCACCTCCCCATTGTCTTCCAAGCTGAGTGCAAGCACCGTTTTCTTTGTTCCATCCCTGGGGAAAGAGTTTCTCTCTTGTTTGTCAACAAAATAAGAAAAACAAAGTGAACTAAAGCAATGGCAACATTTGATGGCTGTTATATCGTGGCCACTTCATAACCACTGCGCTCACACTGAAGTAACACACAAGGCACCTGCACCAGATTCTCACCTCTAGTTCGTGTTTGATTGTAAGTGACGCTAGCTAAAGTGTGCACTGGCTTGTTGAACGTACTGAGTGTAGTGGATTCTTATGTCGCGATAGTCTCCACCTCCCCATTGTCTTCCAAGCTGAGTGCAAGCACCGTTTTCTTTGTTCCATCCCTGGGGATAGAGTTTCTCTCTTGTTTGTCAACAAAATAAGACAAACAAAGTGAACTAAAGCAATGGCAACATTTGATGGCTGTTACATCGTGGCCACTTCATAACCACTGCACTCACACTGAAGTAACACACAAGGCACCTGCCAGATCCTCACCTCTAGTTCGTGTTTGATTGTAAGTGACGCTAGCTAAAGTGTGCACTGCTTGTTGAACGTACTGAGTGTAGTGGATTCTTATGTCGCGATAGTCTCCATCTCCCCATTGTTTTCCAAGCTGAGTGCAAGCACCGTTTTCTTTGTTCCATCCCTGGGGACATAGTTTCTCTCTTGTTTGTCAACAAAATAAGAAAAACAAAGTGAACTAAAGCAATGGCAACATTTGATGGCTGTTATATCGTGGCCACTTCATAACCACTGCACTCACACTGAAGTAACACACAAGACACTGCACACCAGATTCTCACCTCTAGTTCACGTTTGATTGTAAGTGACGCTAGCTAAAGTGTGCACTGCTTGTTGAAACGTACTGAGGGTAGTAAATTCTTATGTCGCGATAGTCTCCACCTCCCCATTGTCTTCCAAGCTGAGTGCAAGCACCGTTTTCTTTGTTCCATCCCTGGGGATAGAGTTTCTCTCTGTTTGTCAACAAAATAAGAAAACAAAGTGAACTAAAGCAATGGCAACATTTGATGGTTGTTATATCGTGGCCACTTCATAACCACTGCTCTCACACTGAAGTAACACACAAGGCACCTGCTCCAGATTCTCACCTCTAGTTCGTGTTTGTTGTAAGTGACGCTATGCTAAAGTGTGCACTGCTTGTTGAACGTACTGAGGGTAGTGGATTCTTATGTCGCGATAGTCTCCACCTCCCCATTGTCTTCCAAGCTGAGTGCAAGCACCGTTTTCTTTGTTCCATCCTGGGGATAGAGTTTCTCTCTGTTTGTCAACAAAATAAGAAAAACAAAGTGAACAAAGCAATGGCAACATTTGATGGCTGTTATATCGTGGCCACTTTCATAACCACTGCACTCACACTGAAGAAACACACAAACACCTGCACCAGATTCTCACCTCTAGTTCACGTTTGATTGTAAGTGACGCTAGCTAAAGTGTGCACTGCTTGTTGAACGTACTGGAGGGAAATTCTTATGTCGCGATAGTCTCCACCTCCCATTGTCTTCCAAGCTGAGTGCAGCACCGTTTTCTTTTGTTCCATCCCTGGGGATAGAGTTTCTCTCTTGTTTGTCAAAAAAATAAAAAAACAAGTGAACAAAAGCAATGGCAACATTTGATGGCTGTTACATCGTGGCCACTTCATAACCACTGCACTCACACTGAAGTAACACACAAGGCACCTGCTCCAGATTCTCACCTCTAGTTCGTGTTTGATTGTAAGTGACGCTAGCTAAAGTGTGCACTGCTTGTTGAACGTACTGAGTGTAGTGGATTCTTATGTCGCGATAGTCTCCACCTCCCCATTGTCTTCCTAGCTGAGTGCAAGCACCGTTTTCTTTGTTCCATCCCTGGGGATAGAGTCTCTCTCTTGTTTGTCAACAAAATAAGAAAAACAAAGTGAACTAAAGCAATGGCAACATTTGATGGCTGTTATATCGTGGCTACTTCATAACCACTGCTCTCACACTGAAGTAACACTCAAACAATCGATGGAAACTAAACTGTATTCATCGGTTCTTTCTACCGGCAATGTGAGAACTAATTTAACAACGTTCTTGGACATACGTTTAAAAGTTATACTACTATTAGTTACTTCTATACAACCCAGGTGGTATTCTCTCTCATGGACTACATATCCTCAACTCGGTAAAACATAATATTGTGTGTGTTATTGGATGAGCGAAGCGAAGACTTCAATTTCACTGACCCCCAAAAAATTTAGCTCGGGTGTCTTTTTTTTTGCTTGTTTTTTTTTTTTTCTGTCTGTTTTGTTAACTCTCTACCAGGCAAATGCATATCCGACTTGATGAAAATTTGACAGGGCCTTCGAAATCTCTGAAAATTAGAGGTGTATTGTTTTTGGGTACAATCGAAGAAATATTTCTCATGAATATCGTACTTTTACGATTTTTTTCAATTTTTAGTGCGATATTTTCGTGACATTTGGACCAATTCGGACCAAACGGGTGGGACTACAACGTTCAATTATACATGGACATTAAAGTTATGGTGATGTAGTTACCTTTTGTAAGAAAAAGTTGAAAAAGCTAGCCAGAATCCATAGAATAAAGCTTTATTTTTAAAATAAGTTTTTTGATTTTTTGTGCGATCTTTTCGTGCCATTTGGCCAAATTTTGGCCAAACGGGTGGGGCTACAACGTTCATATTATACATGGACATGAAGGTTATAATGATGTAGTAACTTTTTAAAAAAATTTTAAAAAGTAAGCCAAATCCATAGAAATAAAGCTTTTAATATAAGTTTTTTACGGTAAATAATACCAATTGACAGGTAACAAAAGAAACTTGACAACAATCACCTACAATGCGTAGGCAGCAAAACAAAGTACTTGCAAAAGTAAAGATATCCCTCGCAAACTAAAAATTTAAAAAGCTCATCCATCAACGCGGCGGGACTAAGCGTTATCCTAGTTTTTATTAATTAAACTCTCTTTATAAAGTTTACATAATAGTGGTCAGCCAATAGCGGTTCCACAATTTACTATCGCATCGGAATAAATGTTACCTTCGTTATATGAAAGGGTTACTTTTTGTCCATCGTCTTTAGTGCTAAAATTACGAGCAAGTTTCAAACCATTTCATCTCAATGAAACTACCACTGCCTCCTAGATACGAGGAGTCACGAGTAGCTTCTAGAAAGCAGTGGAAACTATGTTTAATATAAACCGGCGACGAAAGTTTCTGAAAGGGGAGGGAAACAACCTAATTAATAGAACGTCAAACAAAAATACAAGAATAAAATATTTCACCGTGCGTTGACCTTTTTGGTAGCGGTGTCGGCTTAGCTTATATTTAAAATGTTTGTCGGTGGTTTTCACATTTTGGTGGAGGTGCCGGGTCACAAATTTGATTATTTTCAGGGCATATTTGAAAGTTTCGCTTCCTAGTAAAAGCTAAAATACGTTTATTGAAATAATATTTTATCATTTGATTTGGTGACATCATGTCAATCATTCACTGCATTGACTTTTGATGACTTAATGATATCTTAGAATAAATGGAGATATGAAACTCTATATCAACTAACACACGAAACATAATATTGTCTCATACTTGTGGGGCATTGCCCTGATGTTGATAATAAACGAGTTGAATTGAACAATATAATATTTATCACGAAACCTGAATAATGTATATTAAATGACGTAGGCCGCCGAGTATAACACATCAGCCTATCATCTATGATCAGTGAGGTCCATTAGAGCTCTAAATTGATTGATTGATTGATTGATTGGGTTTAAACGTCTCATAAAAGCATTTTGGCTATTCGAGCGAGAGTGGTGATGTGGGGTGAAGTATGAACAAAAGGGGTGGAAAATACCCGGTACCGGCACGTAGCCTAGCCCTTTTCGAAAAGTCCCAAGGGGGGCCCAAAACGGTTTAACGCCATCCAAAGGGACGGTGGAACCTTGACATCATATGGGTTCCCTCCCTAACCGGATGCCGAGCAGACGTCGAGGAGAACGAACCCTTACACTAGCTCTCGAACCCCCACTTCTCAAACCGGGGTATACGTGATTTTCAGGGCAGGGGGTTTCCACTCTACCCGACCACGCCCGAAGGTGCGAAACTTCGGGTTTTTTCGAGGGGGAAACCCGGGGTTAAACGATTCGGGTAAACCATTAAAAACTCTAAGGACGCGAGAGTAAACAGATTGAAATTTTCCCCCTGTGAAAAATTTCAACGACAATAAAAACCCGGACCTTTACACCAAAACTGAAAAAATCTGTAGGTTCATTCAGTTAAGCCGCTTTGGTTTTCCCGGTCCCCAAAGGCCCCTTTGGTCCCTTTTTTTCCCTGCTCAACCCCTTTTAATAATACAAGCCATACAACTTTAAACTGATTATTCGGTGCTTTGAGAAGCTAGCTTTTCGTGGGCCGGTGCCCCCCTACTGCAGTATCACGCAGTGCAGGGGGAAACGGGACCGCCCCCAAGCCTTTTTTTTAAACAAAACCCCAGGCTTGCGAAACAAGACTGAAACATTTACATATTTATTCCTACCATTTTTAAACAGATATTACCAATTTTTTTTAATAATTAGGTGAAACGTATAATAAAGCGAAAAGTTTTTATATGGTTTAAATTTTTTTTATAATGTTTTTGAATAAAATAAAATTTGTAAAATTGTGTAAAAAATTTGGGTTTTTTACATTTCAATACGTGATGAGAAGAGATGTGTTTAAAATAAGTCTCAGCCCCTGATTTTTAAAAAAACACAATTTTTAAAATTTTTTTTTTTTGAAACCCTCGTTTATTAATTTAAATATTCTTTATTACTTGAAAAATATGAGAAAAACACGATTTAAAGGGTTTTTAATAGATGTCAAAAAGGGGTTAAAAAATTTAAATTTGACTGAATATCGAAGTCTAAAACGCAAAAATTTTTAACCCCCAAAGCTACTGTACATAGGGGTGAGCGGTACCCTAAATTTTTTGACGGGTTTTGGGTGTTTGGGGGCCGATCCCAATTCAAAAAAGGTTTCCGATTTTTGGGTGTTAGATCACAATTTTTTAGGGTGATGGTGGAGGTGCCGGTCCAGGATTTACATACGTTTTTGGTGGAGGTGCCGGTCCAGACAAATTTAACTAATATTTTTGTACAAAACGTCACGCAATGAAAATCCAGATGATGAAAAAAAAACATTCAGAATCAATTATAATGTTTGATTCTTTGCGAGTTAAAATTTAATCATCCACTTTTCATGCAGTATTGTAATGCTTTTCTTTTTCCACACCTGACCCAACACAACTGTCAAAACTTCTACCCGCTCAGCACTAATAAATTAATAATCAAATTGTATGACATTAAAAAAGTAAAAACATCAAACAAAATCGCAAAAATGAATGAATGTCTTTCAATAAAGTTTATACATACATTACCATTTATAATTAAGTTGAGGATATTAAACAAACGAACCGTACAAACTAATACCTAGAAATTTCATTGCGCATTTCTAAACAGAACTTTTAGACTGTAGAGAATTAAGCAGTTCTCCGTGTGCACTAGCCCATGCCCGGTTCTCCTAGCCCAGGTGACATTTATATCCGTCATAAATTAAGCCCGGTAGCTCACACACAGAGCCTCATAGGCCGGCCGAGCCAGCACTGAATACCGTGAGCAATAATTGAAAACGTGTTTTTACTGCTTAGGTAAAACCGTGTTCCGTAATTTAGTGTAATTAAGAGGTGTGAAGTAAAGCCATTAGTCTTGTTGTTATCTCATTATCCTGTTTCTTGAACGAAGAACGCCTTCTTGGAGGCAAAACCGAGCCACACTGCAGAATATATTGCATTTAACAATGTTTAGTTATCTGCTAGGTGGAAAAGTTTAAGTAATGATGGCCGTGAAACTGTCAATGAAATTAGAGCAGTGAAACATGCGGCAAGGGTGCACAAAATGTTCCCGCTTTTCTACAAGAAATGTTATGTATTAAGCAAACAAGTGCGTTTGCTTGTATTTGTATGCCACGACATAATGATGCATAAGTTAGATTTGAAAACAAAATTACGAACCTACGGCCAACTGCCATATGAACACAACCATCTTGTTATATCGGATAATATAATAAACATATTTTCTGGGTGGTATATGCTTATGCTTATGCTTATGTAGAATGCATTAAGCCATTAGATTTGCTCATTCTAGTCGTACAATACCGAGTTTTAAAAAAACATTCTCAGCCATCGAGCGTCTGTAAGGACTTGCTTCCAAGCTAGTTCAGTACTTCCACTAAAGATACAAGATTCTAAATCAGAAGTATTTTTTTTTAACTTCAAGCTTTGTTCGTCTAATTGGAAGCATTTGATGACTTCCATTAATTTAATTTATTAAACAGACTTTTTATTTTTAGAAGTACGTTTAATAATTTTGAAATTCCAAAACCAGTTATAAGAAGTAACAAATCAGGTACTGCGTTGTATTATTCTCACGTACATAATTGATTAAGTGAAGAAAGAATAGTTTCTCTAGTACTTGCTCTCGTGTAATAAAAGTTGTGAATTATTTGGTCGTTTTATTGTCTCGTCCCTTAGTTTGAGCCTACTCGCTCTCAAACAGTTTCGCGCATGCGTCCTTCCTTCAACACCAAGTCGCAAATTGTGTTTTATTCTTTTAACTTTTGTTACACGGTTGAGCCGTTTATTATGCGTTCACCCTTTTTCCCAACCTTATATCTTTCCTATACCTTGCGTGAATGCTTGTAACTCTGCAAAGAAAATATAGCCAGACTTAAACCTTGGAAAAAAAATTGATTTGAAGCTAATTTCGTATTCGATTGTGAATATTATGAGCTAGCTCCAATCACAGGATACGTTCTCTAAAAGTGTTAATTATTGAAAAATTATTTTAAACGAGTAAATAAAGATTTAAGTGGTGTGTTTCATTTGTGCAGTGAAGATGAAAAACTAAAACATATCGCAAATGATGATACAGAAAATAGTATTATCGTCAATGCAGACTCAAAACACATAGTTTTTATAAATAACTATTTCACATGAGGATTGCATACAACATACAACAAGTGTTTTTTAAACTCTGAAGATGGACCGTGTAACCGTCCGAAACGTCAGTTTTCATCTATCATGGACGCGGCGACACCCGACAGCCAAGTGTTTTTATATAAACATACAACATGTATTATTATATTTCACTTGTGGGACATTGTCTTGTCCAATACTAAACAACAATTACTAAAAAGCAATAGTTTTTTATAAGTTATTCTCATAAATCATTGTCACGTATCAGTATTTTATTTGTTCATTAAGTTAATATAATTAAGTTAACATAAAGTTAAATAATAAATAAATTATTTATTTAGTAAAATATATAAATAAATGAATCATAAATAAAAATAAAATAAATTAAAATAAAAATAAAATAAAATGAAAAATAAAATAAAAAATAAAATACTGAAACATGACAATGATTTATGAGATTAACTTATTAATAACTATTGTTTTTTTAGTAATTGTTGTTTGTCCTGGCCAATAACTAAACAACAATAACTTAAAAAACAATAAGTAGTTATAATAAGTTAATCTCATAAATCATTGTCACGTATCAGTATTTTATTTATTTAGTTAGTTAGTTAAATAAATAAATGAATGAATGAATGAATGAATGAATGAATAAATAAATAAATAATTAAATAAATAATTACAGATTCTTTATAATGATTTATGAGATGTCAAATGATGATACAATGGCTGTCCGGATGAAGCTGTAGATGCTGACTAGAGTGGTATCTTACCCTGCAATAATTACTCACATTCCAAGATCTGCGAGACTAACAGACTGCCGTAATCACTCAAGTCTCGCCTAGCATACTGATAAGGGGGTGCATTGTCTCCGGAGTATGGATCGTGTTAATGGCAACAATGGAATAATTAGGGAGATTAAGGGCTGCGAGGGGTGTCACTTCGATAAGGCAATTTCAATACTCGGTTTGATATTCATAACGATGTACACACAACACCAAAACAACATTGATTAAAGATCTCAACCACAAATACAATACAACTCACCTCCGACCACCTAGTATAGTAACATTCTGACTTAAGTTTCAACTATCATAAAAACGACACTTTGTGCTAAAGAGTTTACATTCGTTCGTCCTATGTATTTTTTAAATCGCACACTTTTATGTTTTTTTTAGCAATATATATTTTATTGAGATAATTACAGAGAATGGTGAAATAACATAATGACATAATATTTTTATTTGTATGCTTATGTTTTACTGACTTCAGTGTTTGGCAATGACTATTTAATTTTGCTGTCTTCGTCTAGGCTCGGGTTAGAATTTGTCCCACAGTATAATGCATCATCTAGTCTTAAAAGACTCACAGCCTTTCCCTATACTTCGTCGGAACACAACGTCAGTGTCCAGTCCTTGTGCCGGGGTGAGGGGGTGGTGAGTGGGGTGGGGGGGGGGGGGGTGTCTACAGTCTCGAGTCGCCCGAGGCTGGATATGTCCAGCACGGTCCTCTCTCTATTGCGTGGATTCACGAGACTTTCCCTTTGGTCAGTTCCGCATCATTGTATATAATACGGCGCCGACGACATTGATGAGTGATCAATGACCAACCAACCCTAGACCTCTGTTTTTAAATAATAAGAAACACCTATCAACCTAGTTGGACACGATCCACCAGCATCATTGTTAATACTTTTTGTATTAACATTTCAATTAAGAAGATTCAATTTTTAATTTACGACTCTTATATTAAAATGGACAAAGAAACACAAATATAGGTTTTAATTGTAGGTGGGTTTCAAATTAGAGTTGCTACAAAATGCTATAGGTACGGTTGGTTTAAACATGAAAGTGTTAAATATTCAAAATCAAAATAATGTTTTACGCATCTCTAAAGGGCGTACAGTCATCCCCCACCTCTACTACGTGTGGTTTCAATCTAAACACACCACCAATTTGACTGTGTAAATATGAGTATTAGTAATTGTACAGTATGGTCAAAGTAAACAACTGTAAAAGTGATTGGCTTTCACTGAAAGGGAAAATATTGAAAAAAAATAGTAAATTTAATAATAAACTGTTTGTTGTGGACTTTACCAATAGGGAAAAAAGTTATGTATCATTATAATGAAAGTAAAACATTGGCATTTACCTTGTTTGCTTTTAATTTCGTGAATATTTCCAAACAACAAAACAAACAAACAAAGTGTGGTCGGTGATGCAGACGAAATCAAATCCAACGAAACATTAATTATTGTTTGCAATTTGTAAATAACGGATACGTGGATATTTTGTAGGATTCTGACAGGTAAGATGAGTCACTTAAAAACAGTCTGTAGAAAGTTGTCTAGTCATGTGAGAGGAATCTGAGGTACTCTTGCTAAACTACCTGTTCAGGATGACGATACGGTCAATGCCACAAGTCGGGAATACAGTACAGATCGTCTCTGCTTCCAATGCAGAAGGTCCAGGGTACGATTCCCGCTCTAGGCAGAAGTTTTTTAACTTCTGATTCTGATTTTGACTTGAGTCCATCAGTTCTTGTCTTAGGAGTTTGTAAATGGTGACTTTGGAGCCGTCCTAGCAACGAAGCACATAATAAATTTAAAGTTTGTTCTGAATCGGCCTTGTTGATTCTGGCGTTGATCCGCGGGTGTTCGTACTGTCCATACCACTGATTGCTATATTAAATATCGATCTTTGGTAGGTTATCACTCACTCGTCGATTGCGTCGGGGCCTGCAGGGTTGGCTTGGTCGCTTTGATTTAAAGTCCCCCACTGAAAATCAGTTATATAACTGAGTGGGTAGACTCTAAAATAAAATTTATTTTATTATTTATTTATTAATGGGTGACTATAAATAAATTTATTATTATTATTATTATTATTATTATTATTATTATTATTATTATTATTATTATTATTATTATTATTATTATTATTATTTCAGTAACATACAATAGGTTACTAGACCTATAAATCAATAGTTAATAATATGATATGATTTGATTTACAAAGTACTGATTGATGTGTATGAAAAATACGAAGATAAATTAAAAATGAATGTAAATGTTCCAAGTATGTTCCTGATTGACTAAAAGTAAAGTACTACATAATAATTGGGACAACAGCCATGCAGTTGGAGCCTAGACGTAGACCACCTGTGATCTAGCAATACAGATCACATTGTCAGATACCGAAGTGAAAGTGTTGACATCTAGCAACCTGGCCTGCATTGTAATTATTTATCCTATTGTATCTCCTCAAAGTTACAATGTGGCCTGAGTTGCCGTCTAGAATCTCGTATCTTTGTACGTATGTGCAACTGTCAGCTAATTTTAGCTAATACAGATCTTCTTCTTCTCCATCTTCTTCTTCCTCTTCTCCTTCTTCTTCTTCTTCTTCTTCTTCTTCTTCTTCTTCTTCTTCTTCTTCTTCTTCTTCTTCTTCTTCTTCTTCTTCTTCTTCTTCTTCTTCTTCTTCTTCTCCATCTTCTTCTTCCCCTTCTTCTTCTTCTTCTTCTTCTTCTTACCAAGATCCGAGGTATCGTTTACGTTGAGTCTGGCGGGAGACCATACAATAATTATTATCGATCAATAATGTGCATCATTTCTATAACTAGGAAAACGCTAAAAGTCCCGTCGCGTTGATGAATGAGCTTTTTTGTAAGTTTTTAGTTTGCGTGGGATTTATTTACTTATAAAGTGCCTTTTGAACGCATTGTTGGTGATTGTTGTCAAGTTTCTATTGTTACTTGTAAATTGTTATTATTAACCTAAAAAAACTCATATTAAAACCTTTATCCTATTGATTCTGGCTAACTTTTTCAATTTTTCTTTCAAAAAGCAATACATCACCATTACCTTAATGTCCATGTGAAATATGAACGTTGTAGCCCCACCCGTTTGGTCAGAATCGGCCCAAATGTCACGAAAATATCGCACTAAAAATCGAAAAAAATCGTAAAAGTACGATATTCATGAGAAATATTTCTTCGATTGTACCCAAAAACGTGACAAGTCTAAGTTCAAAGATTTCGAAGGTCCCCTCCAATTTTCATCAAGATCGCATATGCCGTTTGCCCGGTAAAAAGCAAACAAACAGACAGAAAAAAGAAAGAAAAAAAAACACCCGAGCTAAATTTTTTTGGGGGTCGGTAAAATTGAAGTCTTCGCTTCGCTCATCCAATTAAAATATAGGAAGATTACTTTAAAAAACGTCAATTTAGAATGAAATGTAGAGTGAAATGATAAACTGAAATACATTACCACTAACCTAGGCTAGCTGATGATATTGCATACACGTTAAGTCATAGGTTGAAGCCAACGCCATCGACTAGCAAACAATCTTCAAGTAAAGACAGGTATTTTAAATAGGAAACACCGACCAAACAAGCTGGACACGATTCCACCCCCAAAGCCAGAATCAACCAGGCTAATTCGGAACAATATAGAATGTGTTATGTGCCTCGTTGCTAGGACGGCTGAAAAGTCACCGTTTACACATTCCCAAGCCAAGAATTGAAGGAATTCAATTAGTTAAATCTGTCTTTAGCGGGAATCGAACCAAGGGTTTTCTGAATTGGAGGCAGAGACACTAAACATAGGATCCTCGAACCAAAAAAATAATAACAATATTTAATTATACTTTCAATAATTACAATAACAATTATGATATTATGTTCCAAAATTAAATGTGCATAAAAATAATATAGTTCTTTATCGTATTCTAATAATCTAATATTTTCCTTGTGCTAAAGATCAAGAATGCGGGTGTTATTAAAGTGGTAGAAGTTTATCTTTGGGCGAAACAATTAGGTTACAGCAACTCATTAAGAACAGCTCCTGTAAACGTTAAAAAGATTTTTGTCGTTAAAAACTCGCTCGGTATTCGGCATCTGTTAAACATTATTTCATTAAAGTTTTTGAAAAGCATAAAACATTAATTAAAAGTGTTTTAGCCTCTTTGTCTCAACAGAAATCCGCGACTACTTGATTAGTATGTAAATTTTATAATTTGTCTATTTTCTGTCTTGAACAGTTTTTTATGCAATTAAGCATAGTTATTTTTAGCCGAGTTGTGCATTATGTGTGTACCGTGAAAGCCTCGAACATATAAAGTATAAATAAATATATGGCAAAAATGAAATAAATAAATAGTGAGGTTACGTAAAAAGTGTTCTAATAGCATGGACTTCAAATAGTAACTGGCGTTAGTTGGCCATAGTAAAATATAATACGTAGTAATAGTTTCAAGTTTCAAGTTTCAATTTATTCATTCGATCGGTACATGGTAACAAATGTAATCCCTCTTGGAAGAGAGGGAATGAATAATCCTTAATAACTACTATGTATGAACATGATTCACTTGATAATGATGGAAAATATAAATTCTAATTTATAAGTTAAAGTGGAACAAGAAAATAAGTCATAGTCAGCCAAATGCCACCAACCTGGCAAGCTGGCTAAAACAGTTATTTTTAATCATACGTGGTTTCAGGGACATAACACGCTATAACAGTGTAATAAGGTAATACCACTCGTAGGCCTATCTGTGTTGACGTTTTGCACCCTGGGCTGTGGACCGCATTGTCTAAAGACTTGCTAAAATTGAAATTAAAACCTTACAAATCTAAAATTCTAAAATATCACTTTACTTTGATCCAACATCACTTAGTCGGGTAAAGGGGCGTTTCCACCATTGATCTTGGGCATCACCGAATCAGCACCGGCCTGCCAAGCTCGGCACCTCATCTTTCTTCTTCCTCATTCTCTTGTCGTAACACCAGCTCTCTCCTCTTCTCCCTGTCCTCCCACCGTCTTTCTCTCTCTTCAACCACTACCCACTCCTCTCCTCTCTCCTCCACATCTGCCTGTACTTGATCTTGCCACCTATCTCGAGGTCTTCCCACTCTTCTCATCTCTTTTTTTAGCTCAAGTAATTGTCTTGGGATTCTATTCATCTCCATTCTTCTCATATGTCCATACCATCGTAATGCAGATACAATCAATTTAAACACCGGTATACGTTTAATATTATTATTTCTGGCTGCAAAAGCAAAACCCTTCAATCCAAACTATTTTAATAACAATTCATAACACATTCCAAGGTTAGGTTGTTCCGAATTAGCCTTGTTGATTCTGGCGCTGTCCAGGTGGAATCGTGTCCAGATTGATTGATCGGTGTTTCCTACCTAAATATGCCGGTCTCTATTAATAGTTGGTTAATGTTCGCTCGTCGATGGTGTCGGAGCATACAGGGTTGGCTTGGTCGGCTTTAAATTTAATGTCCTGCACTGAAAATCAGTTCTATGACTAAGTGATGGGTATAGACTCTAAATACGAATTAACTTATTTGTTAATTTATTTATTTATTTATTTATTTGAGTTTAAAATCATCTGTCATCTATGACTTTTAGTGGCTGACTTTGATAAAAGCGGGTCCGAACCAATTCTGTCGACGCCGTCGCCATCGACACGTTACACATGAATATATTTCTCTTTTGGAAGAGATTTAATTTTCCAAACATTTAAATATTATCTAACAATACTTCTGTCTAGTTTGTGGAGGAAAACTTGACCTCAATTTACAATTTACAACATATTTTGAACAAGTTACATAGAAGTTAATGCGAGAATGACAGGAAGAGCATCTGCCCCATAGTACGTGAGTACCTGCCACCCTCTAAATACCCTCTAATTAAAACAATATAATATCACCATATTAATATGGTGCAATGATAGTCGAAAGAGATGATCCAAGCATTTGCAAATTGGCTGAGGATTCGAATCCTTTGAAAACCTTTGTTCTCATTGCCAATGTCTGGGGTTTTACAGACAATGACAAGACCCGTGGACTAACGCCTAGACTACAGTAGGAGAATTACTTAGTGAATATGACACATATTTTGGATATCTAGTTAAATACTTTAATGACGCTCATGCACCACAAATACGTGCGTAAGTGTAAAAATAACACGTGTATAACACTTGTGCCTTCTATGTATTGGTGAACGAAACAAGAATGTGGCCTCAAATATTGTTTTTTGGCAATTAGGCGGTAGGCCGTGAAGGAAAGAATTCTGGATTGTAACTTTTCCCAAATTTAATTTTGTCAGCGCACGTTGGTTATTCATTGACAAACCGAGTGACATCAACTTTTAGGAGAATGTCTCTCAAAGAATTGAAAAATGTTAATCTGTAAAAAAATACTTCGGCATTATTCCCCAAAAACCGAGAATCTATCATGTAAAACCAAAGATTAGTCACCAATCGCGCCAATGGAAGAGCCGCCGAAGTCGTTGCGTAGACGACGTAGTTTTAGTTACCGACGCTAGGCTGCAGCACAGTACGGGACGCCTGCAATGTGACTCGCAGGCAACCCACTGTACAGGTTCAACACCGAAGCTCATAAATTAATCGCTCCTGCCAAAAGTTTGGGATATTAAAGCAAAAGTTGTGACAAGCAGAAAGCAAAAATGTTTATTCATATTATTGCCAAGGCTCAAATATGTAGCTTAAGCAAGTTTCAAGCTAGAGATATGTTTGTAGGTGGTGTAGGTGTAAAGCTTTTAGAAATTCGCGCCACCCCCAACCCCATCTTTCGCACCCAGACGGCGGTGGGTCATCATCACATTGCATCATCAACATGATCATCAACATCTGATCAACATCAATCAATCAAGCCCGGAAGGATAACTTTACACGTAGGTATAACGTAGGTATGTGGGTACGGCCTAGGTCCTACTCCTACCTAGGCCGAGGCCTTCCAGATTTTACCTTTGTTTTAGCAAGGAACCCTTTGAGTGCTTTTGAGGTTAGGTGCTTTTGTTTTGGTGTACAGGTCTGTAACACTGGATCAGGCCTAGGCCTATTAGCCCTACGGAACGCAACCCTGGTAGGGCCTACTTCTTCGGTTGGTGTACTCCAAAACATACGCGCTTCGCCCCCCCCCCCCCCCCCCGCTCCGGCCTATTAGCCCTACGGAACGCAACCCTGGTAGGCCTACTTCTTCGGTTGGTGTACTCCAAAACATACGCGCTTCGCCCCCCCCCCCCTCCCCTAACCTACTTTTCCCCTAATATCGCAGTGTTAAAAAGTCGGGAGTATACCAACCGAACAAGTGCCTATTGTCTTTAGGTTTATAGTGGAGCTATTATCCTATTATGGTCTAGGGAATAATGTAGTTATTAACTTAGTACGTATTTTTGGTCTAGGGCCTAGGCCTAGGCTACTAGCCCGTGTACCGTGCACCTGGCGGCAGTGCGCTGTTGCTAGGGCCTAGGTTATCATTAAGCAGCGAACGCATTACAGCCGTTCAGTTCAGTTTCGTGGCCGGAGTGGTGTGAGTAATCACTTCGGTACCGTCCCAAGTGCCGCGCACTGTACACTTTGCTCAGGGCCATGCGACCATGTGCTATAGGCTACTCGGTTCACCAGTCCAATTCTGTCTCTCGACTTCATAAGCATCATTCACAATCAGTTCTAAGTCGTAAGGGCGCAAGGCCTAAGGCGTAATAATTTGTATTGCCGAGTATGTATTTCAATCAGAACGTTCACAACACGTCCCAAGTCGCAAGGCGTATGGTTTATGTCGTAGCGAATGTGCCCAAAATCCAATTCTTACGACGGTTTCTTACGACGAGCCAATCACGAACAAGGAAACTCCACAGCTGACTGTACGGCATGCGCAACACACAGGAGCAATGAAAAATGGTATGGTTGTTGTAAACGCCTAGCATTTCTTACCACTTGCACCTTACGCCTTAGACCTTGCGCCTTACGACTTAGAAACTGTTTGTGAATGATGCTTTAGTAGAACAATTTTTAGGAACGAACTCAACACTGTGCTCTCTTCAATTGGAACTGTCTTCTACCCCGTCCGACTGTCCGTCCAAGTTGTTCACTCGAGCAATTGAGAATAAACGGAACCGAGCAAAAGAGGGGAAGTTACACTTTACTGGACGGAGCGGAGCAAGTGCGCAGTGTCTCATACGAGTCAGTGCATTTAAATTTCACGCAGAATACTGAGCTGTAAGGAACTGAACTGAATGACTGTAGTGCGTTCCCTGCCTTAGGGATGCACATTGATACTTTTTTCATTATCAATTATCAAAATGTTAATGCCATTATCGAATCGATAATATCGATATCACCAACAAAGCCTGTGCCAACCTCTAAGTGGAAACCCAAGAGTGGCAAGTGTAAGGCTAAGTCTTAACAGTACAATCGCTTTACATTTGCTGCCTCACTGTCTTCGAGGTCATGTGTTTGGCTTCCGTTATCGACTGCTAGCTCATTTCCAAACATAGATCTCGAGTGTGTGTGAGATAATCTCCATCTTTAGAGTTTGGTTTGTGCCACTATTGACCAATTATTTGATATTTTGATAGTCGATAATGAATTTTGGTTATCGATTAGGCCTATCAAAATTATAGGCCTATCCATTACCTTTTGATTATTGATCGATAATATTGATTATTGTGTGCATCCCTAGTTATCATACTTTTTCCTCTCTCTCTTTTCACAAACGGCCTAGATGTAGGAGTTGCCCACCCCTGGCTTTGTGTAATAATATCCTTTTGGGGCCCCCAGCTTCCCATCTGAACTGGCAGTCGAAGGTAAACCCTAGCCCTTGTGTATTTAATAGGCCTTATCCCTTTTGGGCCCTAGCTAACATGAAATTAAGGCTATGGAGTAGGCCTAGAGACCCTACCCTCAGCATGCAACACCAGGAATTGCTATAAGTGGATAGGCCTAGGCCCACTACGTATGACTTGGGTTTTAAATTGGTTTTGGTTTAGTCGTAAGAAATTGCATAAGAGCCCTAGGGCTTCTTCCCTAGGCTATAAACTCAAGTAGGCCTACGCTAGCGCACTCTCTCTCTGCCATGCTCGACCGGCGTTCGGAAGTGCCAAGTACAACAACAAACTAACCAAAATCTACGTTTTCCACCTTCCCGCTTCTAAAAAAGACTTTATCAACAACAACAAAATCCTTACGACTGACCAATCAGAAGTTGGAACTTCACTATGACGTTAATTAGTATAGCATAGTTCACAATTATTGATCATTCATAATTCATAAGGCGTAAGACTAAGTGCAAGTCTTATGACTGCAATTTTACGTATGTTACCGAGTACCTAGGCCTATGTGTTTCATTTGGTTTGTTCACAACGCTAACGTAAACTTGTCATAACGAATTGCCCAAAATCCAATTCTTAACTAGGCCTCTAGGCCTTACACCTTAGAACTAGTTGTGAATAAAGGACGCTCTACATCACTCCGGGAACCAGGGCTGTAAATTGGCAACCGGAAGGTATTGCCGGGCTATTGTTGAGCGTCCGTCTGCGTCCCTAAGGCTTAACCAATCAGTCTTGGATTCCATAGTAAAACAATAACAATCCTTTAAATGATGGTGTGGAAACCGGGCCTTGAAGCTGATTGTCAAAGTGTAGGCCTACCTCTCTCAACATTCTTGTTGTTAGGCCTGTTACAAGACAAGGTTGAGACGCTGCACCTGGGCTGCACTACCTAGGCCTATATGTCATCTTTTACCCTATAATTAGGCCTACAACAAACAATGATCCTATTTAACTACTTTATGGATTAATGAAACTTGTGTTTTCTTTGCAGTCATGTAGGGCCTATGTCCAACACTAGATCCTGGAAAAGGAAAACGGAATGTCCACATGGTTCTGCACATCCACGACGATGCTGGCTGGCTGAAGACGACCAGTATTATTATGGAGGTAATGAAAAATATCTTAATTCTCATAAAAGAACAAGAGTAATATCCACAACTTTGGTTCAACCTTGTCCTTACTTACAGCGGGCTTACAAGATGAAAGATTTTCATTTCACACAACCCCTAACTCGTAATGAGTTATGCTTGTTTTAACACCACTGCCAAGCAGAGTAGGAGAAACCAGTTCTTCCATGTCAGAACCGGTTTTTTAAAGTTCAATTTTGTTCAATGTGTCAGCCTTACGTGTGTGTATTTTGGAAGCGACTGTATGGACAGTAGCGAGCTGGCTTCGGCGCTCACCAATATATGCTGCAAGGCACTTGTTAAAAAAAAAAAAAACTTGATGATTTAGGGGCCAGTATGAAATTTTTACTCGCCCTGGCGAGCGGGCGACCAATAATTTTCCACCCCTGACATAATGCACTTTAAGGTTGTTTGTTCCGAATTGACGGTCTCTGAAGCAAAGAGGACCAATCCACACTCTTTTATATTGAGTTAGGTGCATTTCTGTATTGTTTGCATTATTTGCATATAATGCATTATTTGTGTGGCTCGTTGGTCTTGTGGTTAGCGTATCTGTTTCCAATGCAGAAGGTCCAGGGTCCGATTCCCGACAAAGTCAGAAGTTTTCTAACTTCTGATTTGGACTTGAGTCCATCAGTTCTTGTATTAGAAGTTTGTAAACGGTGACTTTGGAGCCGTCCTAGCAACGTAGTACATAATAAATTCAGAGTTGTTCTGAATCGGCCTTGTTGATTCTGGCGTTGATCCACGGGTGTTCGCACTGTCCATACCACTGATTGCTATATTTCCTATTAAAAAATATCGATCTTTGGTTGGTTATCGCTCACTCGTCGAATGCGTCGGGGCCTACAGGGTTGGCTTGGTCGCTTTGATTTACTGTCCCCCACTGAAAATCAGTTATATAACTGAGTGGGTAGACTCTAAATACGAATTTATGTATTTATTACCCTGTGAAGGGCATGCAGTTGTCCCCGAGCAAGATTCTTACAAAGCTATTAGGCCACGACAATTTGACCGAACATATTGTTTTATCTGTGTTAATAATATCAGAATTTATTGTAGGTCTATTTGATGCTAAAATATTTTTACGTTAAATGTTACTGTGTAGAGTGTATTGGAGCTGTAATTGTGAAGACCTGGGGATCTTTAGGAATCGTTTGTAGTTGTACATAGTTTATTCTGCGTGTTACACAATGAACGGATTTGAGATTGGTGGTAAGGAGATAGTGGCGCGCCTAGACCGGTTGGGTGGAAACTACTTCTTCAACATTCGCTACCAAATCGCACATCCTTCCTGTATTAAACTTTTTGCTATAGGCCTAAGTTACACAACACCGTTTCAATAAATATTTTTTATAATTATTGTTGTGATCTCAGTTCACATTTGTTATCGTGTCGCCGCAACACTCGAGGCTCCCAATCAGTCATATCGCTGACACTTTGACCTCTGAGCTGATCTCCTCACGCCACCCAGGGACTTTCATCTTAGTCGACTCGGCGAGCGTGGATAAGCCCCCTTACAACACGTGGCTGGACCGTGAGTTGGGTGTTTGCTATTGGACAACTGGCCACTCGTGATTCTCTTCCATATTACAAGCACAAGCTATAGGAAAGCAAAACAACAGATTTAATAATAAATCATTGAAATACAATTGTAAAACTTGATTTCAATGTTATTGACCTATGTTTCTAGGTCAGTAATCAGTGTCGCCCGTGATCTCTGACACGAGGGTGATAACACTGTGACGTCACCGCGTGTTGTTCAAAGCTAGGTGGCGTTGTTACCAACCAAGACTGAATGTTGAAAATATACCAAATTGAGATAGGTAGCCCTAATATAATTAATACATTAAAAACCATATAGATCAGAAGGAATAATTGTGTACACAGCACATGTAAAGTGGTTACATTGTAGAGTAGGCCTATGATATCATTATTGTAGAAAGTAATATCTTGACCTCCGCAAGAATAGAAACCAGGGACCTATAATTACTAACAAAATTAAAACCATGTACAGCGAGTGGCGACTTAGATATTGAACCCCAGGGCTACTTGCTGATCTGGGTAGTAACGCAACGGAAGCAACGCGTTACTCTTACGAAATTACTTTTTACGGTTATTTTGCATATTTTGTTTACTTAGTGTTGTCTGTCAACCGACAAGATGTTGTACTAGGATCGTTGTAAATTAGACTCCGGGATTTGTTTAATTCAATGTAGAAATACACAACCATAAAAACCAAGGTCTGTGGCTGTGTTGCTATATTCTATCCATTGCTGAATTTGAAGCAGGAATCTAACAGGTGTTTTATTGCATTGGAAGCAGTAAGTAGCCACTAGACGAGCCACATCTATCTTCACCATCAAGAGAGGGGTACACTGTCTCTATTAATGATTAATAGGGCTATAAAGTACTGACGGCATATTTCATAATTTTTAAAAAAATGTTTATAAATTACAAAAAGGGCCAAATATTAATAAATTTTGTTAGTGTGCCCTCGGGAAACAGTTTATTGTGTTGCTTAAAAAATCGAGGTCCCAATCGCTCTTATCACTACATTTGACCTCTACGATCTCTTCACGCCACCCAAGGGACTTTCATCTTGAGATAAACTTTGCATCGCAAAAACTGGGCGAGTGGGGATTGGCCTGATAAAACACATCGTGGCGGACCGTGTTTGGTTTTGCTATTGGAGACGGCCATCTTGGATTCTCTTGCTACCAAGTCCACTACGTGGTGTTGCTCACGGCGGGTTGTTAAACTTATAAAGCGACGACTGTTTATTCTCCCATCATTCTCAGCCCAGAGTTCGTCATCTCCCCCCTGTCTCGTCAAAAATGCCAATTTGGGGTTTTTTGCCTGCTTTTGAGGCGGGGTCCGGTCGCCGTGAGTATCTCCTTCTTTTTATTTTTTTTTTTCTAAATTTGTATTAATTCAACAGGGGATGACCCCGAATAACCAAATCGGAAATTCAAAATTTAAAATTTTTTTAAATTTTCAATTTTCAATTTTTCCCAATTGGTTACTAGGGGCTAACCTCTTTTTTCAAGGGAAAACCTTATAAGCTTTAGAAACACAGTTGTCAGTATATGGCTGTTTTTTGTGTTGTGTGTTGTTTTGCTATTTCTAGAAATACCAAAATTTCATGCCAATATTTTTTTTTTAAAATTTCCTTCCCCTTTTCCCAAACTAGTGTTCAGGTTGGGGGGAGCGTTTGCCCATTTTTTCAACTATTTTGGCTTTAGCTGCCGTTCCAACTGACCAATACTTCACCCTCCTCTCATGGGACAACTTTCCAAATTCCTGCTGCTTTTTTTTACCAAGTCTCTCCATTTCCCCGATCTTCCCACCACCCTTTCCCAAAATTCTCTTACCCAAGATCGTCTCTCTCTTCTCGTTTTGTTAAATTGGTCTATCCACCTATCTTTTTGGCTTCCTACTTTTTTTTTTCCCTTTTAAAACCTTGAAAAATTCTCTTCTGGTATTCTTTCATTTTTCCTTTTCTGTGCCCAAACCTCTCAGTCGCTCCCTTCCAATCGCCACCCCTCAAAAATTTCAACCCAAATTCCCTTCCTTATCACACTACTTCTCACTTTTCCTTTAGTTAAACCCCAATCACTTTTAAAAAATTTCTTTCGAGGAAAAAGACATTTTCACATTGTTTTTTCCCCGAGTCCAGGTCGCGGGGGGCATACTAGATTGGGACGAAAATATAGTTTTAAAGTACAGCTTGCATTTTCTAGGATTCCTCTTCCTAACTTTCCTTCAGATTGGTAGAAACCTTCTGCAGGTTAACCCCCCTAGTATTTTTGGTCATTTTTGCGTTACTACCAAAATACTGCCTAGGTATTTAACTCAACTTTCTCCTTATCTTTGCTCTTAAAACTATTTTCTTTTTCCTTCGGCCGATACTTTTTTTTGCCATTATCATTGCTCACTCTTACTTTTACTTAACTTCATTTGTTTGTTCTGTAACCTTTCTCCATGCATCTACTCTAAATTGCACTTCTTCATGAGACTCACCCATACAACAATATCATCTACAAAGATCATTGTTTTTGATGATTGGTCTCTTTCCGGTTTTTGCTTCTCTGAGCATAGCATCCATCACCACTATAAATAAAGTGGCGAAAATACACTGCCTGCCTCAGACCACACTCCACCTTGAACCATTCAGTTCTTCCATGGCATGTTTTGTACACAACTCTTTCCATTCACGGTGAAATGGTTTTAATACGTTCTATAAGGTCATTGTCTACATTAAACGCCTGCAAGGATGCCCAAACTGTATCCCTTGGTACAGAGTCAATGCTTTTTCAAGATCTAAGAACACCATGTTCATGGATTCGTCCTCCTCCCACCGACCTTCCATTATTTGACGTACAGCAAATAAGAGATCTATTGTGGATCTGCCAGGTCTACAACCATACTGTTCCTCTCTCAGCAAAAATTCAACATGATCTCTTAACCGTCTCTCGAGCACTCTCTGGTACAGTTTCGCACCCTGACTCATGAGTGATATGCCTCTGAAAGTTCTTACAAACCTTGCGATTTCCCTTCTTAAAAATTGGTACAATCACACTTTTAGTCCAGTCATCTGGGATTTCTTTATACTTCCAAACTAAATTTACTACCCCTCCACATCCATTCTACTCCCTCTTACCTGCTGCCTTCAACATCTCAACTGTAACTTCATCAGCTCCTGGGGCTTTTCCATTTTTTCATTCCGTTTGATTGATTCTTCTACTTCAGTCT
Source organism: Sweltsa coloradensis (assembly GCA_024449915.1). Taxonomy (NCBI): domain Eukaryota; kingdom Metazoa; phylum Arthropoda; class Insecta; order Plecoptera; family Chloroperlidae; genus Sweltsa; species Sweltsa coloradensis. Next base: position 883,330 of record JAMZAV010000395.1, read on the forward strand.
TGATATTTCATTTCCACAATTTCCTCTTGCTGCTGAATGTTCACTTTTTCCTCATTTTCCTTTAATGTTCGTACACTATTCACTTCTCCTAAACTTCCCTCGTTACCTTCTAAAAACATTGAGTAAATTCCCTTAAAATATTGATACCATTCCTCCTTTAGCTTGCAAGGGTCAGTAATCATTCACCATTTTCATTTAACATGAAGTTCTGCACTTCTTCTTTTCTCCGCTTCCCTTTTAATTAACCATATAAAAATCTTCTTATTGCCATGATAATCTGCCTCCAATTTATCCGCAAAAACCTTCATCGATTTCTTTTCTCATTTTCTATGACTCTTTTTACTTTATACTTACACTGCTGGTATAATTTTACATTTTTTTTCAGACCTGATATTCTCTTTAACCTTCCATGCTTCCTGTTTTTCTCTTATAACTTTTTTACTTCTGATTCCACCATGGAGTTTCCTTTTCCCTCCTTTTCCCTTTAGGTCTACCACACACTACCTCAGCACTGGACACCATACATTTCTCATTGGGATTCCACATCTTCTTCTACTCCCAATAAAGTACCAAACAGGTAATTTCTGCATTACCAACTTTGATATTCTTTCCTCAAATCATCCTGTTGGAGTTTTCCCCACTCGTATTCTTGTATTCTGTTTTGTGGTGGGTTTAATAAAATAATTTAAATATGTCAGAATGACTGGTTCACTGCACTAACATGTTGTCCTGTAGTGTTTTCCCTCAAAGCTGTTTTATGTTTAGACGTCCGTTTGAAAAGAGTGACACCCGGGTTCAAACCCCGCTTCAGTTGTATATTTAGCTCTAGAATTGTGTTAATATAGTAAATTCCCTGTACAGGAGAGATTGTCATCTGGATAAGTCTAGAAATAAGCCCTCGCTGTATCTTCACAAGGTTAATTATATATTAATCAATGTATTGGTGGTCTGTGCACAGGCATCAGATTCCTTGCAGTGCTATACCATGCATTCAGAACTCATAATAATTGCAACATTTCACAAGTTGGTTAGACGGAGGATCGGCTGGGCAGTGTTTATATGTCCGCCCGGCCAGTGGGGTACCCTGGTTCAATCATGTGAAGTAAGTGTGGACAATCATCTGTCTCACAACCTCTGATGTCTGTCAACAGGTGTCGCGTCCTTCAACCTCACCATCAGCCCTGACCACGTGCGTGTTAACCAGGCCGCCCAGACTGTCACCTTCACCTGCTCAGCTGGCGTGGCCCTCGCCGGGTGTCAGGTCAGGTGGTGGGTCTGGGATATTATTAAGCCAGGTCCGCTGCTGGAGCTGAGCCGGGGGTCTCAGTCCCAGGCCGACCCTGCCCACCTCGACAACTGGATAACCGGCTACAGCTACAGCGGCCGGGGTCTGGGGGCCGGGGACTGCGGGGTATCACTGCAGATGGCGGACAACCAGTTGTGGATCGTCGCCTGTCGCGTCCGAGCCGAGGGCGGAGGCTGGAAGTACGCCTGGGCCGACTTGTTTGCTACAGTGAGTTAAACACAGTCTTCACACAGTATAGTATCTGTAACAACACGGGATGTGACACACGTCCACCCACCCTCACAACCTAGGACGGAATAATACAAGAAACCTCGACCTACATCACAGTAGAGACAGAGTATCGGGCAGTCAGTGGAACACGTGGTAACTGAGGTTTCTCAAACTGGTTCAGTTTATGTTGTGGGTCGAGGGTCTTGTGTGGCAGAGCCAGGGCACCATGTGTAGCATCTCCCAACTCCAGAGTTGAGATATTATTTGAAACACATATTGCATAGACTGGGTCTCAAATGGACAAGTTGAAAAGTGAAAAGTATTTTTTTTGAAACTGCCAAAAACTGGTTTAAACCGGTACAGGTTGTATGTTATTTTAAACTGTTGTGTCGCACACTCCACCCGAGGTGTTTTTCGATACGGCATCGATTGTCTTAAGAAGGTAGTGTCAACTGATTTGGGCTAGGACAAGAACCCTAGGCCATAGATTTGACATGGTAAAACTCGGTTTTTGACGGACTACTCCAATAATGATGCTTTTTTTCTCCAAATCATCGGTCCCGATGAGAGAAGATGATTTTGAAAAAAAATCGTTTTGGCTCACGTTTAAGCTACAAACCGGTTTTTATCATGTAAAATCTAGAGTTTTGTCCTAGTGCAAAATGTTTGCACCATCTTGTTCAGATTGTCGATCCCGTATCGAAAAACACCTCAAACAATGTATGTGACACGAACGGCTGAGAATTTGCTGAAAATGGTACTGGTTTCAACCAGTAACATTTTCCGGGATTTTTCCCACATTTCAACTAGATTTTCCGATTGTCTTCCGGTGTAGTAGATGTTTTCCTTGTATCACCTCACCCGCTCGAACTCTGTAGTTCACAAGATACCACACAAACAACAACATGTTACAGGTGCCACCCCTCCCACTTGGCTCGGTTGTTGTTGTTGTTGTTAATGATAAGCCACAAAGTTAGCCAAACAACAAGTGTTTAAACCCAGCCTCCTCTCACTTTGATATCAACGAGAAGGTCTCCTGGTCTGACATGGTTTGCTGGAGTTGAACACCAGAAAGTCTTGACCCGGTCTAGTCTGAGTGACAACAACATTGAATGTGTTTCTCCCTCGTTACAGATTACGCCCCCCTCCCTCATAGCCTGACACCGAGAGAGGCAGGTCGTCCTCCCGGGCGGGGAGGCGAGGTTCATGATAAAGGCGGGGGAGCCACTGGAACACTGCATCTTCGTACTGCCGGGCCCGCTTGGTGAGCTCAGGTTCACCCAGGGAGCCGGGTCTAACAACAGCACCGGCCGGCACCTCTACCTCGGGGCCGGACTGCAGAGCGGGGAGTGTGGCCTCCATCTGACCAACATCAGCGAGGTGGACAACGGACTGGTCAGGAGTTTGGTTCAGACTCCCTCTCCCGTAAAGGCTGACTGGAGATACACTGTACTCGTTGTTGCACGTGAGTCAAAGTGTATTACTTACTAGGGTGAACCAGGTTTATTAGGTCCAACATTATCATTGTTTTTATATTTAATTCTTTTTGAATATTTGCTAGGAAAGTAACTTTATTGTAATTGTAATTCCATGAATTGAGGCAACATCACCGGGAGCAGAAACCGATCAAAGGTTTATTGTTAATTATTATAAACCTGTTTATTATTTTCTGGGTCGAAGATTATAAAACAAATTAAACTGGTATTGTAAGATTGGCAGTCGAGCCAAGTTAGTGCGGGTGAAGCGGTATTTGGCAAACGTCTATTGCATCGACCGAGTCTCGGAACGGACAAGTTGAATCGGGAAAAATACATTTTCGAAACTGGTAAAAACTGGTTCAAGCTGACACATGTTTTACCTCATTTTCACCGTTCGTGTCACCCCCCTGTCCGAGGTGTTTTTGGATATGATATTGACCGCCTATACACGCTGGTGTCAACCGATTGATGCTATGACAAAAACTCTACATTTGGCATGGTTAAATCCATTTTATGGCTGTATAGCCTATACCGGTACCAACTACAAAGTAATGATCTTATTGAAAATCTTTTTCTCTATATCTTTAGGCGCAATGAGTGTAGATTGATTAGAAATAAAATCAGGCACTTTTAGGCTTTCCCCAAGGTTTATACAGTTGACGTTATTTACCGCCCACTATGCTTCTATTAGGCTGGAATTGTTCGTCCAAACCAATGGTGTAAACAGATTGTCTCTTCGACAAGAACTCTACATTTTGTACACTAGAAAGCATTAATTCTGTTGGTTCTGACCTCATCAAACCTCGAGTGTTTGCTAATTCAGGCTCTCAATTATAATATGTAGCCCTAGGTTTAGCATTCAGAACAAATTATCAACCTTGATCAGCCTTTTTGTTGTGAAGAAATTATACCTCTAAAAATATGTTTTAGATGGGTTTTCCTGTTGATAAATTGGCCCTTGTTACATCCTCTGCAGATCGTGACATTGTACCTTGGAATACTCGATGAAGTAGCTAGGTACTTTCAAACCTCCCACACCATCCTCATTAGAAAAAATTGGATTCAAACTTATATGCGCTATTATAGCAATGCAAAGTGAATGAACAATGTCACGTTTTGCACTAAAATAGCAATCGTTGACAGATCTTCCATTACATGTTTGTAACCCCCTCCCTAGTGGGGAAATGTTAAACTTGTTGGCGACCATGCCACATCTGCAGCTAGACACCGCACTGTGCATGTAGCTAGCTCTATAATAAAATCAAGTCTTCCCTGTATTCTTGTTTCGACTTTTAAATCAAGTTTAATCGTGGGCCATGTGTTTGACTACCGCCAGCAGCTCGCTAGACTGGCCGAATCCCAGCCACCTGTGAGGTGCTGGAGAGTCGCCCTGTAGCCTCAGTGTTTTCTCTCAGTCATGATATGTGTTGCTTCAGGTCGCCCCACTGCACCAACTCTAAACCTGGTCTACACAGGAGACAACGTCACGGCCACCTGTGAGGTACAGGAGAGTCACCCCTGTTGCCAACATGTCCTGGGTCCTGGGCGACGACTGTCATCCGCGAGAACGTTATCGACAACACACAAGCCACAGCTGAGGACGAGTGGAGGTGGCCATGGATGACGGGGTCTATCAAGCAGACTCTCACACTACAGCTGCAGCCCCAACACAACGGCAAGGACTTGAAATGTGTGGTCTCACACGTCACCTTGGCCCAGCCGGTGGAATTAGGACGCACATCCTCTACTGGTGAGCTTATCACAATCAAAATGTTATTCTTCTCTGCACAATCCACTCCCACCCTGTCAACTCAGAAGAATCCAGGGCAGAAATCACTTTGCTTTGTTGGTTAGGCTTCTCTGCCCGATTCATTTGAAAAGATTTATTTGATATCAATTGTAAAATTGATCAGTTTGGATGCTAATAAATACATACATACAAGAGCAAGCACGTGGCAAGAATCTACAGTTGGCCTAAGCATGTGAATCCAGTCCCAACACCCTCACACCCACGCTCTTATTTCACATGAGTTTAGTTCAGGATGCCTGTATTCCTCTGATAAGTGCTTCTGATAATATAGTGAGTGATATTATAGTAGTGTAACGATGCAAGCATAGGAACAGGAAATACGACTAAGGTTATCATTGCACAATCACAATCAGATATAATTTGTGACTTTCTTCAAAAATCTGTTTATTTAAAATTTTTGTTCGGCTTGGCAGCGCCTGAGGCTACATTGCTGGAGAACTTCCTTTTAAAACCGGTTTGAATGCTGACAGCCCGTAGTGGAAGATATTTTAGTAGCTTCGTGGCCTAAAGGAAATCCCGAACCTGTGTTGGTTGTCAATGAAACGTTATAAACACATTATTTTGCACTGAAGGGTGTGCTTTATGTCATTGACTTTTAAATAAGGCAGAAATAACAAACATGGGAAGAAGACATAGCACTTACCAGCTTAAAAAATAATTTCAAAAAACTAATAAATAATATGGACTACACTTATAACTTACTTTTCTCACGTGACATTCAAATCGCGTGGGAGATGTGCAGTGCATGAAAGTTATATGTTCGAAATCAGATATTAGGTAATAGATAATCATTTTTTTTGTTTATTGTTTTACACTCAAGTACAGCAATGGTGCCATTTTACATTGAGATTTCTAATACGTAGTTGGCAACAGATTTTTTTTAAATTAAAAATTAGGACCGGTTTTAACGTAACTTTAATTTGCATAGTCATCAAACCAGACAAAAATAAGTTATTTTACAGACCGAACCTTTGGGAACAAAAATTGTTAGAAATTGTTCATAATCATACATGAATGTTTTGTTTCTAGCTACCTGCCCCCCCCTCGACGATAGCCTGACAGTTGCTCACAGATGTTCGTTCGCGGGGGAGGTGAACGACTGTCGTAAGCGTCACCCCGTAGGGTCAACATCCATCTTCGCCTGTCTGCCAGGCTATATTGTAGCCAATGAAAGCGTTACAAGCCTCATCTGTCGGCGATCTGGAGAATGGGGCTCATCTGATGTCCTATGTATACCAGGTACAATGTTGTAACTTAGGAAACCTTATTATGTCTGACGCACGCACACATTGTATGATGATTTTAAGACATCTAACAACTAACAAGTTACAGTAGAAAGGTAAATACTAAATAGGCCACTGTTACTAGGGATAACTTCGGTCAACCGAAAACCGGTTTCAAATTTTAAATTCGGTTAATTTCTTTTTAAATATACATATATATTGGTAGAAAGTTAGTAACAACCATAAACATTTCCAAGGTAAGAGCTAATTCACGTATGCATGATTTTTATGATCTCACAATCGCTTATTATGACCCGGCATCTCCACCAAAATTATGAAATTTAGCATTTTTGTGTAAATTTATATCTATATCAAAAATATTCTCACTTATCGATATCGTATCGAATATAAATTTTTTGTCCACCCCTACTTTTCATAACAACCTAATTAAATTGGCTTTTACCTCTCACCATCTCCAACCAACTAAGGTCACCCTCTTTCCCGATCGTAAATACGTATTCCTAGGGATGTATGTAAATGGGAAATATTTCCACGGGAAATTTTCCGGAAATGGAAATATTTCCGAGTTTATCTTTCCGGAAAATTTCCGGAAATATATTTTAAATTTCCCGCACAAAATGTAGCAAAGATGTAAAGGAATGAGGTGGGCAGTGCACTTGGAAATAATGCTAATATATAGTTTCCAAGCTCATGACACCCAGCTTTTTCCATTTCCCTTTTGTTCTTATTTTTATTACTTATGAATGAATGAGTTATGCATGTACCATGTGCACATCAAGTTGAATAAAGTTATTCTTAAGTTATTCTTAATGCAATAAAATACCTATATATTAACTGGCCACATGGTCCAAGCAACCAAGGCCACAAAAAACAAGAAGAAGAAGGGTTGATCAATGTGACAAGTGACAAGTTCACATTGTATTAATTGTTTTAGTGTAGGCCTAGGCCTAGTTTGTAAGTTTGCAGTATGGGGAAACATCAAAATAAACTAATAAGAAGTTACTTTATAAGACAACCATAAGTTAACACTAAAAATGATTCCTATGGGTGCAAGTTCTGTGCAAAACTGTATATCATGAATGTTACAAGGATGCGAAAGCACTTGGAGGGGTGTTTTAAATGTCCTTCAGATGTTAAGAAAAAGTTTAAGCTCACACAACACGCTACCAGTGGCAGTGGGTCTACACCTAGGCCTACCACACCTAGTAGACCTGGTAATAATACTGGAAACGGGACTAGGAGCAGACTTCTTATCCGATGAAGATGAAGATGATGTTAGTGTCAGTCACATTGACTTAGATGAAGAGCAAGAGTCTGTTGTAATGTTAGACGAAGAGGCCAGTTGTTCTGATTCAATTACGCAGGGAAGTACAGTGGTTTCCAACCATTCATTAAGATCTGAATCTCGGGGTCCCAGTCTAGTGGGCCGATGTCTCAAAATTCGTGGCAACAAACCTAAACTAGGGTCCTATGTTACAATAAAATCGTACTCTATATATTTTGTTTGTGTATTAAGAAACATTTCCAACTCTACCACATCTCCTATTAAATTTAAGGACAAATTAATACAATTTACTAATTTTGTATATAGCAATTACTAATTAGGTCTAATGGATAAGCCTGTATCATCTCTATGTAGGATTCAATATTATCATCCTGCATACAGACTCAGGTAACCGTATCCTTACACTCCACCACATTATATTTGCAATTTGCATGTATTTTAGGCACCCAAATATTTCCGGAAAATTTCTGAGATTTATCTTTCCGGAAATTTTACATCTCTCTCTACGTATTCCAATAAAATAGAGGCAAAAAGCATCCTCGCCACCCCTAACCCCCAAAAAGTATCAAAAACCGGGTTTGGTTTCGGGAAACCCTAATTTTAACCATTGATTATTTATTTTTTAATCATTGCACATAAGTAGGTATAAAAAATATCTGAATGTTGTAAATCACCTGACACTCGGGGGGTGAAATTAATTAAAGTTTAATATCAACATAGAAATAAGCGCGACATCCGAATTTGATCGTTAGGCGGACTGAAATTTTAAGTGATAGTTATCATCTAAAAAGGCTGTACAGTTATTGTAATAATTAATACGAGTTCACATTATTGTTTTGTCAGCTACGTGCCCGCCGCTCGATGAGAAAAGTGTTGGCTACACATGCACCTATAACGGCCAACCCATCAGCTGCAGACAGCGACACCGAGTGACGACTGTTGCCGTGTTGAATTGCAAGCCGGGGTTCGTACCGGCGGATGACGTTGTCCACACAACGATGCGATGCCTGGATAACGGGGAGTGGGACCTTCCTGTTGTCAAGTGCTCACCAGGTACTTGTACACACGCACTCAACGGAATAGAACGATTGATAAGAGTTGGAACACTAGTGGGAAATTAGCATCCATTTATACAGCCTAGTATTGTTGATTGGTAGGCTACATGTATAGAGATTAAAGCCAGCGGTTTAGCCGAGGTCGTTTAACCGGTTCCCACTCGAACACCGAAGTTACGAAGAATCGGGCGTGGTCAGGGGTAGAGTGGGTGACCGCTCTGCCCTGAAACTCGTGTATACCGCTGGTTAGAGCAGATGGAGGGTTCGAGAGCTAGTGTAATGGCTTTGTTCTCCTCTACGTCTGCTCGGCAGTCCAGGTTAGTGGAGGAACCTCTATGACTGTCAAAGTTACACCGTCCTTTCGGATGGGACGTTAAGCCAATTGGTCCTCGGTACTTTTCGAAAGGAGTAGGCTACGTGCCGGTACCAGGTTTGCCCTCCTCCCTTCTGTTCATACTTCATACTCATCTATCACCACTCATCGTCTCGAATAGCCAAAGTGCATTAATATGAGACGTTCAGCAATATCCAATCCAATCTATAGAGATTGACACAACCCAGCAGTCAGCACTACTTATTTCATTGTATTATTTATAACTGCTATAAGCCAAAACTAAATAAAAATAATTGTGAAATATGAACCCTGGCTCTAAATATGGTCTAGCGGCCTAACTTAGTAACTAGTTCTAGATTTAGTGTGGATGTTTGTGTTTGAACCTTGGGGAGAGCGGCGCTAGTTCACAGCAGGTGTTGGGTCAGGCTACAATCTCACTTCTAAGTTCTAAGACTTGTATGTTGTCCACGTTCTTCTTGCCCAGTGATTAGCGTAGTAATCGGCAGAAGAAACTCATGTTCGCCTGTGTTGTGTCCTCAGACTGCGGCCGCCGGAACAGCAACTATGGCCAGCAGCTTGTGGCTGGAGGGACAGCTGCTCTGGTCGGCGAGTTCCCCTGGGTTGTGGCGGTCTACCAGGTGAACAACGGCTCCTACGACCTGATCTGCTCTGGTTCATTGATATCCACTAACATCGTCATCTCAGGTAAGCTCATCAACAACAATCAACAACCCATCATGAATCAATCATTGTAGGCCCTAATGTATTTATATTTAGGTTATTATTTGCCAATCGACATCAAAATCATACAAATATCATAAAATATGTTGCCATTATGCCTGCTATCGTTATAAGGCCCAGGGGCGCCGACTTCGTGGGTGCTCAGGGCTGAAGCACCCCTCGGATTCTTTGTTGTGGGTGTGGATATTTTTATTTTTTGGAAGTGTTTTTATGTTGTTGTTTTTACTTTTAGGATTGCCTGTAGAATGAACAGGCTATAGAGTGTTAAGATATTTAATTTAATGAAGAGAGGTTTACAGTGTGATCTTCGAGACTTGTTTAGCATTGATCGGATTACCTTCTTTTGAATTATAAAAACTTTCTTGGTACTGGGAGAGCAACCCCTGAATTCAATTCCATACCTTATGTGTGCCTCAGAGTTAGAGAAATATACTATTTTGGCTGTTGCAATGCAATGCTGCAGATGGTAGTTAGTTAAGAGATTAGAGTTATTTTTTGTAAATCTTGCAAGTACAGTATGGTTATAAATCAGATAGTTTGGATTGTGACTCAATTGTGGAAATTGTCCTGTGACATTTTCTTGTCTTGCAAATAACAAATCTACAACCATAAAATATACTGGTAGACCTTTCCTGTGCATGCCTGAACAGAAACGGGAATTTACATTTTTAATTTTGAATATACAAGGCCCCTTCGCGAACGCTTTTTTTAGTCGCGTTGATGGATAAGCTTTTTGTAAGTTGTTAGTATGCGTGGATCTCTTTACTTTTTCAAATTCTGTTACAAAACACTATTGTTGTTAAATTAGGAAAATTTTGATAAATCAGTAAATCACTATTAATTGCCAAGGTATAACAATTAAACAATAGAAAGCAAAATATCTCGAGGCCCAAAGGCTTGTAGGTGATTATTGACAAGTTTCTAGTTACTTGATATTACTTGTTTTGTTAATGATACACCTGTAAAAGGCTTATATTAAAACCTTAATTTCTATAAATTTTGGCTAACTTTTTCAACTTTTTCTTTTAAAATGCACTACATCACCATAATATTAATGGCCATGTAAAATATGAACGTTGTAGCCCCACCTGTTTGGTCAAAATCAACCCAAACATCACGAACATACTGTATTAAAAATAATTAAAAAATCGTAAAAGTACGATTTCTATGAGAAATATTTTTTTCAAGTGTCCCTAAAATCATAACACATATAATGTTAATGATTTCAAACGTTCATATAAAGTTTCATCAAGATCGGAGTAGCCGTTTGCCCGGTCGGGAGCCAAATATTACGAAAATATCACATTAAAAATTTAAAAAAATCCGAAATCGTAAAAGTTCAATATTCATGAGAAATATTTCTTCGATTGTACCCAAAAACGTGGCAAGTCTAAGTTCAGAGATTTCGAAGGTCCCCTCCAATTTTCATCAAGATCGCATATTATGCTGTTTGCCGGGTAGATCGCGAACAAACAGACAAAAAAACACCCGAGCTAAAGTTTTTTTGGGGGTCAGTGAAATTGAAGTCTTAACAGGGTACGCTGAGCTTGGCCCAACTCAAATGCGCGCAACAGGTGTTGATGATTTCTGCTGAACGGTTGGTAATATCATTACCGAATTTTGAATGGATGTTAATAAAGTACTTTTATATTGATATCCGTAATTGGTTGCACAAAATAAGCGTTAAAGATCCATTGCGAGACATAAGTTCAAAACGTGAAAAATGGGAAATCTAAAACATGGATTACAATTCTGGAAATTCCCACCAAACCGTTTATCTTGCGATAAAACCAAATTAACCTGCGCGTTCACATTGATTAAAACGTTGGGTTCCATTATGCAAATTTGAGTTATAAAAAGCTGTTCACTTGGAATAATGTCCCGAAGTTGACCAAAATTGAGTAAATTTTTGTGATTTCACTAAATTTTAATACAAAATCAATGAATTAATTTAGGAATACTCGTAATGGATAACATAGATTTATTCTTTATAAACGTTAGTGTGAAATTTGATAATGGTGTTATCAACCGTTTACCCAAAAAATCCAGAAAGCTGAGCGCTTAAACTCGCCTTCGTTCTAGCCTCAGCATACCCTCTTAACTTTGCTCATCCAATTATATTTCTCAATTGTAGAGAAGCAAAAATGATTCAACAAAATCAGTTACGGATACAATAGGAGGCAGTGCGGTGGAGCGATTGTCATCCCCCACTCCCCCATAAGATTCCTATTGTGATTGCGCAGCCAATCATTACCATCACCTATTGTGCCATTTTCGATTCTTTTACTTGTTATTAGTCCATCTGTGGTTGTAAATTAGCAAATTTTCTCGCCTTCGGTGAAAAGGGGCAGTAACAACCATATCAAGCATGCTCTGGTTTTGTAAAAACAAACTCGCTTCCCCCTAGATATGCAGATAGTTTTCGTTATACAATTATGTGCATGAATATCTTAAAAATTAATCCCATGAATCAGGGCTATCCACCACTGAATAAAATATACCAAAATCATGACAATTACACAGGCTAATTTCATTACTGATAGTACACAAAAAATGCAGCAAAATCGTTTTAGAAAATCACTGACGGGCAGTCTTCGAAATGTTAGTGAAATATTTCAGCACCCCTCGGAATTTAGAAAACCCGGCGCCCCTGATAAGGCCTAGAGACTTCTTAAAGCCCGCTGCATGCTTCACCAAGACCGCAATAGCTGTTTGATCGGTAAAGAGCAACAACAACACACAAATTGTCAAGTGCAATTTTTGCATTCATTGACGTCGCAAATGTAGATACCTAAAGACTAAAAAAGAGCTTTAGAGGTGCCCGTAATCCTGAGAATTTCGTCAAGATTAAAGTTGTCGCTTGACTAGCGTGGTGCTAACAAACAAATAAAATCTAATTAATCTTTTAGTGCATTTTCTACTTTCATTGGAAATGAATTATAGACCTAGTACGTACCACACTTACCATTTCTATTTTTGTATATTATTATTAGGCCTATCTAATAAAGAACTGAGCCACAGTAGGCCCATTGCCCATGCCCTCAGCTTTCAATATCTTATTCTGTTACTTCTGTGTTTTTTGTACTGTCTTCTTAATTGCTTGCCACTATACATTGTACTATATGTCAATTACTGGCCAACAGAGTGATAGTGCTAATCTTTCAATCTTTTAACAAGTTGGGTATATTGGTGTGAGATAGGATCCAACAGCTAACCTTCAAAAAGTGATAGTGGGTGCTGAATTTCTCTTCCACCATCACTTTTCAAAGGTGAGCTGTTAGATCCTAATTCACACCAATATATTCCAGCCGATTGGCATTTTTCTACATAACCTTTAAACTAGTATATATTAATTGCGGTTAATAGCATTCATTCAATCAACTCAGTATCTATATTTAGCTTGCTTATCCTCAAGGCCGTTCTGTTCTATTTTTTCATTAATGTTACTTATTGGATGAGCTTAGCGAGCGAAGCGAAGATATTTCACTACACTGGAAAAAAAATCCGGAATGTTTTTTTTTCTTTCTTTTTGTTTTTTTGTCTTGTCTGTTAGCACGATTCCGGCTAAACCGATACTCCAATTGCGATGAAATTTTCTGGAGACCTTCGAAATCTCTGAACTTAGAACTGCCACGTTTTTGAGCGCAATCAAAAAATTATTTCTTGTGAAAATCGCAATTTTACGATTTTTTTCGATTTTTAAAACATTTCTTCGACTTATAACACCTACATGATACTATATCCGAATGTAATGATTTTTTCACAGAACCTTAATTTTATGAATTCATATATTCGTGTGAAATTTGAGCGCAATCAAAAAATTATTATTATTATTATTATCACAATTTAGTGAATTTACGATTTTTTTTTTGATTTTTAAGATTTCCTCGATTTATAACACCTACATACTTTATCCGATTGTAGTGATGTTTTAACAGAACCTTAATTCTATGAATTAATATATTTGTGTGAAATTAGAGCGGAATCAAAAAATTATTTCTCATGATAGTGGCAATTTTACGATTTTTTTTTATTTTTAAAATTTCTTCGACTTATAACATCTGCATACTTTATCCGATTGTAATAATTTTTTCACAGAACCTTAATTTTATGAATTAATATATTTGTGTGAAATTTTAGCGTAATGGGATAATTATTTCTTATGAAAATCGCAATTTTATGTTTTTTTCCGTTTTTAAACAATTACGCTCATCCAACAACGCGCCTGAAAAAGCGTTTGCGAAGCTTCCTAGTCTATTGTATTCATATGTACTTGTATATTATTTAACGGACCCTGACGAAGCCAGTATATTTGTATTACCTATATATAGTACAAGTCAACTTGTGGATAAATTATCTTTTCTTAGACTTAGTAATAAATAATCACAGCCTTCAGACACTATAACTTTACGGAATACATTATGAAATTGATGTCTTCACTAGTCGCATCCAAAAGTTGTGTTGTGTATAGCTTTTAACTTGCCCAACCTGGTGGGATCCCCTCTCCCTCTGGTTGCTACGCCACTGGAAAATAATATATGTTATTATTACAGCCGCACATTGCTTCTGGAACATCGGCAACGACAGCAAGAAGAATGCTACGTTCCACATTGCGGCTGGGAAGCTGAGACGGGGCTGGGACAAGGAGCGGAGCAACACCAGGGTGCAGAGGAGGGAGGTAGAGGCGATCTCCGTCCACCACCACTACCACCACACGACGACTAATCTGCAGAGCGACATCGCCTTGTTGAAACTCAAGGTCGAGCTGCAGATTACGATACACGTGAACCTTGTGTGCGTAGACTGGCAGAGTAGATGGGAGGAGACTCAACTGCAACCCGGGAACAACGGAACTGTAAGTAAACACACAAGGCGGTGCGAGGTAGAGGCGATCTCCGTCCACCACCACTACCACCACACGACGACTAATCTGCAGAGCGACATCGCCTTGTTGAAACTCAAGGTCGAGCTGCAGATTACGATACACGTGAACCTTGTGTGCGTAGACTGGCAGAGTAGATGGGAGGAGACTCAACTGCAACCCGGGAACAACGGAACTGTAAGTAAACACACAAGGCGGTGCGAGGTAGAGGCGATCTCCGTCCACCACCACTACCACCACCAACGACGACTAATCTGCAGAGCGACATCGCCTTGTTGAAACTCAAGGTCGAGCTGCAGATTACGATACACGTGAACCTTGTGTGCGTAGACTGGCAGAGTAGATGGGAGGAGACTCAACTGCAACCCGGGAACAACGGAACTGTAAGTAAACACACAAGGCGGTGCGAGGTAGAGGCGATCTCCGTCCACCACCACTACCACCACACACGACTAATCTGCAGAGCGACATCGCCTTGTTGAAACTCAAGGTCGAGCTGCAGATTACGATACACGTGAACCTTGTGTGCGTAGACTGGCAGAGTAGATGGGAGGAGACTCAACTGCAACCCGGGAACAACGGAACTGTAAGTAAACACACAAGGCGGTGCGAGGTAGAGGCGATCTCCGCCCACCACCACTACCACCACACGACGACTAATCTGCAGAGCGACATCGCCTTGTTGAAACTCAAGGTCGAGCTGCAGATTACGATACACGTGAACCTTGTGTGCGTAGACTGGCAGAGTAGATGGGAGGAGACTCAACTGCAACCCGGGAACAACGGAACTGTAAGCAAACACACAAGGCGGTGCGAGAGAATGAGAAATGGTGATATAAAAACCCAATTTTTTTCATTAAAAATTGAGTTTTTTTGCAATTTCACAAAAATGGCCAAAAACGTTACCTTGTTTTTTTTTTTTTAATGGAGCTTCCTACGTTTAAGACATCGATTCCAAAAAGTTAAAATTAGGGATGTGCGAGTCCTGATTTTTTAATTCGAGTCCGATCCTAAAAAATTACTCGATTTCGAGTCCGAGTCTTAAGTAGGCATCACTGTACCTTCCGCAAATGTTGATACAAACATTATAGTGACATATTTTTATTATTTATGCCAAAAAAAGGGCAAAACTTCCAAGAAGAATACAAATTTGTATCAAAAGACTGAGGTTACTATTATGAATAATCAGAGTTGGTAAGGTCGTGCCAAAAATAGATGACGATTTTTACGTTTTTACACTCACCCGCGGGGCCGCAACCCGGCACCTCCACCAATTTTTTTTTTTTTTTTTTTTTTTAGACTCGATTTCGAATCTCAATACCCGACTCGACTCGAAATTTCGGGTGCTCGCACACCCCTAGTTAAATCAATTATTGTGACCCAAGAATCAATTTAGAATTGATTCCCAAGAAAAAACAAATATTTGTACGCGCCGTTAATTTGGAAGACTATTTCCGCGGAGTCCTTGATACGCACCGTTATTTAGGTAGTCTGTTTCCGCGGAGCCCGCGTCACAGAACGATGTTGCCTGTTTAGTCTGGACTGGCACCTCCACCAAAAATCACGTAAATTCTGGACCGGTACCTCCACCATCCTCCCGGATTTTGTGCACTAAAAGATGCAATTTCACGAGCTAATTGAGCGAGCGAAGCGAGCGTCTCCACTTGACTCTTATGGCTCGAATGTCTGTTTTTGTTTTTTTGTTTGTTTTTTTCTGTTACTGCTTCGATACAGGTCGCACCGTTTCTCTGATCGACCTGAAATTTTGCACACATGTACATACCACCTAGGCGGGTTGCTGTATAGTTTTGTGGCAAAATCGTTCAAAAAGTTAAAAAGTTACATTAAAGTTAATCGAAAGTTTTTTTTTCAAACTAAACGGCGACAAATTCTGAGGTGGCCAAATCATTTTAGAATGTCCGTCCGATCACGAATATGTTATTTTATTTTGATCCGATAGTAGTGTAGATGGAAATTACATTATAACAAAGTCCCGTTACCATGGCAACGGAAAGTCGCAAAGCTTTTTTGGCTCATCATAGCGGTCAAACGGAGGCTCGGATCGAGTAGAAATTTTGACCATCCGCAAGTTTCGTTCCTGATTGAATGCCATTAGTTTTGTGGCAAAATCGTTCAAAAAGTTATAAAGTTACATTAAAGTTAATCGAAAGTTTTTTTTTTCAAACTAAACGGCGACAAAATCTGAGGTGGCCAAATCATTTAGAATGTCCGTCCGATCACGAATATGTTATTTTTATTTTGATCCGATAAGTAGTGTAGATGGAAATTACATTATAACAAAGTCCCGTTACCATGGCAACGGAAAGTCGCTCAGCTTTTTTGGCTCATGATAGCGGTCGAACGGAGGCTCGGATCGAGTTGAAATTTTGACCATCCGCAAGTTTCGTTCCCGATTGAATGCCATTAGTTTTGTGGCAAAATCGTTCAAAAAGTTACATTAAAGTTAATCGAAAGTTATGGGTTAATAGCGTGGGGTAATACATCAAAAAACAATTTTCATAAGATCTTTGTCATGCAAAAAAAAGCTTTAAGAATACTAGATAAAATTAAGAAAGGGGATACATGTAGAGGACATTTCAAAACGTTGAATATTCTTACTCTTGCAAGCCTCTATATTTACAAAGTAATATTATTTTTAATTAATCATAGGGAAGATATAAAAAAAAACATCAATATTCATAATTACAATACTAGGAGGAAAAATGATATATTTGTGACATCCCATAGGCTGGCTGTATATGAGAAAAGCCCCACATATGCAGGAATAATCCTTTTTAATAAGCTACCTGCCATATACAAAAACAAACCAACTGATACATTTTAAAAGGATCTTAGGACATTTCTTGTTGAAAAGAATACTACGATATTGAGGAGTTCTTGGCGGACAATAAAAATATGTCTTGAAAATACAATTTATTTTGCATATTATAGATGCCTAGACTTATATTATCTAGTAGCCTATCTTGTATTAGTGTAAAAGTATATATTTTTATTGTGTATTATTGTATTGTTGTAAAAGTGTATTTTGTAATTAATGTAAATTAGTTTTAGTATTTTCTATACATCCTAATATTAAAGTCTTAGTCTTTTGAAAAGACGTGTTTAATAGCTAGCTAGCTTATAATGTAATGTTTAGAACTTGTTTATCTTGTCATAACATTGTAACATTATATGCTAGTATTAGGTATACAAAACAAGACAATAAAATGAAATGAAAATGAAAATCTAAAGTTTTTTTTAAAAAACTAAACGGCGACAAAATCTGAGGTGGCCAAATCATTTAGAATGTCCGTCCGGTCACGAATATGTTAATTTTATTTTGATCCGATAAGTAGTCCTCTAGATGGCGGTGGATTTTATCCATTCTCTCCTATTTTACAAATTTTCAGGTAAATCGGTCAAGACCTTAAAGACTTATTGGTATGTAACATTATGGGAATGTCGTACTCGGGTCGTGTTGCACGTACCGGTGCTCGCTCAACAACGCGTCCAACTGAGCGTTTTCCTAGTTTAAGTTTTGACCAGTTTCATACAATTTTTTTTGTTATTTCGCGCTATACCAGAAATTTGCGTTTACAAAATGTGTTTTTTCCATCTCTCAATTTGATGTAATTTGTCGACAATATTACATTTTAGTAGTGTTGGGCTATGACATATCTATGATATCATTCAATTGTCGATATCACCCGAAAAATTTAGATATGAGATGATATCGATATATCGAAATGTCATTGTTTGTAAAAAAAAAAAAAAAATGTTTTCAAAAATCAAAAAATTATTAATTTTGTGGCCAAATAGGGTTCATTAATCAAAAGGTATCACTCACCGTAAACTCATTTTTAACTATTTTTACGATCTCACAATCGCGTTTTATGACCCGGCAACCGGCACCTCCACCAACATTACAAGAAATTCATTTTTGTGTAAATTTCGATATGAATATTGATATATCGATTTTTTGCCCAGCCCTAGTCAAATGTAGTTTGTACACATGAAAGTTTGGTTTTGAGTCTCATATTTACCACACTTGACCCTAGTCTTCATTTTGTCATTAAACAAATAAATATGTAAATAGCAAATTTATCCACATTGCTGACTCATATTGTATGTGTATCCTTGTTGTTTAATGTTTACTGGATACGCCGGTTATCTCGGCTAACTTGTTATCATCACAGCACCCGTGTTGCAGGTGGCCGGCTGGGGGTATACGGAGAGCGGCACTTTGAGCGACCACCTGAGGCAGGTAGATATGCCGTACGTGGATCACAACACGTGCTTCAAAGCCCTGGAGCCCGCTGCGAGGTCCTTGTTTGCCTCCGACAAGTTCTGTGCAGGGTTCCTAGAGCGGAACACCGGAGTCTGTAAGGGGGACTCGGGAGGCGGACTCGTGTACCTCCGGGAGGAGAGCAACAAGTACTACATCAGGGGGATTGTCAGCAACAACTTCCGATCGGCCGGCAGTAACGCCATCTGCTACTCGCGGTTTTATATCGCCTTCACCCGAGTGTCGCACTTCCTCGGGTGGATCCGGTCAAACCCAAATTAAATATAGTGTCGAAGCCTGTGTGCAACCATTACCATTAGGGTTGTTCAAACCAAAGCCTGTGTGCAACCATTATCATTAGGGTTGTTCTAACCAAAGCCTGTGTGCAACCATTACCATTAGGGTTGTTCAAACCAAAGCCTGTGTGCAACCATTACCATTAGGATTGTTGTATTGTATTGTATTTATTTTTGTAAAGCTGACCCCTTGCACAGCGTGTTCGGGGTATTTTACATGTCAGTAACTTAAAACTAAATTAAAAATTTACATTTCCATTCATATTACACACATAATAATTGATTCAGTCCACAAATACACATTTTCATATCACTATGCACTTAACTTAAAATCATCAATCACAGGTAGATAGTAGATATACAAAACTCTGCATGGTAACTGCAATTTACTATCCTACATGGTAAAACCAGTTGTCTGATAAAATGTAAATTATAATCTAAAATAAATATCCTATCACATACTATTGCTTGACTATCATTTTACCATTTTCTAGTGAACCTGATTTATCCTACTATGCCCCACTAGTATCTTTAACTGTTTCCCCCTTTTGAAACACGTTCAAACCGAACTTCTTTCAAAAGGTTCGATTTGAGAAAAAAATGAGGTCCAAATTTTTTTACCTTACCTGTACGTTAAGTTTCCCAGATTTTGGAAAATATCACCAATATTCTAAGTAATATGTAATTATTATATATATATATATATATATTATATATTATAATTAGTTAATTTATTTATTGAACTCCAACAACAGGTACTATTACCTCACAAGTAGGGATGTGAACGTTCAAAATTCGAACTCGAACTTTTATTAAGTTCGAGTTCAATTCGAGTTCGAAAAAAAGTTCGAAGTTCAAAAAAAAAAAATTTTTTTACTAATTTTTGTAGTGGTGTGTGGTCACATATTATTTGACAAGTCAAAAAATGGTTCCCAGTTTACTGGTACAAATTTAAAAACCAAAAATTGGATGGTGGAGGTGCCGGTCTAGAAACTACATACTTCCTTGGTGGAGGTGCCGGTCCAGACTTATCACTATTCTATTATGACGGTTTGATATAGTACCTTTAAGTTGGGCTCGAGTTTGAGTTCAATACAGTTCGAGATTTTTGTTAAGTTCGAAGTTCGTTTTTTTTAACTGGGAAAGTTCGAGTTCGAAGTCAAAATAGTGGGTTCGCACATCCCTACTCACAAGTGTTGTTAGGTAACTAAAACTAACGCCGCTTTATCTTCTAGATAGGTAGTGCGTTTAGACATTTATTAGGGCTCACCGCCTGGGTAATCCATTGGTTCCTTGATAATTCCTATCAAAATCCTAGCAAAGGCAGTGAGCCCAAGGTCTTGGTAACCATGGCAACCAGAGTCCACAAAGAAGTTTCCTCGGTTTATCGTCGGTAATCAACCCAAGGATCAAACAAAGTACAATGTTGAATATACAAATTTGCAGATAAGTAAGGTATTATTCGTTGACAATGGATGTTAAATATATATACATTTTTATATTAGATATAGTCCGGGTTAGTGGAGGAACCTTCATTCATTCACTGGTAGTCGCTAAGTTAGTGGTAGTCTGTCGGTGACCTTGCACATGTCTCTGTCCTTTGGTTTCAAAATACCAGTGTTCCACAGATTTTGTTGGATCAAAATTAACAAGATCTGAACCATTCCATATATATATCTATCTGACTCCTGTTTCCAACTTAAGTTAGGTCAGGGGGTGGCTATAGCCACCAATTTTCTAGGGCATTTTATGAGTTGTTAACACCGGCTTGCCAGGCCTGTCATGTCCTCTTCAGGTTCACTCGCACTTCTTCCCACCAGTTCACGCCATCCACTTCTGTCTTCCCACAGTTTCCTTGCTTCGACTTCTTCCCACTTCTCACCTCTTTCCTGTATATCATTTCTTATTTGATCTTTCCACTTCTCTCTTGGTCTACCGACTCGTCTTTTAACTTTGTCCCCACTTTCAAATTCTGTCCTTGGAATTCTTTCTTCTCCCATTCTTCTGACATGTCCATACCATCTCAACCTTTCTCGTCCAATTTTGAATAATAGCTTCTCAACTCCAACTTTTGTCCTGATTTCTTGGCTTCTAATTTTGTCTAACTTTGATATTCCGGCTATGCTTCTTACAAACTTCATTTCAGCTGCTTGAATCCTACTTGCATCTACGGCTCCTAGTGTCCAGGTCACTGAAGCATATGTAAGGATGGGTAGATAGTATACCTTGTACAATAACACCTTGCATTCATTAGGGAAATCCTCGTTCCAAAGTAACTTCCTTACTTGCTGATAAAAGGATTCTGCCTGGGCCACCCTTTTACTGATCTCACTTCCCATCTTTGCCTCCTTTGTGATAATGCTACCTACGTACGCAAACTCTTCTGCCTCTTCCAGTTCCTCATTTCCAATTTTAATTTTCTCTCTAGTTACTTTACTTGTTCCTTTCTTTCTAGATTTTTCCATCACAATAGTTTTACTTTTTCCTACACTGATCTTTAGTCCAAATTCTTCTGTTACAAGATCCCACTTCTTCACTTTTGTCTGCACTTCTTCAGCTGTCTCTCCCCACACTAGGATGTCATCCGCATAAATCATTGTCCTTGTGCCAGTTCCCGTCTCTGGTTCCACCTTATTTAATATTTCGTCCATTACTATTGAGAATAGTAATGGGGATATTACACTGCCTTGCCTTAGGCCAGAGTTAGTGTTAAACCCATAGACATCCTATATAATTGGCTAGACCAGCAGTCGGTGGTCCACTTCCGGTACAATTAGAAGCCATCTTAAAATGACAGTTTACATGTTAATCAAATGGGAGCGATTTGTGGCCAAATAGTTCTCAAGATTGCCGCCAGGTTGACAGGTAAGCATACTAGCCTTTAACACCAAATGATTACTAAATTCCCTTATGCAATCACTTCGTATTGTTTCTTTTGTTTAATACCATGCTGCACAAGCTAAAACCATATCAAACAATCCAGTAAAATACTTTATTGCATTAAAAAAGCATAAATTAAAACACCAAATCGCCATCTTGAAATGGGCCGGTTGAGTCTTCAATTTGCTACGCTCGCGCCTGTGCGGAGGTATAGGAGACTGCTAATCTAGCCTACTATAGGGGTTTAATATCAATGGTTAAAGTTAAACCACTCAGTATTTCCATGGTTTGTTTGAACACAACATGTGCATTGTTGGTACATACTTTTTATTCTTTCGAAAAAAATTCCATTCCAAAATTCCATAAAAAAAAAAAAAAAATTTTAAATGAAAAATGTATTTTTTACTTCTTGATGATTTAGGGGCCAGCATAAATTTTTACTCGCCCGGGCGAGCGGGCGACCGGTAATTGTCCACCCCTGATGTAGATGTAGGCCTAGGGCTTAACATTTAGTGTATGCGTGGGATAGCAAATGTAGCTACGAGAATGAAACGCATGCCACAGATTAGGTAGGCCTAACTGTGACTGCACTGTTCAAACAAAATTTGTTGTGTAGACTGGCACTGTAGGCCGTCAGGTGCTATTTACTGTCGATGGTTAAGTTCAGTTAAAAACACCAGCAAACATAATCATCTTTTCTAGATTAGAATCACAACTTTGTTTTATTTAACGTCTATCCTATTATTCAGTTAAAAACTGGTTTACAAAGGATTTGGATATTGCTTAACGTCTCATATTTATGCAACTTGGCTAATCGAGACGAAGGGAGGGACGTAAGGGGTGGACAGGAGTACGTACTATGATAACATTGGCATATTCAGTGGTGTTTATCGTGCATTTCTGTAATGTTTATGACTACGAGCAACAAACAGCTTACATGTAAGACAAGCACTCCTCTCATACATAACCTACCGTACTAATTTATAACTAGCTGCCTGATTGAAGCTCAATATGGGCTTTTCTAGACTTCTACTCTTTAAAATATCACAATTTTGCTTATTAACAATGGCCCAAGGGCTGTTTAATTTATTCCGGGCTTCTTAAGTTATGATGATAATACGGCCTCCAATAAACATTCTGGACTAGGCTTCACTGCGACGGAGCTGACTTGCAGATTGGACTCTTCCATACAAGTCTTTGTAGTGGGACCAATGGCAATAATCTGTAGAATAAATCATTTGTTTTAGCTAGAATTCATAGATTTTAATTCAGGATTGTGATTGAAGAGAGGCAGGTGTTTGCGGTGAAAATAAGTCAATTTTTGTTTTAATTAGGTAGACTACTCAAAAGCGGTGAATAGGTGATGAAAGTAATTCAACATTTAGTTAAAAGCTTTATATCTCTCTCCCCCATGATTTTTTTTTTGGGAGAGAGGGGGGTGAGACATTGTAAAAGAATTGCAAATTACAATAAAATGTAGTTATGAGAATTATTTGTGTTACCGTATCTATTGCGGCCTGCCTACTCTACTTCAGGTGTATGCTGTTGTGTTTATTTATTTATTTATTAAGTAAGCCTTCTACAGTGCTCACTCATATGCACGTCATATAGACATGCGAGTATTTGCAATAAAATGTAGTTATGAGAATTATTTGTGTTACCGTATCTATTGCGGCCTGCCTACTCTACTTCAGGTGTATGCTGTTGTGTTTATTTATTTATTTATTAAGTAAGCCTTCTACAGTGCTCACTCATATGCACGTCATATAGACATGCGAGTATTTGAAGTTACCAGAAGTTGTTAGGCACCATACCATAACTTATCTCTTTATCACTCTCATAATCCAGCCTTAAGGCTTTCAGTTTCTTTACATACAAAGATACCAGATTTGTGTTTCTCTGGGAAAATCTGAAGCAATTAAAATTGCCAATACTACTACATAGGTATTAATTACCGTATTAATTAGTTTTCACTTTTCAATGATTCAAATTCACAAATCAAACTTAAATATAGGATATGTGAATGACATAAGGAGATAGGGTGCCAACAGCTTACCTTAAATGGAGTAGGCGCAAATGAAACATAAACAAACACATAGGATAAAGAGTAAAGAGTAAAGACCACTAGTTGGTCGAAACGTATCAGCATTGAGCAACATGTCCACTCATCTTTTTTTGTCTGTGCAACCTCTACCTAAAGTTTTTTAAGGTAAGCTGTCGTCCTTCTGTAACTCTCTCTACCCCAACTGAAACATGTTTATTCATGTTCCAAGTTGAAGTTAAACACATAACATTTGGTATACTAGTACCAGGGAAACATGTTAATTTTGGGAGGATAGACCGATCGCCTCAAACAGCCGACAATGAATACTACGTAATTCCAATACCACACAAACCAATACCAACTCCAATTTTACCAATAGTAGGCCCTACCTTAAAAAAGGGATAGAAATGAATAAACCTCTAAGAAAGCAATTATTCTAGTGCAAATATTTGTAGTGAGATCAATATCATTTATTTACATTAATTTTAATGAATATGTAGGCCTATAATCAAATATCAATTAGGCCTACATCAATCAAGTCCAAAGTTAGGGCCTATAGTAATAAATATTGAGTCACTTGTGCATTTGACACTCCGCAACTTGCGCGAGCTAGCAAGTAGAATATCGGAGGACAGGTTATACCCAAAGTTTCTGTAGACCTACGTAATTCATTTTACCGTACAACTAAGTTTGAATGTAGGCCTACCCAATTAAAATTTAAAAAGTAAATTGAATTACATAATATTTCGGCCTAATATGGTTTATAAATTGGGTTTACTATCCTAGGCCCTAGCATAGTTCTACAATTATTTAGGGTTATATTATGGTTAATATTTTATTTTCGTACCTTCATTTCCTCAACAGGTATTCCCATCGATCGTAAAATCGGAAGTGAAAATTTCACACCCGAAGGACTAAAATACACGAGGAATTCGGGAACACGTTCAGCGTGTCGACCGATAACTTCGTGTATATTTTCTGTGAGCCTTGGATGAGGAACACTTTCATAGACGGTAATGATATCCAGCGCGACACCACCCTCTTCAAGTTTAGTTGGCAAAATGTCTCTCTTCAATTTCCCACAAGGGAATAACAGTGGTTTCTTGTATTTATCTGTGGAAGAGGTAATAAAAAATTAGTTAGGTTCCTTCACAGAAAGAACAGATGGCGTACAAACTACATACGCATACTGGGACCTACTGCATGTAAACTTTCAAATGCTATGTAAATTTAAACCATAGTTTAGTTCAGTACAGTTCATCACAATGTACATTAGTTAGTAGTTACCCTAAATGAATGAAAAATAAGATGCCAATAATAAAGACGTAGTATGGTATAAGACAACCTGCAATACATTCTAGGGACCATGAGGGGTGGGGGGAACTTCACAGTTAAATGATCTAGCAAATTATCTAGGTAGACACGATCATTTGTGGAAATACGAGAGAAGGGCATGGAAAGCTGACCTGGGAACGTACTTTTGCTTGGAACGGGCTCACTGAGGGGCAGGTGGGGGTTTAGAAACTCAAAGAATTCTCTAGCTCTTTAAAGCCCATGACGGCGGTGGAGGAAAGGAAACCCAAAAAGGATCAACCGTCTACGCATCATCATCACATGCCTACACCATATTATTTCTTACTTTGTAGAATGTAATCTGCAAGTGCACTGGCATTGCCTGATAAATAACCTTCTGCTTTCAAGTTCAACTGCTGTGCAAGAACTCTGGCGGTTCCCTCACCGACAACAAACGAGGGAAGGTCCTCCCATTCTGTTGGCAAGCACGTTGCCTCGAGACTTAGCCTAGCAGCGGTCACAGCTCGGGGACTCGTAAACACTAAACCTGGAACAAGGTGGTGGTTAGTGGTTACTAGATACGGTACGGTACTTTAGGTGGACCTATTGTTACACTTCCCACCATCGATGAGGCTGGGCTATTGTAAGTAGGGTACACAGTTACTAGGTAGCCTGAAAAATAAGTCTACCAATACTAAATCAGAAACAATATTGTCAATACCCATTTGTAATGCAAATATGAATTCAGATAGCCTCTAGGCATATATACCGGTAGGCCTAGTGCATTCAACAATGTAGTCTACCAGTAAATTATTAAACCATAGCCCTACCTACGCATTTTCTTTGGTTTTGAAATGTATGTTTTCTGAAGACTCCAGCACTGTAGTCCAAAGTCCGGTAACAAAAATGGCAACCTTGCCTAATTTCGACTTCCTGTTATCGGTAATGGATAGGTATGTACTGCTACTTACTGAGAACTTGGCCCAAGCTAATAAATTAGCAACGTTCGAGGTAGCCCGGCCTTGGCCCTAGACTGGTTATTTGATTGGTGATTTGTTTTGGTTATTAGACACCTGGCTACGGGAAAATGTAGCCTTCAATGGCCACACAAGTCACTTCAGGAATATTGGGCCCAAATGCAACGTAGCCCTACGGGGTTATGTGCAAAGCATGGGGATTGAGTTAAAATGTTTGTTTTTCAGTAGGGGCCGAGGCCTCCCTAGCCAAAGTCTCATATTATAAAATTGTTTCTCCCAAATTAACGAGGCCTGGCCCACTAATGGCACTAATGGTAGGCCTAGGCCTGGTAGGGACTAGGTAGCCCTAGGCCTATTCCGTATTAGGCCTAGTAGGCCTAGGGCCTAGACCCTAGATTTATCATGCATATGACTAGAAACTTACCAGAATATGTGCATGGATTCAATAGTTTACTTCTTAAAGCTTTTAATTGCGAATACGAAAAATCCATGACAGGTATGATTTTAACTGTAAACATTGCCTTCTTTAGCGTTGTAAGATATGGATCGTCATTCTTAAGTTCATCGTCTTCAACAGATGATTTAAATAGCACTATTTCCTTCTTTATTATTGGCATTATTAAGTTTTAAAAGTAAGGTAGGTCCTACTCTTTACACGGGCCAGGTGATAACTTAAAATAGCCCTAGGTAGCCTACTAATAATAATTGATTAAAGCTTGAAACTTGTTTACAATCATGACAGATCAACAATTCTAAACAGCTGATAGTAGAGCAGCTGTTTACAATCCTCATTCATCTGCACCTGCAACAGCCAATGAAATGTGCACAATCTCGCGCCTTTCTGTACCATTGGTCAATTAATGTTACAGGTGCCCAAACATTCAACAACCAACGAATAAAACACATCACAACAACTTCAGTTTACTTTGTTCATAAGTTTACCAACATGACCTTCAAAACATTTTGACGTTTTGGCAAGGAAGTGACATCTTTTTGTAATCATAACCTAAGATACTGTATTTTGATAACTGTATTTGGCAACATTTGTGCGAATAGTCCAGGCTATTCTGTTGCAAGAGATAAGCAAAAGATGCAACGATTGTGATTGTTTAGAATAGGATTAGCTTCGAGTCTATGAGCACTGTTTTAAATCATAATAACGATGACTTGGTAAGTATGAGGTTATGTAGGAGCTAGGCCTACCCTAGCGCATAGGCCTCGCCTAGGCCCTGACCTGGATTAAGCCACGGCCCAAGGGTCTAGCCTAGGCTTAAGGGGCTATGGTTTAGGCTTTAAGTGCTTATGCTTTTAGTTTTTTTTTAAGGCTAAGCCTACGACTACTGCACTATTCACTGTGAAGGGTTGCTCTGAGACAAGTAAATTAAGCCAGCGGCACACAGCCAGAATATGTTTGGCTAAAAGTGATAAAAAAAGAGTAAAGGAGTAGGCCTACTTATTCGGCTAGGCGGGTCCAACTTTTATATACACTGTAACGGAAAGGATTTCGGGTACGCTCTTATAGATTTATTTATTTATTTATTAAAAAGCATTTCGTACAGATTCATGTGGTAGCACTCAAGGCTTCCGAATATTGAAAATAAGTCAATTTTTAAAAGTTTGTTAAGAATATGTTGAAATAAAGTCAGTGGTACTATAGAAGACCTTGTCAACAAGAAAATCGTTCAGCTTTCGCTTGAAAGCATCTCGCGTCGGAGCCTGTGTGATCTCTCTTGGAAGACAGTTTGTTACTTTACACCCAAGTGGAGTGGGGTTTTGTCCAGCTTCTTTAGCAGGTGCCGCTCAACGAATATTTTCCCTGCAGTTCTTGTATCATGGTTATGAACGTCGGCTCCTGTGACCGTCAGCAAGGGATTGTCCCTAATGAACAGGGCCAAGGCCTTAATATGAAGACCAGGAAGTGTCATGATACCAAGAGTTTTGAAGGCTGCTCGACAAGATTCTGTTGGTTGTAGTGCAGCTATGTATCGGATCGCTCGCTTTTGAAGTCGAAACACCCTTATACTATCGGAGGCACCACCCCAAAACAGCACTCCGTATTGGAGATGGGACTGGAGAAGAGCAAAGTATGCAGTTTTCACCGTTTTCACAGTGCACTGTCTCATTAGGATTTTTATGCTGAAATGCTGTGCTTAGCTTCTTACATAGTGAGTCGATGTGACTACTCCACTTTAGCTTGTAGTCGATGATTAGACCCAAAAACTTGGCGTCCGTGGAGACCTCGACCGGGGCCTCCAGGTGGGGTTGCTCCCCCTTTGTGGCAAAAGCAATGGCTACAGTCTTGTTTATATTAAGTGCAATTTTATTCTGATGACAGTATTGTTCAAGCTCCATAGCTGTTTGATGCAATGCTTGCTCTAACTCGTCAGTGGTACCGCCAGTCAGAACAGCACTAAAGTCATCAGCAAACTGGGGTTTTGGTTCCTAGTTGTATATTTTTGGCATATCGTTGACATAGATGCTGAAGAACGTGGGGCTAAGGATGGACCCCTGGGAATTCCATAAATGGAATTTTCCCAGTTTGCTTCTCCGCTACCGTCTCCTAACCGCACACATTGCTTCCTTCCCGTTAGAAAGGACTTGACCCAATTGTTTTCGGGACCTGTGATTCCATAGAATTTAAGTTTTTCTATAAGAGTGGCGTGGTTTACCGTGTCAAAAGCCTTGGTTAAATCAAAAAAGACTGCTCCTACACTCAGTTTATGATCCAGAGCATCTTCCACTGCATTTGTCACGCGAAGGACAGCAGATGTGGTTGAGTGATTTTTTCTAAAGCCATGCTGTTCAACGCACAATAAGTTGTTTCTTTAGCAACCATAGCGCGGCGCACTGTAGCCAGCGGAAAGTTCGGCTAACCTAACGAAAGTACACCTTTTAGGCCTACATAAGTAGTAACAAGGCAATATAGCAGTGTTAACAAGGTGTATAGTATAAAAGTTGGACCCCCCTAGCCAAATAAGTGCCGTTTGTAGGGGTTAGGAGGGTAAAATTCCTTTTTGGGGAAAAATTGTTGACTGCACCAATAGGGGCCCAAATGTAAACCATCCTCCTATGCCTAGGCTTACCCTTAGCCTACAAACACCTTTTTTGGGCTAAAAGCAAACCCAAGTCTGGTAAACTCACTTATACCCTAGTAGGGCCTAGGCTAGGCCTATATTCTAGGGCTTTCAACCGAATGACAAATAAATTAATATTCTAGACCGCCATAACATCACGTCTGAGTCTGATGTTGTTCTGATATAGGTCAAAACCTACATGTCAAAACCTTCCATAGCTATTGTTGCAATACAGTGCACACATCACTCAACTTTATTGACAGTGGTTTGTCCCTTGTCTTTATACAACAAATGTGCTAATTATTTTGTTTGTTTGTTTGTTCAGGAATCCATTAAAGAAGAACAGTTTAACTTGCCGACCGACACCGGCACCACCTGTAGTTGCAAATTCAGATGAACGACAGCTTGAGGAAACATTCGTAAAACTACAGGGGTAAGACTTATATATAATAACTATAAGTGCTTCTGTCAGTTGACAAATCAAGTAGGTAACTACCTACATTATTGTAGGCCTGATGGTGGTAAGACAGGCTAAGCTCCGGTGGTGTAGTGTAGTTGAAGGGACACAAGGGGACCTTCCTAACTTGATTGGCCACCAGCGTGTCCTTACCCAGAAGAGTAGCTTAATGAGGGGACATGCGCGTCTGCCCCTAAATTAAGGCAGACCTACATGGTGTAGGCTTACCTACCTATATATCTCTTGGTACAAATGAGGAAATTCAATGTCAAGTCAAGGAACATATCATTTTGCAGTCACAACAATCGTCACCAGTTACCACTAAGAATTGTTATAAAACCCAGGCCTATAACTCATTTAAAATAGTACCCCAATCACACTTTAAGAGTCGGAAAAAATATCCGGGGACCCCCCTTCCCCAGACCCCCCATTGTTCAAACTGTTCGCAAATATCAAATTGTTTTTAACGCCTTGTGGGTTGTACCTACTTGTTGCAATCGTGTTCTGCCACAGGTAGGGTTACGAGTTTTTCCAAAATAAAATCCGGGACAAAAAAAATGTTTTGCTCATTCCATTAGTAGGGCCTAAGTCTACAGGACAAGTATGCAGTAGGAGGCTATATCCTGTTGGACCATCAAATATACCTACCCTACTTTTGAGCTGCTAATAGTTAACCCATTAGCCTAGCATTAATAAACACTTGTTTTGCCTTTTGCCATGTGACTATAGATTCAAAATCAAAATTATTAATGTAGGTTATATCGTTTTATTTTTTTTCAATTTTTTTTCATTTTTTTTTTTTTATCAAGAAATGGTTGATGCGGCAGTGAGTTAGGGTTCTGCAGCGCTGTCCCCCCCCCCCCTCCCCCCCCAACTACACATTGCTAGTCACTAGTCAGTTTGGCTTCGGGCCAAGACTCTGCTGCTTTGTTTTGTTTATGATGAGATAAGATAACAAGACCACATTGTGTAATCTCATTTATATCAGCAACGCATAAGAGGCAGCTCAAGTTGTTACACTACAGTAGTGTCCAGACAGAGTCAGGGAGAGAGAGGTAGAGACAGAGAAGTCAGTTAGCTTCTATCTATTTGCAGGGCCGCGCCGCAAGTAGGCCTATTGTTGTGATTGTTCTTCATGGGACTTACAGTGGCATGTCTGCATTGCCGGCGGGGCCTTGGCTACACCCAAAGAACGTTATAACACGTTAAAAAAATAAATTAAATGAAAAAAAAATGAAAAAAATATACCTAGGCCTACATAATTATATCGATATGGCTACTCAATTTGAAAAGTTCAATATCGAATCACGATATCAATATATCCCCTTACAATATCGATATGATGTTTTTTATCGTTGGGCAGCCCTAAATATTATAGGCCTAGGTGGGAAACAAAAAAAATACAAAAAAATCAAAATGTTGAATTCCCTTTTACGAAAATTTTATCGGATCTTATCCCACATTGACATTTAAGCACTTACCACATTTTTTCAACCCGCCCCCCCCCCCCCCCTCCCCATAGTATTTTGTGGAATTTTTAGAGTTCTACAAAAGTTAAAAACTAGGCCCGAGTTCAATATTTTATTTCCATAAATTAACAAATGAAAATGAAAAATTATTTATCCCGCTGTTTATTTTGTCGGATTCTCTCCAGTCTTTACATCACTAACCCCTTACAGACTTTCCCCCACCCCTTGCTCAACTACCCCCATCCTATCCCATTCCCAATTACCCCACCCCTCTTCCCCAAAAAAATTCTTTGCCTTTTTGGTCATTTGTTTGAATTTTATCTGATATTGACATTTAGCCACCTATGACCCCCTACCAAAGTCACTCCTCCTCCACCCCCCTCTCCCTTCCCCGCCCCACCCTCTCCCAATATTTTGGTTATTGTAAAAAAAAATCAAAATACCTTTTTTACTTGGCCTTTTAGGTAATTTACCTAATTGGTTCTAATCCAATCTTAACATTTGCACCCCCCACCCCAGCCACTATTCCCCAGGATTATCCACCCCAAACGTTTAATGAAAATAATTCCTCAACATTATTTAATATTTAAAAAAAAACATTAGGGCAAAATTTTATTAATGATTGTAGGCTATGCCTAAACCAAAGATGGTACATAGTAGGCTACATATAACCTGAACTATTGAACTACAGCTACCTACATACATGTATTAAAAATTTCATTTCCACTGTAGGCCCTACCTACAATCACATGTGTATGACGATCGACCACTTCTTGGGAAGAATTAACCTGTTCCAGCTGCAGTAGGGTAGTACCAGTATATAGTAATTCAATTTCAACTTAAGTCTAGTATAGGTCTACCTTCTGTGATATCCTTTACGGGCAGGTCACGGCAACCATAAGGACACTCATAATTCCCAATCCAGCCCTGATTGAGGATTGAACTCTGGTTTACCAGATGATCGGGTTTAATTCTCAAAAAGGGCTGGATTTGATCATTTAGGGCCTATGGGAATTATGACCTAATGGTTGCCCTGCCTTAAATCAAATAAAATATTGCTTCTTGATTGTAACCCACAGGCTAGGGTATGTTTGCTTCTCGACAGCGACAGTGCACATTTGACACATTGAAACTCCCTTATATTTTCTCTGCAGTAGGGATGTCAATACCCGGAGATTTTTGTACACGGATACTCGTGATAGATGCCCGGGCTACCCTCGGGTAATAAATGTCATGGGTGTCAAATGATTCAGAAAATCACTGGCAGTTGCAAAGTATTGGTAAAAGGGCATGCATGTTTTAGTGTATGATGACTCACGATTCATGGGACCAGAGCAACTACATCAAGTGGAAAGGAACACTGATTAATGACCTTTCATGCGCATATGTTCGCAACCAAAATCGGATCGTAGGCTGCTCAAGGTCAAACCTTCCCTTTATCTTGATGCATGTACCACCGCTCCCCGCGCACTACTTCTGTTTCAGTTCATCTCATCTTTCACTTCACACCAAATATCATCCACGTTGTCACGCAATAAATATCGAACACTGAATAGCGCTGTAAATGCACAAAACAAGTAGGCCCAGTAGATTACCAAAACATTTGCTGGAATCAAACTTCACAAGGTCAAAACTTCCTAGTAGTAGGCCTACGACCTTCTCAAAGACAGTAAATACTCGTTGCTACAATCACAGCAGCCGAGCAGGAGGGGGAGGGGCATAATGACGCGGTGTATTGTCTGTTCCCTGAAAAAGATCACAATGGACAAAGGAAAAAACGGGTAATTCCGGGTAACGGGTAATGATAAATTGGACCCATCCGTACCCGCGGGCAATTGGCGGGTAACAGGTACCCATTGACATCCTTACTCTTCAGTAAACTGGTTTATTCTCTCTAGTATTAATCACTTATTGACACTTGGTAAAACAAAGCCAGTTTTGAAATCTGCCTTTGACATACTTTTTAAACACCCATATTTGCCAAGTAAGTCTAACTCTAGACCACTTGACAAATTGTATTTCGGAACAATTAGGCGCCTTGTAAATTATTTTTATTATTTTTGGAATGGAACATTGATGCAGGCCCAACAATAAACTGTATTGCCCCAGTAAATCCTAAACGAATGGTAGCCCTAGCCACAGGTTCTCTATGCCTATCCTTATAGTACCCGTTTAATGATTCTTGCTTTAAAGCAGTGTTGTTCTAATAACTAGTAGCCTGACATATTGCCGTGACCGTGAGTAACACTACCTACTGTAGGTCTAGTATAGGTCCTACATTCGCAACAAAAACCTAACTTTTTTATCTTTCTTGTGCGAAATTGGCCTCTTTAGCCATTCTTCTGTCTTGCTATCCAATATAAGACTGCCTCCTTTTCTATCCTGCTCAGTTCATTGGGCAGGGAGCCAATGTCACTCTTGAGGGCGGCGCATCTAAAGAGATGCGCTCTGTCTTGGTCATCTAAATTACAAAGTTTACAGGTGGCCGGTTCATTGGTAATGTTAAAGCGGTGCAGGTGGTGTTGCAAGACGTCGTGACCGGTTGCAAGCCGGAACTAGAAATGAATTAAAAATCTGAGTTCATTATTGTTAAAAAATATAAACTATATTTTACGAGGTTCTTTTTAGTATTTCAATTCTATAATATCCTAGTATAGGCAGTGGCGTATCCAAGAGGGGGGGGGCTGAGGGGGATTGTCCCATCCCCCTCTCCAAATCCCAGCATTACCTATTTATATTCTGCAAATCATCTAGATCTCCGCAGAAAAAAATACATAGCTATTCATTAGGCCTATTTCATTTCTCTTTTCTTTTTCTGTCTAGCAAAGCACCTTAATTTCTTCTAAAACACATAGGCCTAAAAAGTAATAACCACTTAAATTAGGGATGGTAAAAAGCGGGTAATTTCCTAAACGTTTAACCCCTTGAAATAATCGCGTTTAAACGTTTTAAACCCCATTTTCTAAAAAAAAAAAATATATAAATTTTAGGTATGCAGAGGCCTAGGTTCTACAACAAAAATCATAACGTTGTACTTAAGACCGGCCGACGAACAATTTTCCAATGGTTTTATTCTCCCTCTCGCATTAAATGACCCGGCACTTCCACCATGTGCAACAAACAAAATGTCTTAATACAGCCTGGGACCCGGCACCTCCACTAAAATGAAGCACTTTTAGAAAATTATCGGCCTAATTTGTTAGTCCGTGTTTGTGTAGACTCCAAAAATGATAACAAAATAACATTCACTTATTTTTTTTTTTTTTTTAATTTACTTGTTTTGCAAATTTAATAACCTCTAACCATCCACTAAACATTTAAACGCCCCATCCCTAACTTAAATATGCATTTTTTTAAAATTGCATGTGGTGCTATTGTGAGGGACATCCCTCCCCCCCCCCCTCATTGGTCCGTTTCTGGAGCACGTTTTGCAGTTAAATGCTACTCATGGCAAAACCCTTGGAAGTATATTCCTGCATATGCCACAGCTAGTAGGCAAAGCGTATTGAAACTAGGGATGCACATCGATACTTTTTTCATTATCGATTATTGAAATGGTACCTAATATTATTATCGATAAAAAATTCAAGGCCGTTCCGACATAGATGGAATCTCAAATGTGGTAAATGAAATTCAAAACAAAACAACCTCATGCCACTCGCTGCCTTGTCCTGTCTGTGTTGTCATTCTTTTTAAATCCCGCTGTCGGTAAGTACGCTCCCAATTCCCAAACATAAATCTGGAGCAAGTCACATTTGTGACATATCTCTTGTCTGCCCAAGCGGGAAATACATATTCCATGTTTCGGGCCGCTCTTTACCAATTTTTGATATTTCGATAATCGATAATAACTTTTGATTGTTGATTTTTGAAATTTTATCCAATATTGATTTTGATTATTGATCGATAATAAGGTTGCCCATCGATATCGATACCCTACACACAATTTATTTTGACATCGATATTTTTTATCTACATCGCGGTATTTTAAAAAAATTTTAAAGTACCAAAAGTGCGTTAAAAACATGTAAAAATGAAAAAAAGGCGGTTTTGTGTAGCTTCGGCATTGAGTAATTCTGCAGTATCCAGCCGGCATCGCGTCGTTTGCTGCCTAGAGTGCACTCGGCACAGCTCGAACTGGACATCTCTAAACTAGCCTACATTGTGTCATCTATGTTGTAAGTCGAGATGCCGTTTATTCCCTCACGCTGCCTGTATTTTGCATGCTTCTGCAATATCTGTAAGCGGTCCGTTTGGCGAGGACAATAGACCTCGACTTCATTTATGTACAGCATGTGTCATTCAATGGGCGTGGCGATGGGAAGACGCACATGTTGGGGGAACTGCCGAGGGAAAATATCGATATCGTTTGGCCATTTTTTTCCGATATCGATAATGAATTTTCATATCGTTGGGCATCCCTAATCGATAATATTGATTATCATGTGCAACCAGGGCTCGAATTTAATGCTCGCCCGGTCGCCCGAGGCGGGTGTATTGTTGCGCGGGCGAGTAACTTTTGGAAATCACTCGCCCGGTGGGCGAGTGATTTTTTTGGTGAGCCGTAACATTAAATGCATACATTACGTTTCAAACTACGCAGTCAACAAATATGTGGCGGTATTTACAAGGAGTTGATAACTCAAAAACAAGAAACAGAAACCTAATCCAACTGCAGACGATGCAAAATATGAGAAGAATCGTGTGCGCTTATTTTCAAGAACGCTGGCTAACAGAACACACGTGGCTACGTTTTGACCAACAACTAAATTTTATGTTTTGTTCTGTTTGTGAGATATCTAACGTAAGAGATAAACACGGTACATTTGTAAAGGCATTGAATTGATTAAAGAAGGCTTTAGGCCTAGCCTTCTTTAATCAATGGTAAAGGGTAGCCAAATATTACGTAATTATTCATTATTACGAAATTACGTATTTACGTTATAGTAGAGTAGGCCCTAGTACTAGTAGTGGTTTGGAGTAGGAATACGGACTAGTGTTTTTAATTTCGGACTAGTAAGTTTACAAGAACACTCGCCCTGAGGGCGAGTGCCAAATATTTTAAAATTAGAGCCCTGTGTGCAACCAGGCTTGTTACGATTTTCCCCAGCCCAGTTAAACCCAGTGGGAATTACCCAATAAAACCCACTTGAAAAAACCCATCAGAAAACCCATGGCTGTGTTTTTTCAGGAATCTTGTCCAATTCTCCAAAATGAGAGATGATATTGTACAATTATTAACAATTATGTTAACATTTCACATCTAGGCCTACTTTTTGATCAAATTTGAATTTAATCATTACTTGACCAAACTTAGAATATTTGTTCATTTTGATATCTACCGACTTGAGACTTGGACTTTCTTGGCTTGGAGTTAGATATGGGTAAATTCTAGTAGGCTGTGGAATATTTCACTTCCTGTTTGAGCTACGGTATAAAAAGAATGGGAATTTTTAAAGGACAATGCCAATGTTTTTTGCTGGTTCGCCTGGATTCTCCGCCAGGTTCGCATTTAATCAAGGTTTGGTCACAGGACTCTTTACATTGTGGTCCCAGTGGAACTTACACATGGCGGTGACCAAACATCGATCGTTCTGTACTCTGGTGGAAAATCTGTCGCCCACCACAATAATGATGCACTGCCGTCAAAATGTTAAAAATTCCTATTTTTATTTATTATATTTTTATTTATTTACCTCTAACAACAGGTATCAAAACCCACAAGTGTTAGGTATAACTAAAACTAAACAATTCAAAACAATACAAAATATGTTAAACATACAAATCATTAAATACCTATATGAACAAGTATGATAAAATTAAAATGTTACAACAAATACAAACAAGAAAAATTGAATAACAAAAGAATATATATAAAAAAACTGCTAAAAGCCCAAGATGAATGAAGGGGGAAAAATGAGGTTATAAAATACAAAACTGGTGAAAAGTTGATAAGGTGACAATAGTGATGAGTCATGTTGGTAAAGTGGCATAAACAGCTTTAAATAATTGAAGTTTCATGTGGTTGATGTCAATTTCTGGATTAATAGCTAATAATTTGTTGTAGGTGTCTTGTAAATCTTGAAGGGATATGAAAGTTTATATCTTGAAGTAGGTCCGTGTTGATGAAGTTATGGAGAAGTTTGTAAAGGAAAATTACGACGGTTGCACTACGACGACTTTCTAGTGTTGGAATTGATTGTTGTTGACAAAGTGTAGCATAATGTGATCGGTGAAAATTTATATTATTTTTATAACAAAGAAAACTTACAAATTTGTATTAAATATGTTCAACTTGCTTAATTTTGGTAACGTGATGTGGATTCCACACAACAGTGGCATAGTCAACGTGGGGTCGAACCAAGGATACATAGGCCTACAGCTTTCTTGTAGTTCTGGGTGAGAAGTTAGCGGCACAATTTCGTTTGATAAAACCAAGAATCTTAGTGCTTTTTGAAACGACGCTAAGGTGATCATTAAAGAAAGATAGAGGACATCTGTAACTAGGTCTCTGATGAACATTTTGTGCAGCATCATGATTTTGATAAATAAAAATTAATACTGTGACACCCGATCTTCTGCGTGTGTGGAGATTAGTTGACCATTGTATGAAAAATAAAATAGTGATCTGTGGAAATTTACTTTTTAGTATATGTGATTAAACAAAAAAAACACCTAAATTGTATAAACCCAATCAAAACTTTTAACAGAGTAAGTGTGTGGTCTTTTAACCACTTAACATTGGTATTTGACAGGGCTGGGTGACCAAGGTCCTACAGCTTCCAATAGTTCATGGGTGTGAATATGCGACAGTTTCGCAGATTAACTAAGAAGATCTTGGGTTGCTTTCTTTTGGACCCCGCGCTCTAAGGGATCATTAAAAGAAAGACACGAGGACATTGTATATGGTATTGAGTGAATTTCAAAAATTTTAGTGTTTGCATTAATAGTATGTATTGGTTACTAATAATTAAAAGTCAAAATAAGATTTTGCTTGTGGTTCAACATTTCTGTGTTTGAAGATTATTGACTTGACTTTTGTTGATAAATATTATAAACCATTATAGCTGTCAATATATTTTACTTATATTGGAAATAAAGCATGAATTTTAAAATCATAAAAAAAGACTACTACTTAAAACCAGGTACTCTATCTTAAACCTGTTTTTTTTTATTAAACCTGCCCGGTCTGGGCTTTTTCTATAAAATTGGGTTTTTTACAACCCTGTGTGCAACCCTAATTGAAACTATGGTAGGTCTATCATTGGTGTAATACACATCTAACGCGGTCCTGTTTATGTTTTAGAATTGAAGAGACTACAAAGAAACTTCAAAAGGAGATGAAAAAGTACATAGAAAGTGCAACAAGTGCAAGCAAATCTGAGCAGAAAATCACATCCGATTTAAGTACCAGTTCCTTGTGCCATCGAAATGAAAATTTACGTAAACTAGTTGAAGATTATCACACGGTTGCATTTCAAGTTTGCGAAAGTGTACAAGAATTGTCTACTGTTTCCCAGAGAACGTTTGTCGAGCCTCTAAAAACTTATAAAACCTTTTTTGTCAGTATCGATTCAGCATTTCATCGTAGGGAACAACTTGTTCACGAGTGGCGCAATCTTGTGACGCGCGTTAAAAAGTTAGAAGATCGGGAACGAACTGCTAACAACATTATTAAACTAGATAAGGAACGTCGATCATTAGCGACGGCTGCACTGGAGTTAGCTGGGTGCCACGAAGCTTTGGTCGCGGAGCTACTTCAGTTCATTGTGAAACGTAAAGACTATTTCACGCCTTCTTTACAGTCTCTTATTCGATCCCAACTGGAGTACCACGGCAACACGACGAGGTTGTTCACTCACCTTCTTCCAGAGTCGAGCAAAACAAAAGGAACGCCTTCTTCATCTATGATACCCGAAGACCAGTATCAAGAAAGTGTTCAGAATAAATTAGCACAAATTCGAGCCTTGTCGATTGTAAAGCAATAGACCAAGCATCATTGATTTAAAGTCACAATGTCCTTCGAAATTTCTTTAATGTGATTTTAATTTTATTCTTAATTTTATTAAGGCAGCCAAATACAGAGCAAGCTCCACAAATGGGGTGTAGGCATTGGACTAGATTATTTAAGCCCTAGGCAAGCTTCCACTAGGCCTTTTAAACAGGCGGCTTGAATATGGTTAGACAAGTTTTAGAAACAATCAGTGTGTCAAAGTGGGCTACTAAATAGGGATGGCATCAAGTAGGGCTACTCGAATCCAAATAGGACCCGAATTCGTTCTTAGGATTTAAATCTTGTACCGTACTATTAAGAAAGTGTGAAAGGGGTCATTCCACCGGGCTACGGTTCTATACATACTTGTTATTGGTAGAGACTAGAGATATGTTTTTTTAGCATTTAAATTTAAAATATTCTGAATATATTTTTCCAAATTAAGCATTTTTTACCATCTATTTCTTCCTTCCTTGGTGTTTCTTGCAATTCTGATGGTAAATGATTAATTGTGATTGATTGCGTCGGGTCTACGGCTTGGCTTGGTTGCTTTGGTTTACTGTCCCCCACTGAAAATCAGTTATATAACTGAGATGGTAGACTCTAAATACGTTGTTTATTTTGTTTGTTGTTTTTGAACATTTCAATTCAATATAGCCACATAAAACATGAGAATACATTGCTAAACTAAAACTTGTTCTAGTTTGGTACGGTAAAACATTATTGTTAGTAAAATTAGCACTTTGTAGTGATTTACAAAATACTGTAGTAAAATTTAATACTAATATGTTCACCGCGGCAATTTAGCATCTAAAACTTAAAATGCTAAAACAAACTCATCTCTAGTTATTGCTTGGCTATCAGGTCATTTCACACCTTTCTTAATATATTATTTGCGCTGCTAAAGTTGTAATGTTTCATGATTTGAATCTTGTTTGGGACACACAACATTGTACAACATGTACAAACTAGGTAAAACATTGCCCATATTTTGTTGTCACAAATTTCATCGATTGGGTATGGTAGTTTTCATGCCTTTTACATTTTCATTTGTAGTCATCATCATTATCCATTGCCGTTTCCTGCTTCTGGCAGGATCAGCTTGGGTTTATCAACCAAATTTTACCATTTCATTCAGAGTCTATCTTCCCACAATCGTATCTCTTCCACACCTTCCCGGCTCTCTCCTCTCCTGCTATAGTATTCTTCCATCTTTTCCTTGGCCTACCCTGTCTTCTTCTTCCTTCTTTCATACATTCTCGTGGGCATACAATCTTCCACCATTTGTTTCACATGTCCATACCATCTCAACCGTGTCCTTCCTATCCGGTCACTTAACTTCTCTACACCAGGCCTTTCTCTGATGTCCGTGTTTCTTAATCTTTCCCGTCTCGTCTTGCCCGTGCTGTACGCTCCTCACGAATCTCATCTGTGCCGCCTGCATCTGACTCTCCTCTCAATCTCCTATTTAATTTCATCCATATAGGTGTGCCATGTTTCCGTTTGTTAAGGTGCTATGGACAACACGTGTGAGTTACTTTGCTTGTCCTTCAGTTCAATTTAATTTGTTTTATCTTCGTACTAAAGTGGCCAGAAACGTATATGAAGTCGTCTTCTAACTGACGGATATTCGGGTAACCTCAATCCAAAAGGCGCTGGAACCGGATCCATATTTTGCTTCCTGTTGTCATCCCTACTACTTGCGAAAGGATTACATACTTTACTATTCCAACTTGCAAATACTACTAATAAGTGATAATATGCATACACGTATCAGCACATAATCACATGTTTATCTACATTGCATAGCGGATAGCAGTATTACAGTCGTGAACAAAGACTAGCCAGCCAGCTGTGCCACCTGAAAGCACCCACTTTCTCTTTGTTTGCAAACTTAGCCAGTTGTATTTTTAATTGGATGAGCAAAGCAAATAAAGCAGACTCAATTTGTCTAGCCCGAGTGAAAAAGCTTTGGTGTTTTTTTAGCTTGCTAGTTTGTTTGTTTTTCTGTGTTGGCCATATTTGCACGCTTCCTGCCAAATGGC
The DNA here is from genome assembly GCA_024449915.1 of Sweltsa coloradensis. Taxonomy (NCBI): domain Eukaryota; kingdom Metazoa; phylum Arthropoda; class Insecta; order Plecoptera; family Chloroperlidae; genus Sweltsa; species Sweltsa coloradensis. The sequence continues at coordinate 924,488 of JAMZAV010000395.1, forward strand.
TAATCTTGATTATTTTTTTTATTTTACCTTCAAAATCTTGAAACTTAGACCTGCCATGTGTTTTACTACAATGTAATCAAAGCAATATAGGCTAGCTCGTAATATTCTCAGCAATATTTTTCAACTTCTACGTTTTTTACATTGTGTTCTTTGTATTCTACTAACAAAGTACCAAGTACCCCACGAGAATAAAAACTAGAGGTTAATAAAATTCTTGGGTTAGTCGTCTTGTCGATTAGTTACCCATCTTATTGAAAGAAACTGAATTGATTATTGATTGTTTTGGGAAATAGGGGTGGGCAAACCCAATGTTTTTAGGGTGAAATTGGTGAAAACTTTCTGAAAACAATATCAATAAATCTAAATTGCCATAGTGAGTAACTTATAGCGTACCTACATGAAAACTTAACTCTTGATTGTGTGTAGTCAAATGAGCAAGAATTTTATTCTTAAAACAATTTTTTTAACTTAAACTTTGTTCGAACTCCTTGTTCAAGTTTGTATTTTGAATGTTTCCCCACCTACAGGTCTGCCAAGAAATAATGTTTTTAATTATTAAATGGCAACCACACTAATTTTGATTTAACACTTTTGTGTCTATTCAAGCCTATGCTATAAGGGATGTGATATTGTACCTGTGTAAATTTTTAGTATATCCTAGTTTGTATTTATTATTAAGATTCTCAGATCTAGAACTACGGCTAGGGTTCAAAGATAGCGATTCAGAATGCAAAGTTTTTGCCCAAAAGTCATTCTTGACCCATATTAATTTAAAATTGGACGACGCCCAATTGGACCCTTGCAACTTGAGGAATATCTTGCCAACATTTAGCTTAATATTTTGATGAAAATATTAAGTAAAATAATACGTGATACAAATAAGAGTAAAGGTACGTTGGGGCCCAGATCCCTCGCAGTCGTTAGGAATTGTTATTGTTGTTATTGTTATTGTTATTGTTAAAAGAGGATAAGACTTACTTACCGTACCTACATGTTAAATCATTTTTTTTTCTTGTGCAAAGTTGGCCTCTTTAGCCATTCTTCTATCTTGCTATACAATCATTTCTGGTTTATTCTTAACAAATTGTTAGGCCTATAAGAAATTATAACAACAAAATACTTATTACGGACCAATAAGACGTCGACAATCCTTACGGCCAACCAATCATAAGTCGTAACTTCATTATGACAGACCAATAAAATAGTACTAACCAATCAGAGTCTTGGATTCCTAAAACAATAACAAGTCCTTACGACGGTGTGGGAACCGGACCTCACTGTTCAGCATTGTAGGTGCATAGCTTTACAGGCGTTTGGGCATTGGCCAATTACGATCAGACGTGGAATTTGAGGCAAAAGGGTTTTGGTGCATCTCAACTTGTTCATGTTTTTGCATGCAACTCTCTCCCACAATGCAATGCACATTAAGGTTGTTTATTATTTGAAGTTGATTGACAAGTGTGTTTTGAACTTGTTTTTTTGTAAAATTTTACTGCAGTTTTTATTTTGTTATGGATACAACACAACGTTTGATTCAAGTTGTATGTTGTTAATAACTATGCCAATAACATAACATAGTGACTTCTAGGGCTGCCCAACGATATTGATAATTCAATACGATATCGATATGATGTTTTTTATCGTTGGGCAGCCCTACTGACTTCCACCTCCACATTGTCATCATAGCGATCGCGTGCCATAGCTTGGTTGTGTGAATCCTTTTTAAAGTAGGCTTAAAGCAAGCAACGTCAAACAGTTAACACGTAACGATGAACGGATCGCGCACCAAACGTATGTAAAGCTTTGCCTACAACGTCAAACAGTAAATGCACCATGAGCAATATGCGATATGAGATTCAACAGCTAAGTTCACTAGAAATTCAAGATATTATATTGAAAAAGTTGGTTTTGGTGCACTACACACTTTCCCGTCATATTATTTTATTTTATATTCAATTATTTGCAGCTATAAGATTATAGAAATAAATTGTAGCCGGTATAAAGGGCAGCACATAAGCCTTGTTTTGATATTATACACTTACGTACAAATATTTTCAATGTTTTCTTGGGCACTTCTATATCAGGTTCACATTATTTATTTAGGCCCTACTACTTGTAAAGATTACGTTCAAGGCTTGGCTTGGTGGGAACTCTCAACTAAATTATAGTCATTACATCAGAGCAACATGGAACACATCCATACATTCTAATGAAAAAAAAACATCAATTACTCAAGGTTTGAATTTTGAAGTAGATGTTTTTTTCTCTCGTTTACCTAAGTAGGGTACTTGATTTATTAGTGTTTTGCTCATCGGGAAAATTATCAACAGTTATGATACTTCCACGAGAAGTTTTCATATTAATAAATTGGTACTATCCATTGGCTTACATTTTCAATATAGGAAATAGAAATCAACATTTGTTTATTTACATGTAGACTAGTCAGAATTTCTGTTGCCAAGAGCCTTGCTATATATAATTTGATTAAATTTATTTCAAGAAAAATTGAATACTGTAGGTGCAATCCCTACAAATGACTGATATTTGTACTCACTTTTTAATCACGTTCAACACTAACCCACTGTTACAATGTCCTTAATTATCTAGGCCTACTGCTTCATTTAGTACTTAAGTGTGACTGTGTTAATTACTTGTTGTATACGTACTGGTCCGTCGGTCACTAACGCACTGTAAAGTGTTTTTAAATTGTTAGGTTTGTTTGATGGTATTGCTTATCAAGTTTATTTACCTATGTTTGGCCCTAATGCGTGCTTTATTTAAACAAATTACTAAAAGCCTTGCATAACCTACACCAAGTGAAGTTTGTAAATTATATTGTGTAGATGTGTGTAGTATGTAGATCTAGATGTTATTCTACGATTGAAAGGCTTACAGTTAATCTAATCGACCTATGCTGAGAAAGTACGACTGGATATTAACTGAAAAGTGGAAGAGGTGTTAGCATTCATTGGATGAAAGAAGTCCTGGCCCGTTAAGATTACATTAATTATTATTAATATTCCCCATTTTGGTCAGCACTGGGTTCCAAAGTTTCTGACAGATTTTTACAATGGTCTTTAAATGAAAATGCATAAGTTTTGGATTTTAACACCAAAGGAAAATAGGTACCTAATTCTTATCACATTTTGCACTTTTCTTCTGATAAATGGCCTCGCTATAATAACGTTATCAGTTTAACAGAGTTACTTTCCAGTAAGTTAAGTTTTATTGCACGTGTAATGGTAATGTTTATATGATTTAAAAACTTGCCTGTCTGGGTATGATATCGGTACCAATATAATTTTTTACATGCACATTCTATACTATAATAGCAAGTAGTAGCAATTCTTCGCTTTTTGACTTGAGTGTAGTTGAAGTGAGTTGAATTTATGTTAAAAAATTAATTGTACTATGTATTTTATTTATCAATTATTGCCATGTATTGTTTGCTTGTAAGTGATATTGTAAATATGAAAGCAAATTGAAAAATATACACTATTTTTGTCACTGGTTTGCACTTCATTTCTTCACGTTCAACTGCTGGTTTACCTAGTGCAGCGCATTGCATTGACTGTAACCAAATGTGTTTGTTTTTAATTTGTTGGTCTGTCTGGGTCTGCAATCCCTACAAATGACTGATATTTGTACTCACCTTATAATCACGTTTAACACTAACCCACTGTTACAATGTCCTTAATTATCTACTGCTTCATTTAGTACTTAAGTGTGACTGTGTTAATTACTTGTTTATTATTTTATCATATCCTCATTAATTAATATTGGATGTAAATATTTTCACATGATATAAATATAAGTAATATATTTCTGAATGTGTTACAACTCAATACATAAAAGGCAGGGTTTCCGTTAGAAAAATCCCATGCTGTCAAGCGGTGGCATAATACGATTAGGGCACTGGTCCAAAGTGTGGCTTTATGAGCAGGGGGGAAATAGCTTGTCAGCTTTGGAATACAATAATTTGCTAATTTTCTATAATTTTATTGTAGTTGCATTTTTTAATTGTTAACATGGTATGTATGTTTATTCCACTGCCTCCTAGATGCTACTCGTGACGAGCCAAGGTCCCCTAGATCCCGCTGCCGCGCACAGGCCGATGGCCAAGAGTTCGCAAAACCTCCACTAGGAGTAGATCTAGGGGACCTTGGTGACGAGCAAGGTCCCCTTCTCAACTCATGGAAGATGAGATGTGATTGGATTTATCCATGTGATCTTTCAGATTTGACAGCTACATTGCAATCTTCTGTTGGATTTATGTCATGGAAGTCAACATTCACAACAACTAGCAGTTTAGTAAAGGTTTGTTCTGTTGTACCGGTGGCTCAATTGGTAGAGCTATGGCACGTTAAGCCGGAGGTTCTGGGTTCGAACCCCAGTCGGGGCAAACTTTTACGACAACTGCTATGAACCAATAATAGTAATAATAATAATTATTATTATTATTATTATTTTGAATATAAGGTTTTTAAGCATAAGCCCGCTAAAAGGACATAGTTATTGATTCATAACAATTGTCGTATTTTTATTATTATTATTTGATCAAGAGCGAGTGTTTGCCCAGGTGCCCATCACTAAAGTATTGAACTAAAAATAGTAAAAGTGGGGCATACGATATTCACGAGGAATATTTCTTCGATTGAACCCAAAAACATGGCAGGTCCAAGTTCACAGATTTCGAAGGTACCGTTTGCCCGATAGAGAGCGAACAAAGAGACAAAATTACAAAAAAAAAGAGCTATTTTTATTGGGGTAAGCGTAATCATTGATCAATGGCGTAATAAACGTATTTGCTACGATCATCCAATAAGTAAAATTAGCAGCATTTCATAGCAATTTAGTACCAAAGCGATTCAGCAAAAATCATTATTTTGTGTGTTTAAAATAAGGCAGCCTTTAAATAAAGGCAATAAACAATCGCAGCTGGCGGAACTTCTTCGGTTGGGGGGTCCAAAATAAAATTAGCATGTGTTTGCTGTTTTATTAACAAACAAAACCTTCAATGTTTCTATTTTTGGCGAAACTCCTTGCAAGTCCTTTGTATTTTAATTAAAAACGTTGAAGGTTTTGTAGGTTTATTGTTTTGTATTTCGGAGTATTTTAGTGAAAAACAAGACGTTTTTATTTGGGACCCCGCCACCCCAACCGAAGAAGTTTCCAGCTGGCCGATGATGGTCAAGGCCTCCTCTCCGTTGCCGCGAAGAAGAAGACGAGCCGACACAAACAAATAACCTCAATCACGAAACTTATGGCGTCACTACCTGCCAAAGACTTTCCTGCAATATTACGGTAAATTGATTAATACAGATAACTTATATGCTGTAATATTTAGTTGGAATATGTACTTTGTCTACTAATAAACATTTTAAAAATTGTTTTAGGTCTTGGAGTCGTCTAAATGCTATTTTCCAGACCCGTTGGTGAGCTGTTCCAAACCCACCTGCCCATGGTGGCACCGGCCCTAGTCAACTCCGTAGGCCTAGGCCTAGCCCTAGATGCTGTAAGTTTTGATGATTGTGTGCCTTCTTTCTGTCACTTAATATTAACCAATTAATAATCTTAAGCATTGTAGTTACCTTTAGGGGCTAGGCCTAGGGCCTTATTGTTGGTACGGTAACTTACTTTTGCAGTTTGAGTGAGGCAATTAACTTAAAAGTAGATTGGGGGAGCGCGTTTGTTTTACAATATTATCATTATTAGGACCTAGGCCTAGCCGAATAGTGTTCTTTGCCGTTCTTGGTCTCATTACTTGGTCTTGTTCTTATTCTTGGTCCGATTCCTGGTCTTGTTACTAGATTGCTTCATGCATTTTATCTTTAATTTATTTATGTAATTTATCGGACGTATCGTAAACAGCCGCCATGTTCTAGTACTAAGAACAAGATCAGGTGTCCTTTTCCGATTCTTGTTCTCATTCCCAGATTTCGGCGAGTCTCGATCGTGCGCTCGACTATTCGGATGCTACTAGCTACGTCATGGATATCATGACGCCTAACGGTGACGTAAAACGAGAATAAGACCAGGGAATGAACGCGTTTTGGCACTATTCGGATAGCTCCTAGGTATTAGGCAGGCCTATTATTATTAAAACATACGCACTTTGCGCGCCCCCCCACTCCCCCCCCAACCTACTTTTCCCCTTGTTAAAGAGTTGCCAAGTACTCCAACTGCAAAAGTAGCAAGTTATGCCCAGTTCACAGAGTCGTAGTCGTAGCCCCTGGTCCTAGTCGTAGTCACAAGCAATGCTTTTAACAAAGAACTTTGCGTAAAGATAGTCATTTATTGTCGAAGCTCTTTGGCATTTGGATGTGACGTCATCCACGTAAAACCTTGATAGAAACGGGAACCGGAAGTAGTCTCTCAATTGACTCTCAACATAGTAGCGCAACTGACTCGAGAAGGTATCATCTCATTGGTCGGTTGTTTGTAGGCCTAAGTGGCGTTTCAAGCTCTGATTCGCTCGTCGTAAGAATTTGTTGTTTAGTCGTAAGAAAGATGAAAATTTTCATCTTTCTTACGACTGTGACTAAGACTAAACCATACGACGTGTTCCCTATATTTTACTATTGCTTGTGACTAGGACTACGACTAAGACTACGACTTTATGTGAACTGGCCATTACCTTATTGCCAGAGTTGGGGAGTAACTTAACGATAGTAACGCATTAGCGGTAACGCATTATTTTTTAGTAACTTTTAGGGTAACGCATTACTTTTTCAAAATCGTCAACTTTTTAAAGTAACTGATTGTTATTTTCGGTAACTTTCAATAAACGTTAGGCCTAAGTTGAAAGTTACTTTTGTTTTGCGCAGCCTTTACTTTGTCGAAATAAATTGCATTCATCAGGATACGTCTCCACATCTAGTTTTCCAATAGGGAATTCTTGTCCAAAGACTCGTTTCCGAGAAAATCTCGCATCAGTCGTCTGAGGGACGGCAACCCCCTACCCCTACGTTAGGGCAATGCTTTTTTGGTGCCATTTTTGTTTCTGTCATAAATTCACAGCCCGAGTTTCCTCTAGGGCACATGTATAGTAGTGCGTTATATAAGCTTGTTATACCTCAATAATATTCATCGTCGTACAGTGTAGCCTAGTTTTTCGTTCCATTCAGTGTTTGTAAAAGTTGAATCTAAGTAGTAGAAACACAATAGTGGAAGTGGCCTGTAGTCAGTGTAACCTATGTAAATTTACATTAAAGTCAGAGTAACCCACACATAACAAAAACTTGTAAAAATACAGCCAAACCTTACACACTCAAAAGAAATGAGATCTAAAAGAAAGGGCCAAGCTCATCTACCCTTCCACATTTGTGCATTCTTAATTCATAAACGTACAGTGTCCCGTAACAACACCCTTGAAAAGCTTAGCAAAATAGAATTTGCAACTATTAATAGACGATTACGTAAAGTCTCTGCGCATGCCCGAACTCTGCAAGGAATTCTGGGTAGTGTGTTGCAAGCACAGCCAACTAAATCTTAAATTTTCAACAAAAGCCATCAATCATTGTTTACATTGAAGAAAACACAGCCTTCTGTTCAGAGGTTTTTATAAAGTTCTGAGCAACATGATTCCCAGCATGCAATGCGCGACACAGAGTGCGCTGATGGTTTACGAAATCGTCTTTTTAAACGTAATAGTTCATCCAAATTCTGTTTTACTAATTAATTTTAACGTAATGGTCAGGCAAATTCTATTTTGCCAAGCTTTTCAAGGGTGTTGTTACGGGAAAATTAAGAATGCGCAAATGTGGAAGGGTAGATGAGCTTGGCCCTTTTTTTTAGATCTCATTTCTTTTGAGTGTGTAAGGTTAGGCTGTATTTTTACAAGTTTTTGTTATGTGTGGGATCTCATTACTTTTTCAAGTTCCTCCATTGCAAAATTATTTGTTAAAATATAATAAATTTATCATCAAAGTTGATTTAATTGCTATGGTATTACCAATTAACAATAGAATGAAAAAATAAAGTGGTACAAAGATTTGCTTTTTGTAAACAATGTAGTCGATTATTGTCACGTAACTATAGTTACTTGTTGATTGTATGCCTGTATAAGGCTTATTTTAAAACCTTTATTTGGAAGCCTTCCAGCAATTTTTTAAAACTTTTTCTTTCAAAGGGAATTACATCACTATTACCTTAATGTCCATGTAAAATATGAACGTTGTAGCCCTACCCGTTTGGTCAGAATCGCCGGGCAATTAAAACTGACGAATTAGGTAGTAGTAGCCAGTAGTAACTAACGTCCTTAAAGTGATTTTGAGCATGTTTCAAGTCATATTTTCACCAAGAAGGAATGCTCGTAGCCCTACCCCAAGTGCCCCAGGGCGGGGCACATGTAAACAAGCTGTGCTGATGTCAATTGTATAACCTTTTTGAATGACAATTAAGTTTGTTTCATTTAATAAGAGATGGATTAACTTTACTTAATGTTATATTCACTCAGATCTACTGGAAATGACCAAATTAGACGCTGCTCGAGCAGTGCTGGTAAGCAGCAGCAGGGTGGGTTCAGGTTTTATCTAGGTTAGGTCCCTAACGCTTTGAAAGAATCCTTCTGCCTCTAGACCTTGTCCTTAAACTCTACCTATTGATAATAAGGCCTAGTTTGGTTACTTTAAAATATCTAGTCTGTATAGGCCTAGTATGTGATAGCAAGTGTTTACATGTGCCCCTAACCTCATTTTTTTCCAAATCAAGATTTTATCAAATAGTACTATGATTTATTTAGATTTTGCAGCCAAGTTGTGCATAGGCTAATGTAGTTAGATAGTGAATGAACTTATTTGATCAAGTTTCAACCTGAATGTATACGCGTTTCCAAGCAAAGATAGATGGCAGCACTAAAACGCAACATGTCGGACCGACCGGTGAGACAGGCGAGCTGCTACGGCGGGGGCGCTGTATATTCAGTTAGGTTCAACTTGATTTTTCTTACATTTCTGATCATTTGCGAAAACATTGTTGATTGTGTCATATCTTCCGCGTATTTTATTAGTAAAATTCGTAAGTTTTTTTGGGGATCGGCTATTATCGGGGAATTAAATGGCGTTTTAAATTACAACAAATAATAGAGATTATTTGTTGATATTAGCTCGAAAAGATCAAACCACACCGTTGAACTATTAAATACAGAAAAAGTGTATCAAATAATGTTGAATGATGAAGATCGATGATATTTTGCCAAGAAAATGTTGCCCACCATTACTTGATATCTAAAAATCAAAAGAGCTTAGCTAGCAAATTATAGCCCTTACACTGTTTTGCACGTTTTCTACATCGTTTTACAATGTAAACGCAATCGGAGTAGGCCTATATAATGTATATTTATCTACTACACACTTAGGACTACTGTTTTTTTTTAATAATGGCATGGGCTATTGAATAGCTGATGGCCTATTTTTATTATTGTTTTGTATGTCAATAATGGCATGACGCGTCATTCTGCAGACAGCTTTAAAATCTTGTAGGTCATATCATTATACTAATTATTCTTTTGTTATAATATAAATCGTATTTATTATGATATTATGTATAATATTATGTAATAAATGAACAATGACGGTAAACGGTATATGTAGGCCTACATTAATTATGTAAGGTAGAAAAGGAGTTGGGATTAGTGCATAAGCCCTAATACAATTATTATTATTTTGTTAGGTATTGTTTTGTTATTATTATGACTATTTATATTAAATTATCATAATAAAACTTAAGAAGTATATCTCAATTAAAAGTGCCATAAAGCGAGCGATATTGTATGTGTGTGTTTACTATGAGTTGTGAACATTCTTGACGGTTTGAATTTGATTAAGTATTTATCGTACCCTGTTAGTCTATATTTAGTATATAGCCTATAAATACCAATGATTTATTATGATATTACAATAAGAGAATTGTAATATGGATACAAATGCCATCCTCGGTGTCTCATGGGTGCATGCGCAGGTCTGAATATAGTAATATTATTCTGGTGGACATGGTCTCGAATCCCGCATATTTGAGAGCGATTTTATCATTTTGGTGCTGCCCCATGCTTTTGATAATCATCAATTAACAACATTTTGGGAGAGCAACGACAATGTACCTGTGATTGTACATATTTATAAGTGACAAACACGGAATGACGTGTTCTTCAGGTAAGCACATAGCGCGCTCCTCCGACTATCACTGATCGGACAGTTGCAGTTTTTCGCCACCAGGTAGCAACCCCTTTTGCTTGGAAACGCGTATAGGCCTAGATAATATTAATAATAATTATTATTAATCATAGGGCCAAAGTTAAAATATTTACTTGTTGTACCAGGGTTCCTGATTTTGTCGATTTTTATTAAAAAAATCAAAAATCATGATTTTTTTAAATTTTGATGTAATCGGACTAGGCCTATTATTTATTCAATTGAAATTCTAGACTGGTGTAGGCCTAGGCCTATTAGGGGCCTATAGGCCTACAATTTATATGCAAAACCCTCCTCTTGTTTATTTTGGGCCCTGTTTAGGCCAACCAGGTACGGGTCTAGGCCTACTACGTAAGAAACATGAAATAAAAAGTTTTTAGGGAGGGGTGGGTGTAAACATAGCTAGGCCCTAGCTGCTAGGGCATATTATCTGTCAATTTGGTGAAAATTAATACATATTTAATTATTAATCACATTAATTAGGCCCTACACACATAATTACAGATGGCTCTTGATCCTTTTTTGTCTGGAGAGATAACTTGATCAAATTCTAGCCACACAGTATGTCGTTTTCTCCCTGAAGAAGTCACATTAATTTCTTTTTTCTTCTTACCAAATACCAAGTAGTTATTAAAAAACAATAACAGTATTTTTGTCTGATCCTTTACAATCCTTCACTCCATGGCATGACAGTAGGCCTATTTATAGCACAGTTGGCCACACACTTGTCAAGTCTTCATGAATGTGTGGGGGGTTCCCCTAATGCCGCTTTATCTTCTAGATACGTAGCGCGTTTAGACATTTATTAGGGCTCACCGCCAGGATAATCCATTGGTTCCTTGATGATTCCTATGAAAATCCTAGCAAAGGCAGTGAGCCCAAGGTCTTGGTAACCTTGGCAACCGGAGTCGATAAAGAAGTTTCCCCGGTTTATCGTCGGTAATCAACCCAAGGACCAAACAAAGTACAATGTTGAATATACAAAATTTACAGTATAAGTGAAGGTATTTCATTCGTTGACAATGGATGTTTTAAAATATATATATCATTTTTATATTTAGATATAATCTTATTATTTCGTAGGTTTTTCTGCCTCAGCAAACTATTTAAAAGAATATATTAAATTTTGGCTGAATTGTCTACATCCATACACATTTTGGAGGTGCAAAAGAAAAGCTCAAAATTCAGGTCGTGAGCAGAAAATTTTACAACCATAAGAAGTAGTGCTTTTGTCAAGTGTTTAAAAAAGAAATCCCCCCTAAACCCTTCTTCTTTTATGGCTTAATTATTTATTCTATTTTCCACAAATCGAATAATCAATGAGGTTCGTGAAAAACATTCAATGGACAGCGGTGGAGGTATATAACGAAGTTTTATCCGCCGTGTTAAAATTCGTTTTTTGGGATTTTTTTTATTGTCTCAAAAACGTGGCAGTTCTAAGGTTCAAATTTCAAAGGTCTTAATAAAATTCATCGCAATCGGAGTATCGGTTTAGCCGGAAATCGTGCTAACAAACAGACAAAAATACAAAAAAAAAAAAAAGAAAAAAAAAACATTCCGGATTTTTTTCTCCAGTGTAGTGAAATGGAATCTTTGCTTCGCTCGCTACGCTCATCCAAAAATTTACATATAAGTAAGGTATTATTCGTTGACAATGGATGTTATAATATATATACATTTTTATATTAGATATTATCATTATTAGGCGTAGGTTCATGCCTCAGGCAAACTATAAGAATATATTAAATTGCTTGGCGTGAATTTGTCTACATCCAGTTACACACTTTTGGACGGTGAGAACGCCACATTTCTAGGGCGGTGAGTCCCAGAAATTTTTAACACACGAACGTCCAAATGCGCTACGTTAACAAGATTCCCCCACTTGGGAAACCCTTCTTCTTCTTGTTATGGCCTTGAATTCATTTCATATCTCATATTCGGCACCAAATCGACATGTAGATCGCAGCACTGGCGGCGCGCTACGTCACAACATGGCTGGCGTAATTGTGATTCCGGGCTGGAGCGTATATGGCGCTAACGTGTGTTAGTCGCGCCGGTTATGACAATTCGGGGATTATTTCCGATCTGTTTACTAACATTTACCTTTCTCGCACACGCATTAAAGAAGATGTATAATTTATTTTCATCTACGGTTTGTATTTGTTACGGTCTTATACAACCACAAGTAGGCGTAATTGCGTAGGTAGGCCAACTATAGCCAAAATTGAACCTTCCTATATTCCTATATTTCTGAATGGGATAGGGATGAAATATAAAATATTATATAATAATATCATCATAATAGTTGGGTAGCTATATTATTATGTTTGAGCGTAAGAATATCCAGAAAATAATTCATAAGCAGATTATTATTTATTATTTAATTACTACTAGTCTACTAAGTAAAGTTGCCTGCCGAAATTGGTATTGGTCCAAGGAATTATTACCAAATTTGAATTTAGAATGTTAAGTTTTTGAAGTGAAACGAGTCTGTTTGTTGTATCAACAAATATTTTGCAACAAATTGATATAACACTGAACAGCTGAAGTGCAAGGTGCAATATTTAACGTTTTCCCGCGATAATGTAATAACAATAAATAGTACAACTTGTATTATTTTCATCATATTCCCTGAAAATGTCAATAAATTAGGCCTTCATCTATGCTATAATCCGGATGTTGTCAATTTGTAATCATCAACAAAGTGTGCTTTATTCAGAACATGACGAAACTTCTAAAAATACTTGGCTGCAGAAATTGGTATTTATTATGAAAAATGTTAATTGAAAACGATTTTTCCGAATTTATTACTATAGCCTACATAGGCCTACCTTTTTTGTTGTTGATAAAAATGCACTACAGTGTAGTAATTTTGAGGTAGCCCATCACATATGAAACAAATTGAATGTAGGCCTATGTGCTATGTAGGCCTGTATGTGTAGCAATTGGGAACGGTGTGATAGCCTATTGGCATAAGTATGAATTAAAATTATTGTCTGAAATTGTAAAACGCGATTTAATATGAGTGTCAGTGACGGGTAAAAAACAATAAGTATGATTATTAAAAAATGAACATAAATATAATAAATCTATCAAACACAATGGGAAAACTCAGTGGGTGACACCACACTGTCATCTGACTATGTTTTCGGACTTTATCCCTGGACTTAAATGTAAGAATAATGTTTTTATTAAGAGTAGGCCCTACCGAAATTTAAATTGAGATTTGTATTTTAAAAGAGAAATGTAGGCCAATGCTTAACCATTCGAGACATAACCCTTGCGTCAGGTGTCCACTTTATAGTGCACTTACAGCCTACAGGCCCCATTTTTTCATTTAAAATTTGTTTTCTTGTGATAACCATAGCACAAATATGTCTTTATTTTATTTCTAACGTTCAACATCCGTAAACAAAACGTATCACGCCGAAAACTCAACTTTTTAGTTACATCTACACGTTCTTCCACGTTATTTGCCGCTGTGTCTACCTGAGTGATCACTACTGCTAGGGTTCTACGTTCCGCCAACAGGGCCGCGCTAGTGTGCTTTTTGGTGCCGAATTATGGCCAACAATATAATCAAATACAACAGAAGCAGAACAGCAATTTTATTTTTAAATTTTTAGTTCTATCACAATTGTACATATGACTGTGCCCTAGTGTGTTAGGACCTAGGAATGAAGTTTTAAAAGCCTATTCCAGGTCTAGAAGACCTGTGAAATCATTGATCACTGCCTCAGAGTCATTTGGATCATTTTTGTAATATTTGATATAAATCAATGATTTTTTTTATATAAATCAATGATTTTTTTAATAAAAATCATTTGATTTAAATCTGATTTAAATCAATTTTACCTTGTGTTGAACCCAAAAATACAAAATGGTGGATGCTGCAGAGTAGAGTCATTAGAATCAACTGAATCTTACAAGGTAGGCTGGTAGTGGAAGTGTAGTAAAAACAACACTTCAGATTTTTTGCAGATTTTTGAACCATTCAAATGCTTTTTATTGGGCTTGTTTACATGTGCCCCTTGTTTACATGTACCCCCCTCAACCCTACATCTACAGACCTATTATTATTATTATTATTATTATTATTATTATTATTATTATTATTATTATTATTATTAGGCCTATTATTATTATTATTATTATTATTATTATTATTATTGTCGTTGTGTAATTTGTCCACTAATTAACATTTTATTTCACTGTTCAAGGTCTCGTTGAGTCGTCTAAATGCTGTTTCCAGACCTGATGGCAAGCTGAGCGAAGGCCGCCGAGCAAGTCAACTCCATAGGCCTAGGCCTCTTTCAGGAGGATCCTGTAAGTTGTGACGTTTGTGAACCTTCTTTCTGTGACTTAATTGAGCGAGCGTAGCGAGCGTCTCCACTTGACTCTTATGGCTCGAATGTCTGTTTTTTTTTTCCTGTTACTGCTTCGGTACAGGTCGCACCGTTTCTCTGATCGACCTGAAATTGTGTACACATATGTACATTACCACCTATATGCGGGTTGCTGTATAGTTTTTGAACAAAATCCGATAGTTGGTTATAAAAATAAAAAATAAAATAAAAAAATAGAAATGTTCTGATCGTTATGAAATTTTGCAGGGTCAATAAGTACAACATTCTCTCCTATTTTACAAATTTTCAGCTAAATCAGTCAAGACCTTAAAGACTTATTGGTATGTAACATTATGGGAATGTCGTACTCGGGTCGTGTTGCACATACCGGTGCTCCCTCAACAACGCGACGGGACTTTAGCGTTTTCCTAGTACGTATGGGCAAAAACATGATTTCATCAACCTCATAGCCAAAATATAAATTTAAAGCTACATACATGTGTCATACATCAAATTAAAGCTTACAGCTTATTCTTTCAGAATCGCCAAAGTTCAATGGAATGGCATTTATATATTTTATAATATGACACAAGAAGTGCAATGATGTTCTGTTAATTTTTTTTTTCTACATTTTACAATAGCAATTGAAAGCCAAGGAAAGTAGTACTAGTAGTAGTAGAAATCTTTATTTAGCATTTTGCTATTTTTACATACACAAGCATTATACAATTTACTTTTACATATTCATTAAATTCAGTCCTCAATGGACCAGACTGTGCGTCTGGTATTTACATTTTAATCATTCAAAGCATTTTCATTTATCACATTAACTTGTTTTAGTCCAGAAATCCTCAGAAACCAGTAACATCTCTATTCCATCCGCATCCTTTAACTATCTTACAGCAATTAACTCTAAATCTGTTTATCTCTTGCACGTTTCTAACTTCTAACGGTAGCCTATTAAATATTCTCATTCCTTTTGCAAAAATAGTGTTATTTCCAAATTTAGTGCTATTTCTTTGAATGATCATATTTTTTCCATTTCTAGTGTTATAATGATTTTCTTTTATGTTTATTAACTTTCTACACAAGTATCCTTGTGTGATTAAAGAAAATTAGATTGCTGCAAAATGCATTCCTAATTTGGTTCTACATATATGCACAAACTTATTACCAGCATACTATATATCCCATCATATGCTATTAAAATATGGCAGGTCTGTATCTTTTTTGAAAATTGGATTGGTACGTCTGTTACTAAAAGTTCCTAAGTTCTTGTTCTGAGTGACCAACAGTTCATAACTTCAAAAATTTGTTTTTATAAGTTAGATTATGGATGTGAATTTGAAGTAATTTTTTCAATTGTCTAACTTTATGATTAGTTGATAAATTGTGGTAACAGACGTACTTTACCACTGTTATTTCTCATATCCGATATTATTGTTTAAATTCTTTGTCCATAAAAGTTTGTAAATATACCACTGGAGTGATAGGTCGAAGCTTTCTTGTAAAAATTGCTTCCATCAGCATGTTTTAGGTAGGCCTACAGTGTATGGGACATTATTAATTATTTCAAATTTTCTAATTAAAGGGTATCCCTATATCAAAGATTATTCCACTGGAATTGAAGTGAAGTTGGTCAAGATGTTGCACTAGAAGAATCTTAACACCTGGTAGATATTTAAATATCATGATGCACCAATAATTAGATTTGTGCCTTTTTTAACTGTCAAATTATCATAAAATAACTTGTACGGTGGTAAACCCACACAACTGTTGGTACCAAAATTTTACAGATTATTTGGAAGCTAGAGTTGAGGTGAATTACAATTTACTTGAGAATCAATATACCATAATCATAGTAGGCCTACATATTTACAGTTGAGGAGCCCAGTTTCATACACGGATATTGACACCATTGTAAAAAATTCTCCCCCTCCCGTGATGGATAACAGAAGTCATTGCTGTACTGCTTTAGAAATTCAATTTTAAATGAATGATGGTAACAAAGTTTGATGTTTTCATATCTAGGGATGTTAACTGATCAACATAAAGGAGCAGAATAAATTTATGTTTTTGGTTTTTACCAGGTAGCAAAGGAAATGTATTAAAAATGCAAATTTTTTTTTCCTACAAGGTACGTCTGTTACCGCCTATTATTTAAGATTAGACAATACCCTCATAAATTCATATGAAATGAAGTGATTAGTATATAAGTATGAGGTATCCTCTATCTTGTACCTATTTTTGTATTCATGAGAAAGTTTGTTTTGTTGTATTCATTCAGCAATCACATACATTTACCAATTTCTAACGTAGGCCTACCGGTAATGTCTAAACAGTTGTCAAAAAAAGAATATCTGGATGTAAAATGACCAAAAATGAACAGAGAAATTATATTTGAAGATTTGATTAACTGTAACCACAAAAAGAGCATGATCTATGATATTTAGTATAAAATCCAGTTTTAATTCAGACAAGGTACGTCTGTTACCATACTTGGTACGTCTGTTACCAAGCCTACTTCTTGCATAGTAGGCAACATACTTAAAAATACACATGAAGTGACTTGTGAA
This sequence comes from Sweltsa coloradensis, assembly GCA_024449915.1. Classification (NCBI taxonomy): domain Eukaryota; kingdom Metazoa; phylum Arthropoda; class Insecta; order Plecoptera; family Chloroperlidae; genus Sweltsa; species Sweltsa coloradensis. The sequence continues at coordinate 941,600 of JAMZAV010000395.1, forward strand.
TCTGATTAAATACTATCTTGTAGCTATTTTGTATGAGAAGGTTTTTTATTTTGCATGCAATAATCACAGAGTTTTAAAACATTTCTAACATACTGTAAAAAACACGCGTCCATTAAAAGTACGTCTGTTACCGCTTGTTGCGATCCCTGTCACGAGAAAAGTTGATATCGTACAGTAAAAATGAATGGATAACAATATAATTGGGTTTGTAAATACAAAAATGTTGGCCGAAGGTACGTCTGTTACCCGTGTTTTGTCCCGTATGTATTATCAATTACTAATCTTGAAGCATTGTAATTATGTACCGGTTACCTACGAGTTGAATGCTTGATCTCATAGAAACTAGCTAGCCTAGTCCTAGGCCAACTGCCCTAGCGTCTCGGCTTAGCTAGATGGTACATTCCACTCTGGGATGATGATGACATCGGTCAGGCCTACGCCTAGTCCTACAAAATATGGTTTCTTTGAATCTCTTAGATTTTAAATCCTCAAGAGTCGCTGTTTTTTTTAATTTTGGTTGGAAGTGGAAAAATAGCGTGGCCATATAACCAACCGTAGGGTATGTAATGCATAGACCCTACCTACTATACTAGGCTTGTGTTATGGAACACCCCAATTGGCACTGCACTAAATGGTAGGTCTAGATCTACCGGGGCGACTAGCCTAGGCCTATGTTGTTAATTTTCAGAACCGGTACCGGTATTGCATATTGGCCACGTCTATGGGTAGCCAAATCGTGGGCCGGCCGGTTGTCAAACCTACAACTACAAGACAGAAATCTAAAAAATATAGGCCTATTTACTGTAGGCCTAGCTAACCTTCCACTCTTTATTTGACCTTTGACCTTTCTGAAACCTTAGGCTATATTTATGTCCAAGTCTCTTAAAGCACGACTCTCATCTTGCCAAAAGTGGCGTTCAGATCAAAGATAATTACATTTTCTGCCATGTCATGAAGAAAAAACAAACAATCAAAACAAACTAACCTATGGAAAACAAGCTTTTCGCGTCGTGACGTATGCCACTTGTGATGTCAGTTGCGGCGTATTGCTCTCGGCTGCCGCATCGTGCCTACTGTCCACAGTCCGTGCTTTGCTCTAATCACCTGCGTGCTCATTACAGATAGTGATTATGATCTTCAAATTAGATTTTGTTAAAGCATGTTTTACTGACGTGTGTTTAAGTTTAGGTAGTCATGTCTCTGGTAGAAAGAAGCTATTGTTACATTCATTTTTCGACAAACTAAGAAAACCATAGGCCTACCTACATCAGCAGTAATTGAATCAAATAAAGAGAGCACATTTTGTACCAAGCAAGTACCAAGCGTGTGCTACGGACATTTTCTTGAGAACGATGTTGAGAGCGGTGTAAAACTGAAGACTGAACTAGGCTATGTCCTGATTGGAATGTATGGGTTCCTGCAAAACCGGTCTCTTGAATGGAGGTGCCACATCCGCATCCCAGGCAGAAACGAAGCCGGCGTAAACATGCCCTCTTTTGTGTCTGACGGTATTTTTCGTTTGGTTTGATTTGAAGCGAATATTTTCCCTTTGTTCATGCCGCCAACTTGTGGTTACCTGTCTTACTTACCCTTTGCCCAATCTTCCAGCATTGTATTGTTACCGTTTTTAATTACCATAATTTGCCAATGTTTTCAATCTGCTAAAAGTCATAAGCTCAAAACAAACTATGGTAGGGTCTATAAAGCAATAAAAGAATACAGTACAGATCTTATCCCTAGAGAATAGAGAGAGATGGTGCAGAGTCTGGCCTTTCTTTATCATGCTAACAGTCTATTCCCCCCCAGTAAGCCGACTCATTGTGTCCTTGACGAGACGTGACTGATTGCATTGCTGACAACGCTGGGATGAGTGTTATCTTTATGGCCCAGTGATGGCATCATTCATAAATTGCACAGTCTGCAACTCACTGAACTACAAACGGTGACATTATTGTAAAATACCCATTCCCTGGCACATCATTGTTTATCAGACAACATTACTTCTAGTCTTGATTGATTGATGAGACCAGTACTGTCCTTTTATCAGCTGCCTGCTGCCACATTCTTTTCAATCTGCTGCAAACTCAACTCGGGTTCAAATAAATATTGTTTTGTCCCGGAAATAACAAAAAATACAAAATAATGTTGAAATAGAATGTTCAAGATGCTGCAAGTATAGTGATTGCTGTGCGTGACTGACTAGGCCCTACACTTCCCTGCATGCCACGACCAAGCCGCGACTAAAAGTCTTGTTACACTATCAACTTGTTGACGCAACTTGTTGGCTCAACTTGTTGACCAGACTGCACTCTGTGTGTGTCACCTCCACCAACATGTTGATGACATTTGAAACATTCCGTCAAGAGAACTGCCTCTTCGAAACTGTTTCATACCAAAATAGATAGTAATTACATACATATCCCGTATACAGCTGTGAATAACATTAAAAAAGTATTGGCAGATCGATAGAAAAGAGTTAAAAGTGTTGTAATTGCCATCCCGAAGCTTTTTTGTTCATCTTGAGTCTGCGTGCGTATCTGACGGGCTAATGAGTACCGGGTACCGCTCTAAGCTGCGCTGATTTTCAGTTCGCTGCTGGCTCAACGGTGAGCGCGCTCGGCTACTACAAAATGGATCGCCGGTTCGAGTCTCGTTTAGGAAAACTTTTTTTTTACTCACCCCATCATTATTGTTTATATGTCTTATCTGTAGGGTAACGGGTACAATTTTTATAAATTTTCAGTGTAAATTACTCGCATAAATTATAAGGCTTTCTTCCCACAAAATTTGCTTTATAATAGCCCACACCGTGGATCAACTCAACGAAATGATCACGTGACAAAATGTCGGTCAGACATTGGTTGAACATCGTCAACATCTGGTCAACATTTCTCAAAAGTTGAACTTGTTCAACTTCTTATCAACATATTGCCGTGGTCGTTATGTTGTGCCAACATATTTCAGTGTGTGACAGTAGCATCACATTTCTATGCTATATCTACATCTGGTCAACAAGTTGAGTCAGCATGTTGATAGTGTAACAACACTTTAAGCCACAGTTGACGTTACGCGAGGACGCGTGACCAAGACATAGGAGTTTAGTAAAAAAAAAATTACAGCGGAATTGTTGTCCGATTTCTTTGATTTTTGTTTTGACGTAGGCCTATTCAAATTAGTGTCTCAAAACTTACGGTATGATTAATACATTTTTCAAGATGAGATAATGCCTTTAAAATTATATAAGCCTTATTTGTAAGCCCATGCAAAATTAAATTAAATTCCACTTTGGCAGGCGTATAGGCCTAGCCATAGATATTAAACACCTATTGTAGGCTAGATCAGCAGTCATCGGTCCACTTCCGTGACAATTTGAAGCCATCTTTAATATGGCAGTTTGCATGTTAAGTAAATGGGAGTGATTTGTATCCCAAATAGTTCTCAAGATTGCCGCCAGGTTGACAGGTGAGCATACTAGCCTTTAACATCAAATGATTACTAAATTCCCTTAAAAATGCAATAACTTCTTATTGTTTCTGTTTGTTCATTATCAAGCTGCACAAGCTAAAACCATATCAAACAAATAACAATCCAGTAAAATACTTAAATGCATTAAAAAAGCATAAATTAAAACTCCAATTTGCCATTTTGTTGATGGCAGATTGAGTCTTCAATTTGCTACGCTCGCGCCTGTGCGGAGGTATTGGAGACTGCGTATCTAGCCTACAATAGGTGTTTAATATCTATGGGCCTAGCCAACCAAATTTGTGGCTAGATCTGCTTTGTGCGGCATATGCCTCTTAGTTGAATATTAGCTCTAGGTCTACCTACTTCGAATTTAGGCCAAGGCCAACATTAGGAATATATGTTTTATTTCTTTGTTTCCTGGAAAGGACATCTCCTCGCAAGAGCTTCTGCATCTCGTTATAACCGCGCTAAATATTTAAAGCCTTAGTCTTGGTGGATTTTAATATTTTACAGTAAATAACAATAACTTTGTGCATTACAGCTCAATGTTGTATTTTTAAATTTAATTACCAACTTTAAGATTTTTATTGTGATCTAGGTGCCCATTAGGGCGCCGCAGCTAAGCCGCGGTGCGCTACACACTCAAGCACTTTATACAGCAAGCAGAGTTGGGGTGATTTCGAGGTGTTACCCACGGGGTGGTAACAAGCATAGCCGAGCGGGAACCATCGAGCTACCGTGTTTACCAAGAAGTTCGGAAGATTAATTCACAGAAAGCAGCACCATCGAAGACTGTAACCATGGTAACGGTGATGTTTACCGCGAGCGCCGAGAAGGCAGTGATAGGCATTTCTTTTTTCGGTTCAGTTCCAGCCTGATGTCAGTCTTTGCTATTTGTGTTGTTTCTCGTTTTTTTAGTGCCAAAATCAAAGTTTTGAGTTGTTTGAGTGTTTCTAAAACCACTCTTGCAGCGCCAAGTGCATTCGTAAATACTCGTTAGTTCAGAATAAAACGCGTGTGTACTGATAAAAGAACTGGCTCCAGCAAGCAGGCCTTGGCCTAGACCTAGGCCTAGTGGTGGGGTTTGCAATATCGGATATTGATGAACATTTAATGTCCCAATAGGTCTCCAAAGTCCCAGAAGTCGTTGAAAGAAAGAATAAAAGTGTTAGTGGATACTCTCTCCACGCACTTTTAACATTTCTTTCAATTACATGAACAAAACCATGAAATAAAACGGAAATCCCCCCACCGGCGCCACGAAAAGCCTAGATAGTCCAAGCAGTAGTCACTAGGTTGCGCTAGTTGTTACTTGATAGTTGGAAGAGTCATTCATAGATCGCGACACTAAAGATGTTGGTGCTGCTTTCTATGAATTAATCTTCCGAACTTCTAAACTAATTTTTGCGGTTCCCGCTATTTAACATTGTGTTTCCACTCTTCCCCGGTTATTTCTCTATGGTGTTACCCAGCCGTCATGAAACGTGACGGCAGACATCAAGGCAGCCTCCTTTAGCCTCCGTTTATGTGAAAATTTGCTTCGTGTAGAATGATTGATTCCAGTTCTTTTTTTTTTAAGTTTTAAAATACAATCTAGAAATTACAAAATCTTTCCCGACCAGGGGATTGAACCCACGTCTTCCACATTTCGGCTATAAGGGCGCTTTAGCCAACCAGACTAGGGAAACGCCAAAGTCGGTGTTAGACGAGTGAGCGAGTCATGTGTTGACTGTTGAGTACCCGGGAACATTTGCATTTAAAATTGATAATAATTATCAATTTAAAAAAAAAGACCTCAGTATTTTCATTGATATTTTTGAATGTTATTGTTATTATTAATGCTTAATCGAGCAAATAATTTAGTTCTATCTATGACGACGTCCATATTACTATTGGTAGGACATACGTGCATTTGTTGTTGTTGCCCCGTTGTGTCTTCCTGGATACGCCACTGCTCAACGGGGATTTAGGAAAACGAGTGGAGGTCGCGAAGTTAGGTCATAATGCAACACTCCACTCTAGCCTAGGGGATAGGGGGATGAAAATCCCATGCTGGTCAGAACCAGCCACGTGCTCGTGCAAGATGGGGAGACACAACAGTATGATCACGTGTCATTGGTTGGGATGATTATACTTTAGCTTATCCAGGATTTTGTAAATCAGTTTTTATAACTGAATAGGATAGACGTTAAATAAATAAATAAATAAAAATAAATAAATAAATAAATTCACAGCAACCGATGTTCGATCATTATTTGTTCAGTGTGTTGAGAATTTAATTGAGCGAGCGTAGCGAGCGTCTCCACTTGACTCTTATGGCTCGAATGTCTGTTTTTGTTTGTTTGTTTTTTTCTGTTACTGCTTCGATACAGGTCGCACCGTTTCTCTGATTGACCTGAAATTTTGCACACATATGTACATACCACCTAGGCGGGTTGCTGTATAGTTTTTGAACAAAATCCGATCGTTGGTTATAAAAAATAAAAAAAATAAAAAAATAAAAAAATAAAAAATAAAATAAAAATAAAAATGTTCCGATCGTTATGAAATTTTGCAGGGTCAATAATTACAACATTCTCTCCTATTTTCCAAATTTTCAGCTAAATCGGTCAAGACCTTAAAGACTTATTGGTAATCATAATTCGAAAAATGATGTTAAAAAATGAAGGAGGCAGTGAAGATACAAAGATACACTTTAGAAGGCATGACGTCAATTAGTACATTGCAAAGATGTTGGAATAGTATAGTGTACAATGTCAATATCCAGTTAGGCCTACACTGTGTGGTGGGCCTTATGGAAATGTCGTACTCGGGTCATGTTGCACGTACCGGTGCTCGCTCAACAACGCGTCCAACTGAGCGTTTTCCTAGTTATATTCAAAGTAATAGCTGCGACACCTGAACATCCTCAGCACTCATCTGAAAAATAATGAAATAACACTTTATTCACCGTATAAATAAATAAACCTCCACTACATCTTATTGGTTATCAGACACTTGGTGTGTGCCCTTAACCCCTAGTAACTAACTAATAACTAGTTGGTTATCAGACACTTGGTGTGTGCCCTTAACCCCTAGTAACTAACTAAAAACTAATTGGTACCCTAGTAATTCGATACTATAACACCTATAGTACGTTGTAAATTTTAACAGAGATACATCAATGAGGTGAGGGCGTCTCAACAGTGCGATGAAACTGCTACCGGTACCATGTCCCCTACTAAGCATTAGGACAAATCATCAGCTGACGAGGGCCCCTTGGACGTATGGCACCATCAGAACAAAGTCGCAGCGCGCAAACTGCGAATTCAAGAACGACGATACTAAACGCACCTCAACGCGGATCTCAGTAAATTTACAACGACCTTAGACTTTAATTAGTGCTACTACGTCTGCTACAAGCACTTTTACAATTTCAACTTATTGGTACCTTCATTTAATACTAAACCACCTATACCCGTTGTCAATTACACAGCGATATACCTCCTAGACCTGCCATAATCCCAACAGACTGACGAAACTAATACGGTACCACTTCTAAGTCCCCTGTACTAAGTCTTAACGTCGGGACATATTCATCAGTGGGTGAGATTACGTTGTCTTAAAGTAGTATCATGCAAAGAGAGGCCACAGCGCGCCACCATGACCTTAGACTCTGAGATACCACCTTAAGACGAAGGACCAATAGTAGTTATATCACAGTGAACTGACAACGATCTGGTCACAATTACTAAACTATTACCCTAAAACTAGCCTAAAACTAGTGCTATTAGTACCATTACGAGCACTTTGACGACCTCTTCTACAGTACGGTACTAGGTCTATAGCTAATGTATAAATAAGAAGGTGATAGTGAGGTACTCACAAGTTGCTGTTTTGCTGCCAACGTATTGAAGTAGGAGCTTCTAGGTTCAAGGCAGTCTCATCTTGTCAAAGATCCGGTGATCAAGTGGAGCTTGCGTACGGCTGAAGACAGCATGCATTCACTGTTAATAAGAGGCTAGATAAGATACGAGCTGACCCTAGACACAACTTTTGTTTCACAATGGTTTGCACAAAAGAAATTATCATCGCAAACTAGTCGTTTGATTACCTTATTGGTTGATTATTTCTTGAAGCAATTACCACGGCGTTGTGGAGCGTTCTAGAGTATATTTCTTGTGTCTAATAGGTACAACTTCAACTAAATAAAAAAAGGAAAGTTGTTATCTAAAGATTAAAAAGTAATCATATCTGTTTTCAGAATGAATTCAAAGTAGAGTAATAAAAACAAAAGGAATAATTATAAAATTAAGCCATCCAAGAGATGCCAGAGTATAATATTTCACTGTAATTGTTGGTCACTCTGTCAAGCTGGGGGCATGTTGCTTGGCTTATCTTCATGCTGTAATGAATTAAAGACTGAGGTAAAGGTTTCTTTTATATCTTATGTAACAATACACTGTGAAGCAAGTTAGAATCTAACAATGGATGCAAAGTGTATTATCAACAATGTTTTAAACAAAAATTAACAATCACAACTCCACAGCCACTTAAATCGTCAGATTAGCCAATTAGATGAAGCATCTATGTTTCAGTGAAATGATTTCCCCCTTCATGATGGCTTCTAATCGGCATGCTAGCGCTCGGGGTGAAGGATAGGAGACCCAGCGTCTAGCGCTTTACTAAGCAAAGCTTATGTATGTCATTGGCAGTGACCATCAAGGTGTACCGAATCTTGCACGCTTAAGGTTACCCAAAATTCCGCTGGGAGATTGAGTAAACCTTGCCATCTTTACACTTACTTCGTACTGGCTATGTTTTCTGTAGTATTGTTTGCATTTCAAAACATGTGCTGTAATTTTCAAAACCAAATTAAATAATCTAGAAATAACATAATCTATCCCGACCGTATAACCCGGGTCTCCCACATACCGGGTATAAAGACTCCTTTAGACAAAGAAAACGACAAAGTCGTTGTTAGACGAGTAAGCGAGTCATGTGTTGAGTACCTGGGAACATTTAGCATTTAAGTTGATTGATAAGGTAACAATGTTAGGGTTTAGAATTTAGCTGCCAACTGTAAGGCCATAATGCGCCACTCTATAGCCTATGATAGGCTAGGGAGGAAAGACCCATGCTGCAGTCTATAGATCCAGCCTTAGGTAGGGGGATGAAATGGAATGTTACCGGTTACTCAACACATACATGGCTCACTCACTCGTCAATCAACGACTTTGGCGTTTTCCTAGTATAGTGCCTTTTGAAAGGAAAAGTTGAAAAAGTTTGCTGGAAGGCTTCCAAATAAAGGTTTTAATATAAGCCTTTTACAAGAATATAATCAACAAGTAATTATAGTTACTTGACAATGATCACCTACTTTGTTAAAAAAAAAAGTCTTTGGACCACTAGATATTTTAAATTCAATTGTTAATTGGTAATACCATATCAATTAAATCAACTTTGATAAAATTATTGTATTTTAACAAATAATTGTGTAATGGAACTTGAAAAAGTAATGAGATCCCACTTAGTTATAACAAAAAACTTGTAAAAAAAAACAGCCAAACCTTACACAATCAAAAGCAATGAGATCTAAAAGAAATGCCAAGCTTATGTACCCTCCTACATTTTTGCAATCTTAATACATAAATTCACTTTGCCCTGTGACTGCATCCTTGCAAAGCTTGGCAAAATAAATTTGCACAAACTTTTACATTTAAACAATAGTTGCAAATAAAATTTTGCCACGCTTTGCAAGGATCCAGTCATAGGGCAAAGTGATTTTATGTAGGCTATTAAGATTGCAAAAATGTAGGAGGGTACACCTGTACACACATGTACATGTAGGAGGCTTGGTATCTCTTTTTGATCTCATTGCTTTTGATTGTGTAAGATTTGGCGTTTTTGTTTACACGTTTTTTGTTATATGTTACGGTGTAAACCCAAAACGAAATATACCCATCAGTAAACCTAAAACAAATCAAGGTATAAACTGTATACCATGCATTTTATTATTCACTCATAGATAAAACAAGAGGTCGCCGGCGCGACCTCTTGCAGTGCCTTCCCGCGCCGGTACTTTCCGCCGCATGTTCTTTACTGGTAAAATAATTACTAATCCAAAGAAAGCGGAGTAATTAAACTTAATTTTTCTCAAATGAATTTGAACAAAATAAGAATGAAAAAAAACACTGTACCCCCTCAAAATATCAGTGCGGTAAAATATAAGAACTTTAATTGTCAGGAACACTTTATGAAAACAAAAATAATGCGAGCTGATACGATTACCCAAAAAACATAATGTGAATTTATTTCATAACACTATTAATACATCCTTGGGTTAAGATTTTTCTCTGTAAATGGCCTCCTGCCGTTTACTGTAGGGCGCGATCAATTACAAAGGCATACATATTATAATGAACTTGGAACTTCAACCGACAATAAACATTAACTTTTTCAGTACGATAAAAAAACTTTGTGAAAATCAAAATATTGAAAAACAAATAAAAGTAATCACATACAAAAAAAAACTGTAGAACTAACTCTAGTGTCTCTGCAGGCGTAGTCTCTTAGAAGCAATATGGATTGTTAATGCATACCACGTCTCTGGTTATCGCGTGATTATTTCGTATTGTCCTTATTATTTAGAAACGTGTTGAAAAGGCCACATCTAGCAAGTGCTTCCAAAATAAATTATAAGTTTTAGCTTTCTTTCTGGTGGTGAACGGTGCGAGCGTAGGATATTCTTAAGCCCGCAGCCTTGCAATCACTATATGAAACCGACTCCAAATTATATTTCTTCATAACTTGTGGCCGGTAACCCGTACATCGAACTCGCAACCTCCAGGAGGCTCTTTTGCGTTGCGTCACTGTTGCCGAGATAAAAGGCAGGGAACTCACTGTTAGTGTTGTGTAAGGAATTTTGTAAAGAACCGAGCCCACACTAATGTGTCGCGTGTGATGCCGTCAATTCGGCTGTTTACAGAGGCTGGGGAGTTCCCACACATGGTGTGTTGCGTAAGACGCTAGCGGATGGTTGTCGAATGTTTAGATAAGTTAGTAATCATCACTGAGAAATAGTAGGTCAAGATCCCTGGCTATATTATTTTATGCACACGTAGTTACACAGGGAGCACCCAAATAAAAAGTCGTATCAGAATGTTTACTCAAGACAACCCCTCGAACGCCAGACATGTGGAGTAACCACTCAGGAAACAAAAAGTAAACAAACTTCCACGCTAGACCATGCGGCCAACCCATGATCTGTTCAAAATATTTAAATGTCTCAATACCATTGATTAGATTAATAATTAGATGATGAAATGAAGAATATAAATAATGAGATACATGAAGAATAAAATTCGGTAATTAGTTTTATGCAATTTTTTAATCAAATGATCAAGGTATGAATTTTTGTAAGTAACATTGTGATCACGCAAAATTGGTAACATACCATGAAGGTAATCACTGCCATACGGTCAAATCTATGGCACGTAGCCTACTCACAGCGTCTTCTAACGTCGAAATATATTTTTAAAATCACGTATGTTTGTATATTTTAGGTGAATATTTTAATCTCATACATGAATAAACATCAATACATAAATCAAAGGTGTTGATCTTTATTTAACCAGTGTAATAAGATTTAAATTCTCAGTAAAACGTATACTAGGAGTGCCGTCGCGTATATTTTTATTTTTATTGTTACATCCATATTTTGAATTACATAAAAGTAAGGTATGATAATGTTTTGCATGAACGTGTTATAAGCAATCAATATTTATCAACGCTCAGTTGGACGCGTTGATAAGCGAGCACGTGCTATAGCTATACCCACATTGCACATTTTTTATTATAAAATTTGCGCCGTTCGCTGTCCACGGGGCCAAGTTTCCAATATTAAATATAACTTTTTAACTTTTTAAACGATTTTGCCTCAAAACTAATGGCATTCAATCGAGAACGAAGCTTGCGGATGTCCAAATTTCAACTCGATCCGAGCCTCCGTTCGAACGTTACGGTGAGACATACAAACAAACAAAACAAAACAAAACAAAACCAGTGACCATTTTTTCCGGCAGAGTCAAATGGAAACGCTCGCTTTGCTCGCTTGATTATGATTCTGTATAAATTTTGGGCTAGAATAAATGTATTTCCAAATTAGCAATATTATTCTCAGTGGCCTAAATTCCTATTTTTGTCGATTTGACTTGAAAATGAATGTTGAAATTAAATTCGTTTTGAAGTGAAACCTGGTCAACGTTATATTAACAGGAGGGAATAGCCACAGGCCATCTTGATGACTCTCATACCCATCATTTTTCTTGATCACGACCCAAGAAAACTACGGGTACAACCTTTCGTATGGATAGCAGCTGGTATCGAAGTGGCAACCTCGCGAATGAGGATATTGCTTCTGACGCGTTAGGTGAAGCAGTCCCAATACCATTAAAACATCACCAATGAAGATAAAAAATGAATGCTTTTTGTCATCTGAACATCTGATGACGCGATATGAATATGACTTCACGTATCTTAACATGATCATCAGTCCTACATCTTTTGCTTATAGTGAAATTCAAACATTTCAATTTAACTTATACTGATGACAAGACATAACAACACTATACATTTATACTCAAAACATTCACACTATACATTTATACTCAAATCATTCTTTGTCGTCGTCGGGGAACCCCTTCCCTTTGACTACCTCCCCGACGGCGACGACAAAGACAACATGGACGGATGATGACACAGACGGAGACGACCACGACGTGGGGGAACCCCTGCCCTCCCCATATGCTTGTGGCTGGTTCTGACCAGCACAGGCCTGTCCACCCCTTGTCCCCCCGCGTCATCCCTTACGTCCCTCCCTTCGTCTCGATTAGCCAAGTTGCATAATTATGAGACGTAAAGCAATATCCAATCCAATCCAATCCAAAACATTATTTAGCTATTTTAACTAAACGCATCTCAATTCTCTCCAGATATGGTCAGTCAGTTCTATTCCAGACACGTACCTTACCCCCTTCCACTGCTGCGAGATGACACTGAACAGATGGCCAGAACACACTTAGGCAATGCACCCAGCGCTCGCTCGAGGCCAAGATTGCCTTGCGTAACCACCGATAACCGATACACGATGGAATCGCCACACACGCCACCCACACCACAAAAATCACGCTCCAAATATTTTTATTAAAATTCGTATTGTCCCAAATACAAACATCAGGTGAATTAGTGTAATGCCAATTTATAGTCAAAGGATGAAGGTAGAAATGTTTTAAGTAACATTGTGCTAACGCAAAATTGCTAGCAAACAATGACTTATTAACTATTGGGCGCGAACAGATTATGATACATTTACGATTATCTTAATCAACATTTTGGCCTTTATTATGATCCGATTTCATTGCAAATTTACATACCAATACTTTACAATAGTAAAAACCACCATGCAAAAGGACGTTAACGTATGTTTCAATCTTCTTCATATAAATAAATAAAAAAATCTCTACAAGATAAAAACGTGCTACAAAACATAATTTGATTGGACACTCTTGATGAACTATTGAATGAAACTAACTGTTTTTTGGCACTATACACAACTGTTTGGACATGACTAATCGCATTCGCCCTGCATTTTGGAATAATTTGGCAATATCATCGTAAAGTTTGGCAAAACGTATACACAAATATTTTGATTTCGTAATCTGAATATTTTCTGTAACACGTGGCTTCGCAACTAATAACGCCAGGAAAATTTATTTGGTAGTATTCTATTACCAAACTATCGAGGCGATGCGAGTTTGAGTTTCGTTGTGATAACGCAAAATTGATAACGGACTTTTGATGATAAACTATCGCAATGTGTAAAATGTAAAATTTTACGGCTGACTAAACTTGCATTTAGGAACACTTACGCCCCTCAAAACAGTATGAAATTTCAAGGAGTGATGCTGTGTGCTTTTGGAATCATAATTGTAAAGTTTCGTTGATATTGGTTAATATCTTCTACCTCAAATAAATGCATAGGTCTTGACGCGCTCCAAATGTACACACATACATAATGTATAAACTTTTGCAAACCTATAAGGCCGCTCCCGAGAGTCGCGCCCTAAAAAATGAGGAAATCCAATTTCAAGTCAAAGCACATTATCTTATACTTATTGCAATCACTACAATCATCAGTAACAAAATACTTATTTATTTGACGTCTATCCTATTCAGTCAAAAAAACTGATTAACATAGGACAACAAAAAACCGTATCAAAAACACCGCTGACAAAATTATTTTTAAAACATGCCTCAAACTAGTTAAAGTCCAGTAATCCGGACCCACGCTAGTAAAAGGGCCTTCCCCCAGGTCCCCCATTGTACTAAATCATAGACTTTACTAATGAAAGGGCGCACGCCAAAAAATACATTTTTGATGACACCACTGCACAGTGCACACCTGATAATGAGTTGAAAAGCATCACTGCTATACTTGAGTTCATATCTAGAAGCCCTCCTGAACCACCCGTAAAATGCTAGCTCAAAGGAAATAGTTGGTATTGTTAGAGACCATAAACTGTCAATTCATGTCTTCCACTTACCAACCCTTGTTGTACCGGTCACTCCAAACGGCATGGACCTTCTATTGCTTTGTTTGTTTGTTTGTTTTTCTTGGAAATTAAACATATAATATATCCATTCACTCAGGAGGCGCGACGCGCGACATGGGCAAAGGCCCAGCTGACGCATATTTTGAGGTCACTTTGAATTTGGAAGCGATGGATCAACCCTTCTCTTCATTAGGAGAATCCGACAACATAATTTGACGTTTACAACGTTGCACAAAGAGAGCATAGAAATAAGTTGCCCTTTGAGAGGAGGCTACCTTGATTTGACCAGGACTATAGACCCGCACTAGTTTGGGGGGGGGGGGGTCGACCCTCATTGTACCAGTATACATAGGTTATGTTTGTGTTTTTTTGGTTTTTTAGGATTAAGGATGCGTCAACCATTATTTCATTACTCATAATGCACCACTCTAGCCTAGGGGATATGGGGAGGAGGGGCCCATGCTGGTCAAAACTAGCCACGGGTAAGGGGAGGAAAGGGGGGTTCTCACGTCGCGGTTGTCATTGTCGTCGTCGAGGGGTCGTCAAGGGAAGGGGCAAGGTCCCCGACGACCATTGCCAGAACTCGCCTCTAGATTCGGGGAGTAATATTCTACCCTTCTTTCTAGCTGATGTTTGCAAGGTCTCTTGAATCGCCTGTTACGATTAGCAGAGCCATGCTCTGGGCCAATTCTACCCCGGGCCCAGACGGGCGAGTTGTTAAAAAGATGTTTGCCCCCCTAAAAAACAAGGGCTAGTTACGCCACTGACTGAGCCAGTAACTTATTAACTCCTAACTAAATTGTTGGTGCATTATAGTTCTGGCTTGGGGGTCTAGTATTTGAGACCCGGGTTCGATCCCTGGTTGAGTTGGATTGTATTAAATGCACCGGTAGCCTAAGTAGGTTTATATTTTTAAGCCCCTTCCCTTCACACTTTCTCTTCTCTGGAATCGCTTCTTATAGCAGAACACCGATTCGCATAAAGGTTTTCATTTCACGGGTAGAATAGGCCTAGTGTGAAAAGCTCTTTAGGCCCTACTGGGAAGATCTTCTGAAGGATATCCAGAAAAGCAAAAGTGTGTGCGAGGGGCACTTTGTGTGTAGGAAGAGCAAAACCAAAAATATTTTTTTATAGGTTGGTTGTCCAGTGTTGGCTAGAAATATATCGAGCACCAAAACTATACTTTGAGAGGATATCATGTTACTATTTTACCACCATTTTAAGTGCTGTTTTTACATTTCAGAAGTGAGTTGAACTAAACACCGACCGTCATGATGACTTTGACACGAGAGTCATCTTATTTCTACCCTGGGTCTCACAAGGTCTACACAGTAATCACCTCGACCGTCTTAAGTTCTGCAGCCAAGACCTTCATCTTCTCAGTCGTCTGCCTCTTACGTTGAGCCTGGTGAGTCAGCCAGGCTTATTTTATTAGGTTAGTTTTATGTGTATGTGTAGGATTAGCAAAAATTAAAATCCTAGTGTAGGTAGCTTGCACACGGAAATGTATTACTAATTCTAAATTTCTTATTTACTATATTTTATATTGTAACTACTGTACGTAAATTCAAACTTTCTTATTTATATTATTATAGCCTAGGCTTGTATTTATATATTTTTATTTATATAGTATTATTAATTGTATGATACATCATTATGTATATTCCTATACCTACCTGTTTAATCCACCATACAAATATGTTAAAGCTTATTGTGGCCCACATACAGGTCTCCCTGACCTCTTTGGGCTTCCAGTAAAAAAATAAATATATATATATATATACTATATATATATATACATATATATAATACTATACTATATATATATATATATGTTAGTACTTTAGATAGAAATTAAAAAAGTGACTACACCGGGGTTTGAACCCGGGACCTTAGCTTACCGGGCTATGCTCTTAATCCCGGGTTCAAACCCCGGTGTAGTCACTTTTTTAATTTCTATCTAAAGTACTAACATAACAGCGTCATAGTCGCCTACTATAAAGCCAAGGTAAAACATATATATATATATATATATATATAATAATATCTGTTTAATCCCCTACATTTAAAACCTTATAATCAGGAATAAACACTGTTCTCTTAAATACCTATGTAACAAACTGGACTTATACTGGAATAAAACTCAACTTTGTATTGTATTGTAAATTAAGTATTAATTAATAATTAATTAAGTTATTAATATGTTAATCGTTCAATCTCGATAAATGCTCAAACTCAAATCTTGCTCAAATTTTAAAATCACTGCTTGCACAGCCCTAATGCTTGTTGGGTTTACTTACGATAGGCCTACCAATATTTGTGTAAAAACCTATTTCAATGGGTAGATTCTTCTATTGATTATTAGACGAGGGAGAGCAGCGACTGAGTCTTACAATTCAAGTCAAACGCCACTTATTCTACTCCTGTGTTTGTGAGTGAGTGACGCCGTACGCCAAAAATGAGCCAAATCACTGAACCTATTGCGTTTAAATTTTAAAATGCCATCCGATCTAGGTGCCCGTTAGGGCGCCGCAGCCAAGCCACGGAGCGCTACACACTCGGGTAGCAGAGTTGGGGTGATTTCGAGGTGTCATCCAGCCGTCATGAAACGTGATGTGAACTTAAAAACTATCAAAATCGAGGGGATTTAGGTACATAGATAGATAGATGATTTATTTGCGTAATTTTTTTGACTCTTTACATGTAGACAATGGTCCGAGTATATTAAGCATGTCATTCTTGGTAGGGCCTAGGGTATAAAATTAGTTACAAAGTACAAAATTTTAAAAAATACAACCTAAAATCTAGTGATGTGGATTTACCGTAAATTTAAAACTCGGGTAGGCCTAATTTACCGGTAAAATTTTGATTTTGGCCATAAGCATATGGCATAGACATAAATAGGTTTTGTGATGAGGAAGGTGTATGTATATCAATTAAAAGAGCATATATTGATATTCACCCTTATATTGATTTACTGTTCCATACAAAGTACAAACTAAACAATAACGTATTAATTTTTAATTATCTTTGTATGGTTAAAGCGATTAATATGGTTTAAGAATAAATAAAAATAATAAAAATATTAATTAGATTCGAATGAATGATCTAGCCTACTCAGCTAATGAAACAGACTGGAGTATGTCTAGGTTCAGAAAAGCTCTTTAGTCTTTTCAGATTATATTGATTGAATTTTAAAGTGTTAGGCCGAATTGACTTATTTCCATTGCATTCTTGTTGTGTAGGTTCTTATTAGTGTTTAGAATTTAATGTTTTTTTTGTTTTTTTTTTGTTTTTTAAATTTTTGAAGTGTTATTTGACTTATTTCCACTGCCTTCTTGCTGTGTAGGATTATTAGTCATTGGAATATAATGGTGGAAAATTTGAAAATTTAACCATTTTACCGACATGCTCGGTAAATTTAAGGTTAATTCTCTGACCGGTAAATTTACCGTCAGGTAAATTTATTTTAGGAAATTTAAAAATTTAGGTTAGTTTGGAATAACTATAGAGCCGAGCTATGTTTGAATTGTTAGTTACTCTCTGTTCTTTACTTTCAGAAGCTCAAGAACCTCTCAGTCGTCCAGGAGACAACGAGAACATTCATTGTCGCTGCCGGCGTCACCGGTTTAGAAGAATTGTGTGGACCGGTAAGTTATTTGGCTATAGCACGCCACCATTGTGAATATTTAATGCAATTCAGAAGTTAAAATATCCATTCCGATCGGGGCTAGAACCCGAGTCTCCCACATTCCAGGTAGGCGCCTTAGCCAACTAGACCACCGAGACGGTAACTATTTAACTTCTGAATTGTATTAAATATTAACAATTACATCTACGGGAGTGTTTCCTGACTGATCAAATCGAGAAACCACCATTGTTGTTGTTGTTTCCTTCTGTTGCAAAAGAGCAACGTGCATCATTGAACGTAACATTTTGAATTACAAAAATATTAGTTATAAAAAAAATTCTTCTTCTGTGTTTATTGTTATTGTTTTTTATGTTATAAATTTACAATAAATAATATTAGCATAGGCCTACATACTAGCTCAGGGTTGCCACTTAACTGCAAAAGCAAATACAATGCCTAAAAGTAAAACATTTAATTTATTTGTTGGTTAGCTCAAATACAGCATTGCTGTCATTTTACATTGAGGTACCGTATAGACTAAAACAGGGCTGCCGTTTTAACGGATTTTATCCGTTTTTACGGATATTAAGGGTGCAAAACGGATAAACGGAATTTTTGTCTTATTTACGGATATTTTGTTAATTACGTTTTCTATGCTTATTTTCGTATATTTGAATCTGCGCGGGCTAATTTCGATTGTAAACATTGAAGGCGGGGCGATAATCGATTCGACTTTCGATAGGGGGCGGAGCATGGGCGTGTCCCAGATGTAGTAGGAACTGCTTCCATTGAGAAACAGCCAATCAGACTGCACAGTTGCTTTTGGATGGCTTTTGGGGAGGATGAAAGTTAAATTGAACAGCCAAGAGCCTACAAAATTGTTTTCTTTCGTTTTTGTTTATAAAGTTTGGATTATGTGATATTAAAAGTGAAAAATAGAATTAGTATATGATTAAAAAGTTATTATCAAGTTCTGCAATGTTATTATAGAACACAACACATGGGCCTAGGCTAGCCCTAGGCCTAGGTCAAAATTGATGCAACATTCATAGGGCCTAGCTAGGCCTAGGCCCTAGGCCTAGAATTTTTTAACCAGGTCAGAAAATATTATTTTAATGTTACAAATGGATTTTCTGTAAATAAATAACATTTTAAATTTTTATGCAATCTTAATAATTAAAGCATTCACGGGCGTTTCTGGCTCCTTTCTTCTCGTCTGTGCATGGGCCTAGGCCCTTGGCAACTTTTAGGTTAAGATGGTAACAAAATATAAACATCACATTTATCCATTTTCATAGTTTGATCAATGAAATCAACGTTTTTAGACTTTTCACGGATATTTGCGGATATTTAACGTCCTCATACAGGATTTGAAAAAAATATCAGTGGCAGCCCTGGACTAAAATAAATTTAAAAGCATATAAAAACCAAAGATATAAATTCAAAATATCAAAAATGACCGCCAAGGGGGTTTCACACAAACTTGCCACCAAGTAAAAATTTTAATTCCTGTAGTTTCTTTCATATCTACTTCTTTGACTTAGGCCTAATTGACCATATATATTCCATATATATTTTAACTTTATTTATGATAATTTATTATTATTTTTATGAATTTATTTTTTGATATCATTTTTACTTTTGTGATTTAGAATTTAGTTAATTTTATGCAATGCCTAAATCGCACTTGTGGAGGTAACTCTGTTGTTGGTGGCAATAAATAAATAAAACATATAGGGCCTATTCTAGCTAAAAAGATGTGGGTTTGAATCCTACAGGGATGTTTTTTCTATTGTATTTGACTAATTGTCCTGCACCCTCATCTACCACTGTACTGTAGTGTATTGTTATGAAGTGGTAACACTTTTGTTATAAAGTGGTAAGACTGTGCTAGCAGTTTCAGTTTAGAATGCCAAGGGATGCAGAAAGAGAAGAGCATGCGTGCCAACTTTAGTTCGTTAAAACGACTTTTCATTGTAATGACTCTTGTTTAACATTTTGAACATAGAAATTTGGGTAGGAGTAGGACCACCAAAATTTTTCAATATAATAATGATAATTTTGTGGTAATGTCAACTATCAATTATTTTTATTTTATCCTTAAGTGCAACCCTACTAGTCACTGTGTTGCACATTTCAGGAATGGGAAGAACCTGATTCGAGAACCTTCCGCATCGTATGTCGCAGCTCACGTGTGATTCTTCAACTTCAGCGTCTCGGACAACATATTCAGCCGCCTACGCTCGTATCGCACAAAAATTGATGTTTGTAAGTCAGTTCTTGGAACAGTTGATTAATTCCTGATCCCTCTATCCTTCCTTTAAAGAGGTTTATCCTGCATGTTCGGTACGGTGCTCGACTACTTGCTTAACTATTTCATATGCTAGCATAATTTTTATAAAGTCTGTTACCTAACTTCCTTGTTTCTTTCAGTCTCTAAGTTATCTGACACTGCTATTGTCAGTGAGTGAAGTGATATCGTTACGCTAGTGGTCATGAAGAAGCACCAGCATGTTCCCAGCATGTTTGCATGTTCCCAGCATGTTGACTAGCTCACACCACAGTTCACCTTACACTCAATACAGTTTTTACGTTCATTACTAGGACAACTGTGTTCACGTTGAATTTTGAGTGGTTCGGTTCACATTTCATAAGAACAACGCTATTTATAATTCCTTATTACATCCTTCGATGGAAAAATTAATCCGCTCATGATGCCATAATTTCGTGATCCTGTTCTGTTCTTCACTGTTTTTTCCACGTTTTTGAGGCTCCGTGGCATCTTCAGCCAATCAACAATACTTCATCCACCCAGCCTTTTCTAAACGTGAAGTATTTATCTTGCGCAATAACTATAGGCCTATTGCTTTTATCCAAGTAAAATAGGCCTAGTGAAAATAAGATAATGTAAATGTTAGGAATGCTGCCCTATTTAAAAACCAAAATTGATAATTTAGTTTTATTAAAATTGATAACTTTATTAAACAGGTATTGGAACCCCTTTAGCTTTATGGCGGCAAGATTAATGTTTTCCAATGCTTGCCAGCTCAAGGCTACTCTGGAGTGAACTGTGATGTGAACCCTAGTGTCCCCTGGTAGTGGGTGTGGTGTATGTCTGTGTCGTCCATGATACTTAATCTCAGCTGCTCTTATTGAGTTTCCCTTGTCCCGAGTAAAACAACATGGAAATACAAAGGATCGAGAATAGGACAAACAACTCTAGATTTAAACATTGACCTAGTGATCAATCCGTTTAACAGTTGTTAGGCCAACAGATTGTGATACTAGGGCTTTTCTGGAAACTTTGTTTGTCCCAAATAGTTGGCCTATTAACTAGTAGATTGGCTGCAAGCAACATATACTCTCTCACTAAAACTTTTTTTAAAAAAACAACATGAAACACAAAGACAAACAAAAACACAAAAACTACATACATAGTTTTGGTTTTGTCTCAACCGTGTCCTTCCCATCCTGTCACTTAACTTCGCAACACCCAGCATTTCTCTAATGTCCGTGTTTCTTATTTTGTCTCTTCTTGTCTTGCCCACTGTACTCCTCAGGAATCTCATCTCTGCTGCCTGCATCTGACTCTCCTCTCAAAACTTTTCGAAAAGCTACTCAATTTGTTTTCTTTATTATTTTCAACACACCTTTTCCAATTTCTGAACGTAATCATGTCGACGGTTCCACGTTTCCTATGAACGACATATCAGCTATCCAATTCAGTCGCAAAATGGAATAGAGATCTTAGCTTAAGGTTACCCTTGCAACGATTTTTACTTACCGTACTGTTTAATGGTACCAGGGATTAGAACCGGAACCGTTTCATATTGTAGAACTGGAACCGTTTGTACTTGTATTCTATGGAACCAAAACCGAACTGTTATGATATATTGTTTAAGGTTCTTAAAGGTTCCAAAATATCTGCTTTCAACTTTCAACAAAATTACATTTTTCAATTTTCCAAGTGATATTCAAAATTCAAATATAAATGCCTAATAATTTACACTTTTCAAATGATATTCAAATAAAAAACAATTATTAATGTATCTGTCTATTCAGTTAGGCCTATTTGTGTATTTTTATTTTCTCTTCTCACCCCTTGGGTCACAATCTGTCCGATATGGCCCAAGCCGCATAGACCGGTACAGCTTGCGTGATGTAGTGCTCTCAATAAGTAGAGGTAGAGTAAAATGGTGATAACGAAATTCGCAAATTTTTTAAATGTCCATTTTATTGCCTAAAATGTAATATTGTCGACGAATTGCATCATTTAGAGATGGAAAAACCACACTTTGAAAATACGAATTTCGCGAAATCTCGTTTATAGCGTGAAATAACGAACGAAATTGAATAAAACTGGTCAAAAGGCGAAAAAACTCTCGAAATTACCCATTTTAATACTCAAAATGTGGCGAGATGGTGGAGGTGCCGGTCCAGAATTTTCACAAATTTTGGTGGGGGTACCGGTCCAGACCGAATATTACGCTCACGGCAGGCACTACATCGTTTAGTGGCGTCACGGGCTCCACGGAGTTAGACCGCCAAAATAACGGCGCATATCACAGACTTCACGGCAATAGTCCACCAGAATAATGGCGCGTACAAATATTTATTTTTGTCTTGGGAATCGATTCTGAATAGATTTTTGGGTCACAAAGATACCAACGCATTGGAATCGATGTCATCCCTACTAAAAAGCTCATATTTTTTTTTTTAGTTCCGTTTTTGACCATTTAATGAATCGCAAAAAACCGCGAAATTTGGGTTTTTAAAACAAAAATTTGGGTTTTATGAATTTATCTCCTATTTCATTTTTATATTGAAATTTGAAAGTGATTTTACAAACAGCAAAAAAAAAAAACGTTCCTACCACTTTAAATCATAAACTTTAGAAGTGATTATTTACTTATATCTTACCAATTAGGCCGTTATTAATAATAATTAATAAATATAGTATTTGGATTTTTATTAGGCCTATTGTGGCTAAATTAAAATTTTTATCCTAAATGTCAAAAAATCAAACTTGGTATAGTGATAACATCGGGTACCGGAAACCGGTTTTATAGCAACCTGGTTCCGACTTTTCAAAACCCGGTTCCATTTTTTACTATAGCCTACAAACATGTACTTCACGGACATGTTTTCCCGCCAAAAAATTTTAATTCTACGCACCGTTTCTTGTGCGGTCATCTCCATTTCCACGGAGCCCGTGGTGACGTAGCCCGCTATCTATCCTTCCTCGCTAGCTGATTATCAAGCACTCAAACGGCCTTGACGCCCCGAGGCTGCTACCTGACACTTGACGATCGGCAATCATAGTACCAAAGCGCGGGCGCCGAAGCCAGCCTTCTCCCGGCCGTACAGTCCCTTCCAAAAAACCGCACATAAGGCTGATACATTGAACAAAAATTGACTTTAATAACGGTTTTTGGCGTGGAGGAACCGGTTAGAACTTTTTGGACCTGATGTCATCCCCTACTTTGTACATTTACACTCCCACAATTTTAAACAAAATATTATCTTGTTGAACCGGAACCAGAACCAGAACCGTTTTTACGGAACATCTATACATTATGAACCGGAACCATTATGAATAAATATTCTTATCTCTGAAAGGTACCCTACCCTACAGGCATCCGGCTTCTTACTGAAGGGTGGTTCCCGTTAGCCGTAGTTGGAGTTGCAAAAGTCAACCGTAGTATGTTTTTCAACACAAATATTATCTACGAACACATTCCATGTGGTAATTACGCTCCACCATCCGTTCAGTTTTGAGAAGAAAATATTCGCACTCAAATTCCAACCCTTTGAATATGATTGTATTGTAGACAGAAATTTAAAAGTGCCTCCATCAAGAAGACGTGGGTTCGAATCCTGCATAAGGCATGGATTGTTTGTAATCCTTCATTGTCATTTAGTATCACCACCATTGATCTTGGGCGTCACAAAACCATCACCGGCCTGCCAAGCTTGACACTTATCTTCTTCATCATTCTCTTGTTTAGCTTTCTCTTGTATAGCTCTCTCCATTTTTTCCTGCTCTCTCCTCATCTTTTTCTATCTTCAACCACTACCCACTTCTCACCTAATAATAATAATAACAAATACGTACAAGGTTTTTAAGCATAAGCCCGCTTTGAGGACATCATTATTGAATGAAAGCAATTGTTGTACAAGTTTGCCCCGACTGAGGATCGAGCCCCGTATAGCGGCGTTAGTAGAGTATTGGTACAGTACATAAAGCCGGAGGTTCTGGGTTCGATTCCCAGTCGGGTCAAACTTTTACGACAATTGCTATCATTCAATAATAAATAATAATCATAATAATAGTCCCATATTTCTACCCTACCATGAATTATTATTAAGGTAACAGGTAGGAAATAATAACTACTGCAGTAAATATGTATCGGTATAACATGAGAAAATGAAAAAATAAAATAAATGAATAAATAAATAAATATATGAGGTCTGCAGCTAAATAAAAAAATTCCTGTTGGCGTTAGTTAATTTTAAGTTACCTAGTCCCAAACTATAGTGGAGCATCGGCAGTTGCTATATATGTGATGTGCTCTGGATAAGGGTCCTTGCTATTTTGGGAATACAGGAGTTAAAATTGATGGGTGTAAAATGTTGATTTTCATGTTCTCGTTAAAACTGCCAGACATCGGTGTTCTGTTTCAACTTCAACTCTTATTACTGCAAGAAACTGACCATAGACTTAGAAAAGATTCACCATTTTTTGGGGGTTAGGACTTAGGAGGGAATCTCATATAGGCCTACAAATTTTGATTTATAGATGGGTAGGGCCTACTTCATTTATTTTATTTTAAATAATTATTGTTATATATATTCAATTGTGTTAATTTATTAGTCGCAAATTAAAAGATGATACATCAAAATGTGCAGAATTACCTTCTTCTGCAGCATAAAAAAAATAGAAAAAGAAATTTCCGGCCTGAAGTTCTTTTTCACAGAGCACATCATAATAATTTTGTTATTCTAGGCCTAGTATATGTATATCTGTAGAAGTTGAAGAATGTTTAAGAATCCAAATGCAGAACATTTTTAAAAAGTTTTTTTAGTTACTTATTCATTGAAGATTTCTAACTATCTCCGTCCTTATGCACACCACACTTCTTAACGCAATACACAACACACCCACACACAGCTTGTAGATGGGGCTACTGTAGAAATAGTTACCAGACTAGAGGGCTGGTTGTTACTCGATTGCTCGTCTTTGTTCCATGTTGTTTTCTCGGTGTTACCCATATAGCCTTCTATATATCCCTGTTATTGGATGGATCACAAAATAATAACAATATATCTCCATTCATATATCCATGACTACAGTTATTTATAGGAAATTACTGTACTTTTGAAGTTTTACAATTTGAAGCAGATTGCTCGACATTGTTTGTTACGTTGGATAAAGCAATATAATTTTAACATTTCACCAGCGTTAACTCGAGTTTTGAAAGTGTTAAAAACTTAAAAGATCTGCCCAAGTTGGTAGAATGACTGACTCAATTTCAAACAATACAATGATTATTTTTTTCATTTCATCAATGGCACCCGTTGAACAACGGAACGAGTGAAGATATCAAATGTTAGCTCCTTAATTTTGTAATCCATCCATAAACTTGTAAGCAATGCGCACAATCCTAGTGCCTGAAACTTATTTACATAAACAGCATCATGTGTGTGTACTGTGTAGAGCCTACACTGTATCTTCAAAAGATTTTAGTTGAGGTCTATCAATCTCGTACTAACCTTAAGACGTTTGTCCTGCACGTAGGCCCCAATATTTTACATATTACTATTCAGCTAATCAAAAATTAAAATCAATAAGCATTAATCATAGATCTAGGCCTATTGAGGAATTTACTAATGTTTTGAACTTAATTAATAAATAATAGCTCATTTCTAAATACTTTCTTTATAACTAAGAAAAGAATAGTAAGGTCCACTTAATTTTTTTATTTAGCTCAGATTTTCATTTTCATTTATAAAATACACAACGTCAAAGTCACAACGTCCAGTAACGTATTCCAACCAACCAGTTGTATTCAATGCCCAATGAACCCCAAACAACTAGTTTTTTGCTAATTATTATCTAACCTACAAGACTTTTAGTTTAATACTAGTCTTGTTACAAGTGTGCTTAATAAACATTTGTATGCACGTTAATTTATATCTCAAACATTGTGCATCTTTGGGATATATTTTTTTAAATGTATGGTTTTAAAACATATTTGTAAAGAAAACGTACATTATTGTTTTAACACAAACTGCAGAGTGCATTAAATTACAACAATGTGTTGACCCAAACTATGCTGTCACATGCTGCAAACACAAGGAATAAGTAGTTAACGTAAAACTTTATTTTACCTCAATAGAATTCAGATTTAGTACACGCTGGTCAATATTAGGACTCTGGCCAGTCCACGGGTATTTCCTGAATTTTAAATTGTAATTACCTTTTATTAAAATCTTGATTACCTACTTTTTAATTTACATGTTGGTCGTTAACTTGTCGACAATACCATCGATTAAAGTCAATTTCAGAAATATTCTAGCAATTTTGTTTCATAAATAGAAATTGGCACGCTAAGCAAAAAGAGGCCCGTATGTATTCCTTGCCGTGCTGTATAGTTTTATGCCAAATCTCTACAAAGGTATACAGTTAACTACCATCATTAATTCAAACTCGGTTAATTCAAAGTAGTGTTGGAACTTGGAAGTCTATACAGAAGCTTTGATGTTTGATATAGGCCAAGGACTTGCATTAGATTTCTATTAATTAATTTCTTTATATATTGGTGTGAGATTGGATCCAACAGCTTACCTTCAAAAAGTGATGGTGGCTGCTGAATTTCTTGATAAATTCAAACTTTTGATTTTTGGGGTTCCTTGGGCTAGGGAAGACTACCGTATTTACTCGCTTTTTGGACGCCCTCGAGTAAAGGCCGCACCCTTATTTTGACCACTCAGATTTTAAAGATTTGGCTATAAATACTATTGATAAATGGCTTCACATAATGGCCGCACCCCACTTTTTGAACTTGATGATTTCAATTATACCCGAGGCCTATACTCGCATAAATACAGTAGTACTATATTTTGTTTTGAGCATTGCATTTTACTACTGTATATGATATAGGGTGTATTTATATTTTATTTATTATTTATACCAAGTTTGAATATTTAGATGTCTTGTGACCTTGCCACAAGTAAAATCTTTAGTTACCGTACCCTACAACTACAAGATTGCTGTTTATGTCAATACTGGTTTTAAATCTCTCGCATAGTAATTCCAAGGTGGTAGCATTATAAATAATCCCTAATCATGGTCAATTGCAAATCACAGTCTCTCTTTCAAACATTTTCTGGTTACAATAATCCTAGATTTACCGACTCCATGATCGTCAATGTTGCCTTGAGCATTAAGCGCGCAATTCTGATTCGGGAGGTCCCGGGTTCAAATCCCGTCGAGACCGGCAATCCTGACTGAAGGTTTTCCTCGGTCATTAATGTGAATGCCAGGGATTGAGTCCCCTTAAACAGCCTTCGGACATCCCTTCACAATTGTCCTATCCGAAACATACCTAGTTAGACACCTGAAGAGGGCATGATGCGGCACCCTTTGCAGGTCTCCCACGAAATATTATTTAAATTATTATTATTTATTACTGACCGAGACTCCATGATTTGCAAGTGGCCCTGGTTGTATGTGTTGTTCAATAAGGCAGCTCTCTTGATTATGTATCATGGGCGACTGGCTACTTGCAATCAACAATAGGTCTGTTCAATTTGGCTACAACAATAAACTCTTTCTAGGTACCGGTAGGGCTTTTTGTATTGGTATAGAAGGCGTAAGTCCCTATATTATGATAAGTTCATAGTGTTCAGGTTAACTTGAAACAGGTTTCGTTTTTGGCAAATTCGATTTATTAAGTGTTAACAGGACAGACACATAACATATAGAGTGGAGTCGAGTAGTAATTCGCCAATCGATATGCCCCATGTACATGTTACGTATTATTGTACGTACAGTATAGGGTACGGTTTGTCAAGTCAAGTTTGATAACACTAAATACTATTCTCTGGTATCCCAAGTATACCGGTACGTCGGTTGCGTGCAATTAGTAACTTCTTACTCAATGAATAATAATTTCAAAAGACAAACATCAAATCAAATATAGAGATAGATATCAAACAAGAAAGGTGTATTTTTATATGTTAACCATTGCTGACATGGTCATCATTGTCACTTCGAATGAGGTTACAAGTCAATTTACAAAATATGCTACAGGTTCATGCTTGCATTTTTGCATGAATGCTTGTTGGTCTTTTGGGCTTCTCCCACTTTTCAATGCAGAAAGTCCTGGCAAGTTTTTAAACTGTAAAAGGGGACTTTGGAGCCAACAATGAAGCACGTAGGAAATCATGCACAGAAATTACGTCCACTCTGAAAATCAGTAGCTTGCATCTGAGTGGGTTGGCTCTATGTACACATTTGCCTTTATTTCTTTACTGACCTTGACTAAAACTGCATTGTTGTGATGTTAATTTACACACCAGCATCTGTGAAGATTATTTCACAGTTTTGCCAAAAACGAACCGATTTTAAGAACGAGATTTTAATTTGAAAAGAGTGTGCATTCTTTCAAAGCAGTGTTTGGCAGTTTCTTCTTCTTTATTTATTTACTGACCTTGACTAAATTGGTTGTGATAACAGTTAACACACCAGCATCTGTTGAAGGTTATTTCCCTGTTTTGCCAAAAACAAACCATTTTAAGATGAACATGTTAATTTGAAAAGAGTATGTAATAATGCAATAATAATAAGCAAATGTATAATATTTGGCTCCAATTCAGTTACAAAAACTGCCAAACACTGCTTTAAAGAATGTACTGTATACCTATGCAACAATTCAATAAATAAATTCAATTATCTGTAAGCCTTATTGTTGTAGCCATCAACCAAATTATGGAGAATCTTGTTTGCTTTCTAACTTATGTACTAGAAATGAACAGACCTATTGTTGTGGCCGACAGTTGTGAGAACTTATACATTGCGACTCAGAAGAACCTGGCTTCTTAAGGTGGTAGACCCCTGCAGTTACAGTTCTTTAGTGATCTTGAGAACGGTGCAAAATATCTCAAAACTGATGGCAACAGTAATGTGGTTTTGTTAGAATTATATAATGCATGAAAATATATTCAAATATATAATACATAATCGGTACAGTTTGTACTTTGAATGTGTGTTTAATGAATTAAATATCAAATTAAAATCTTACCATAACACAACAATCTTTTTTCATGCAGGCTATAGTTCTTGTAAAACCACATAACATAATGTTGGCAGGGGTCTGCCACTTTAAACACGAGCAATAATTGTGCTCATTGGCAACCCTCAAACTCTTCTGTGCTTGCTGGACCCGGAGGGGGGGGGGATCAGAGGCAGATACTAGGCTGTAATGATTTTCAACTTGGATTAGCCCCCTGCTAGGAGATTTCTCATCAACTCTCAACAACAAACATAACTTTTCTTTTAACCTAGTGTGTTTGTTCTACGGATGCACACAATAACCAATAATGTTTGGTCATATTATAAAAATTTTAAATTGAATGTTTTCTGAAAAAAAATCTTGTTAAAAATTAAATACATCATATTCCCTGTGCTTACGCCATATCATCACCATTCAATTTGGTTGTACCTAGTTGTTAATTTTATACTTCCCTATCGGAGACTAAAAAGTCTCCCACTGAAAATCAGTTATAACTAAGACTGAGTGGGTAGACTCTAAATATGAATTTATATTTGCTATAAATAATTTAAAAAATTTGTTTACCTTGTCTGATCGCGCCTGTCTGCTGGTAGAAGTGGAACCGCTTTTACCTACATCATCGTTCAATATTATGGATTAATAATGCAGTCACATTTTTTATAATTGATTTTATTTCGTTGCGTGTTTACAATTGTTCGATTAGCAGATACTCTCTTTTTGGTTTGTAAATTTCAATTTTGGGCTTGACATAAAAGGATGAGAAAAACACCAGTTTGCAGTAGCCAGTAGAAATCTCCTTGGCTTGGGTTCTTTTCTAGTTGAAGGCCTCCATATTTATAGTTTTTTCTTAAACTTAACAAATTTAGCTTCTGAACTTTTGTGAAAACCATTGTGCATTTATTTAAATTTAAATCTTCAGCAAGTGTTGTTAGCTTTTGAACCCATGTCATAGTTAGTACTTGTTAACATCACTCCTATGATGAAATGCATGTTGGGTGAAGCAAAATGACATTAAATCCCCCCACTGAAAATCAGTTATGTGAGGGACTGGGTAGACTCTAAAATACAAATTTATTTATTTACTTTAAATGCAATCCTAGTTTAATTTATAAATCAGTTTTTATATCTGAATGGGATAAACATGAAATAAATAAATTTAATTTCCAAAGAATTGAGGAAAGGGTACCTATGGTTTATTTTGCAAGCACAGAAGACCTTGAGGGTTTTCAATACTTAATAAAACTAGGAGCAATGATGGCCACTTAACCCCGGGAGAAGACCTAGTGTATTTTGTTCTCATGGCTGCATCGACCTGCATAGTGGTGTTGGTTATTATTGCAAACTGTTGTTTATTTATTCCTATTGCACAGACGGGTCTGACGGTGGAGTTTGTGTGAACACTACTCATTGAAGTTGCTAGTTCTTGAACGTACAGTCTAGTTCAAACCTGTTTGGACTAGTCCTGTGTTCGAGAACTAGCAACTGATGTGGTTCGTGGGCACTTATCAAATTTTACCGTCAATCCCGTCTCTGCTCTGGGGAGAACACTCTGCTTAGATGAAAAGTCTTGACGTGGGGGATGGTAGCTCTGAAGTGCAAAAAAGACTTAGGAGTATAAAAAGCGCTTTTTTTGGCGCATTTTTGTGGTTTTTGTGCATTTTTTTGCTTGTTTGCCATATAAATTGTATAATATTTGTATGTTTTTTGTATTAATATTTAATATTGTTAATAAATTATATATTTTTCCAATGCAATTGTTAGTTTTTATTATTATTATTATTATTATTATTATTATTATTATTATTGAATCAATTGAAAAATATTCTAAGTCCATAAAGTAGGTCAACCAATAGTTAGCCTTGAAAAAAATGGCTAAGTCCATAAACTAGGTCAACTGCTAACCTTGCAAGGTTAGAGCTGACCTAGTAAATGGTTAAGCCTAAAAGGTAGGCCAGGATGGCCTTGGAAAAAAAGACTATCTCCATAAATTAGGTCAATGCCCAAATTGCCTTATTTGGCAACCTTGGTTGCTACCAAGACTGCTTTCATAAGGCAACTTGAACACTGAAAGGAAAAGAGAACAAGATGTTAAGTTACATGCTAAAGCAATGGAAAGAAGGTGCTATGTACAAATAAATTATCACAACAACGGCAATTGGTTGACAATATTTATGGCACAGAAAACTGTACAAGTATTAAACAATATATGAGTTACAACAGTATTTTGAACAGAGCAGTACAAGAAGGGGGGCTGTGGGAAAAGAGACTATGTCCAAGGCCTTTGAAATTGCAAAGTGATAAGGCTTAGCACATAGTCATCTGAAGTGGGCCAAGTAGAACAGGGGCAAAGTACAATAAATATGAAAACAACAAGAGCAGCATGGGTTAGACAGAATATATTGGGCAAAGCTGTACAAGAGATGGCCATAGTGATAGAGGCTATCTCCACGGCCTTGAAATTGCAAAGTGACAAGGATTAGAACATGGTCATCTCACCAAACTAGTTTTGGAGGTAGGCTGTTGGTAGTAAGAAGTGCTGCAGGCAAAGTATGATGCAGCAGAGATGTTTGAAGTGTAGCATGGAGAGAAGATCGATGCAGCGAGCAAGGCGTACGTTTGCATTGCACAGAGACGTCTGCCAATTCTGAAAAACAACAACATGGAAATAGTTTCAAAATAGTAACAAGTAAAGCCTGTGAAACAACATCAGGTTGGTGTGTATGTGGTCAAGAGAAATGGAACATTCTGCAAGTGGGGTGGGCATCTCCAATAGAACACAAAATGAACACAAATCAAAATGCTTGGCTATTGTACCACCTCTGGGCAATAATTTGAAAGTCGAAGAAACATGTCTGACAAGTTTGCTGAATGAAAGAAGGCCTTTAAAATAACAGAAAAAAAAATTGTGATTTTTTTGGGGCGGGGCATAACCTCACTATTGGAATTTAAATTTAGATTTTTGGACAATAGTGTACACAACAAATCTAGTTCAAAATTCAATTTTGAAAATCAGTTTTCTGGACATAGTTTCTAAACCCCTTTAGCTATAACTTAAGCTATAGCTAAAATAGTTTTCTGAAAATAACAGTTGGTGTATGAATTTTTTTGTCAAATGGTACAAAACTGGAAAAAAATCCAATTTGTACCGTTTGACAAAAAAAATCGTACACAAACTGTTATTTTCAGAATACTATTTTAGCTATAGCTTAAGTTGTAGCTAAAGGTGTTTAGAAACTATGTCCAGAAAACCGATTCTCAAAATTTAATTTTGAACTAGATTTGTTGTGTACACTGTCCAAAAATCTAAATCTAATTTCCAACAGTGAGGTTATGTCCCGCCCAAAAAAATTCACAGTTTTTTTCCGTTATTTTAAAGGCCTTCTTTCATTCAGCAAACTTTTCAGACATGTTTCTTCGACTTTCAAATTATCGGCCAGAGGAGGAATAGCCTTAGGGCTGTGTGTCGCCCGTTCACGGCCAAAACACACGCTACAGTATATATTATTTGTTTCTGGTCATTAATCAATTGTTACACATTTTTAAGATGTAGCATTACCGCAAGAATTTTCTGCTCTTTCTTGTGAAATAAATGTTTTTTTGTGTAAAACATATAGTTTTTGTTTGTTGCTTTTAAAACTTTGAATACACGTTTTCTTTCATTGAGAACAAAGTTTTAAAAGTAACAAAAGAAAATATATTTTACACAAAAAACATTTATTTCACAAGAATGAGCAGAAAATTCTCGAGGTAATGCTATATCTTAAAAATGTGTAACAATTGATTAATGACCAGAAACAAATAATATATACCGTGGTGTGTGTTTTGGCCGTGAACGGGCGACACTCAGCCTTAACAAGGAGAGTGCCAGAGAGCGACTGAAAGCAATTTGAAACTTGGTTGTCTTCGATTATTTAGTAATGCGAGTATCTTGCATCAAAAGGTTTCTGGTAAGCTGCTGGGTTTTCTCTATTTAGCATTGAGTAGTAATTTAGCCCCCTCCCCCCGCCTCCAAATTTGTTTCTACATTTTGTACTTTGTTTTATTGTAATTTGCATTTTTATCCCAGATTTTGCTGTTAAAACGATTAGAAGTTGATTTTTCACAAACAATATGTTCAATCTCGGCAAGGTGTTGTGTATGATGTTGGAATAACGTGCCGAAAAGAGAAAATGACTAGCTTTGAAACCGCAATAGAAATGCAAACATTTAATGTAGAGTTTAAATTTATGTTACTAAACTAACATATTTATGAACTTGTATGGGAAAACTAAATACTAGGCCAACTATACCGTTCCTACTAGCTGTCAACAGTTACAGTTTCATTATATAGACTAGGAA
Source organism: Sweltsa coloradensis (assembly GCA_024449915.1). Taxonomy (NCBI): domain Eukaryota; kingdom Metazoa; phylum Arthropoda; class Insecta; order Plecoptera; family Chloroperlidae; genus Sweltsa; species Sweltsa coloradensis. Next base: position 974,923 of record JAMZAV010000395.1, read on the forward strand.
AACGCTAAAGTCCCGTCACGTTGATGGATGAGCTTTTTACTTTAAGTGCTTTTTGAACGCATTGTAGGTGATTGTTGTCAAGTTTCTATTGTTACTTGTTAATTGTTATTAAATTCCTCAAAAAAACTTAATTTAAAACCTTTATTTATGTGGTTTCTGGATAATTTTTTCAACTTTTTCTTTCAAAACGCAATACATCACCATTAGCGTAATGTCCATGTGAAATATGAACATTCTAGCCCCACCCGTTTGGTCAGAATCGGCCCAAAAATGACGAAAATATTGCACTAAAAATCAAAAAATTCATATTAAAACCATTATTTCTATGGATTCTAGCTAACTCTTTCAACTTTTTCTTTCGCAAGGTACTACATCACCATAACCTTAATGTCCATGTGAAATATGAACGTTGTAGCCCCGCCCGTTTGGTCAGAATCGGCCCAAATGTGACGAAAATATCGCACTAAAAATCGTAAAAGTACGATATTCATGAGAAATATTTCTTCGGTTGTACCCAAAAATGTAGCAATCTAAGTTCAGAGATTTCGAAGGTACCCTCAATTTTTCATCAAGATCGCATATGCCGTTTGCCCGGTAGAGAGCGAACAAACAGACAGAAAAACTAACAAAAAACAAAACACCCGAGCTATTTTTCTTGGGGTAACGTAAGTGAAAAACAAACAAAAAAACAGAAAGTCAAATTGAAGTCTTCACTTCGCTCGCTACGCTCATCCCAAAACAATCAGAAAATTACAAAATCTCACTCAACCGGGGATTGAGCCCAGGTCTCTCGCTTGCTTGCTGGTCTAGAGGTTAAGAAGTCCGCCGTGCAAGCAGGGGACCTGGGTTCATCCCCAGTCAAGTTGTTTTTGTAGGCTTCCACCACCAATTCCTCTACTACTAAAAATAAACTAAAAATAAGTAGGGTTACCACCGGAAGATGATATTTTCTAATCAAAATTTACATATGATTAATAATCTCATAATAATCGATTGACAACTGGAGATAGAACCCAGAACCTACAGCTTTACGTACCAATGCTCTACAATCTAATAATTTCTTTCTCAATTATGTTAATTGGGAAACACTCCCTACGGGATGATAATGAACCCTCGCTCATACCTGCGTTAGGTAACGACATTATAAATTGAGTTTAGATGGTCAGTTCAAAGGCAGCAGAATTGTTCCAGTACTGTTCCAATCTATTCAGATCTAGAATGCACCAATAATCCAGTTATTATGAAGTTGACCGTCCCGGTAGCTTAGGGGTAAAGCGCTCGACCAGCAAACCGGAGACCGGGGTTCGATACCCCGCTGGGATGGATTTGTAAATTTCTAGATTGATTTATATATAATCTAACAATCGTTGTTTGTACAATGCTTTTAATTGTGGATTTCTTATATCTTTCAGTAGGGCAAAATTTTGCTATATTTAAAGTTTGAACACAAAATTAATTTTAACTCCCCTAGGTAGGTTTAGTGTATTGATTATATGGAAATCAATCTAGAAATTACAAAAAAAAATCCGTCTCAGCGGGGGGGGGGGGGGGGGGGGTATCAAACAGACAATCGGGAGTCCTGGGAAGGGTTCGATACCCTGCTCACCGAGATGGATTTTTAAATTTCTTGATTGATTTCCATATAATCTCAAGCTCAACATCCAAGTTTTTAGACATTTTGAAAGGGAGATAAAAAAAACTTTCAATTAGTATTACTGATCGATTATCCACTAACCAATAATTCGTGGCAACGCACAGTGGAATATGTGATTGACCAGGCTTGCCTAACATTAATTAATTGTAATTTTCAAATACAGTAAAAATCATTTTAGTTAACTCATACTTGGCCATAGCTCAAATAAACTTAGTTTAGCTCTATTGCGTTGTCTGCAGTGTCTCGTGCACTTTAGTGTGGACCTAAGCTTATCACTAAGGGTCATGGGTTCGAATCCTTCATTTAATACACGGAGTTTTGTGTCATTATTATTCATGCTTATTATCTCACGTCATGGTCACAAAATATCGCACACCATAACAATATACACACGTGAAGTAACAAAATCTATCAATCTATAATGAATGTATAAAAAAATTTATATAGCTATTAATTAAGATAACCTGAATTATGTAATAGCATAGGACTTGTATTGAGCAGTGACAATTTTCAAATGCAAAATGCAATTGTGCAGCGTTTGAGTAGACGCGGTAATTCGTGTCTTGACAATTTTGAGCGGAAAACATGGCTGTAAACTCTGATGTTTATTGCCATTTCAAAGGAAAATTTTGAGTATAATTACCGCACCAACAATAAAATGCAACACTAATTCCGGTAGTCACTTTTCAACATAACATTTTACAGGAAGATGATAGTAAGGTAGGGCATGCTTTATAGCTAGGGAGTAGGGACCCAAGAAAGATACTTAAAACCTTCTAAAATTTTGTCTATGAAATGATAATTCTGCTTTGTTCTGATTTACCCTTTGAACAGAATGATCAAATAGACAGCGAAATCGTCGGTGTAAACCATGTTGTTGAACCGCGTATAATATAACACTAACTATATAACACTAGCTAACTAGGTATCTAATAGTTTACTTTCAATGAAAAGTAATGTTGCTGCCTAGTACACACTGTGACCACCGATACAAATAGGGTGAATATGGAATGTACACAACAGAATGAAAAGCATTCAAATTAATAGTAATAGTCAGTGAAAAATTGACAATGGTGTACAGACAGCTAAGCTAGAGGAAGGTTGAGGTAATGAAAAATGGTGATTTAAACAAATTAATTTAGCATACTAAATCACAAATGTTAAATTTCTCTAGTTTAATGAAAATTAACTTATTTTGAATTTTGACACCTCTCAGCTATTTTTTGTGATTTGTGATTCAATCTGAGCAATTGATTTGAGTTGCGAGTCCACCGTGTTGTTTTCACTCGACTATTGCATACGCATACACACACATTCTAAAAAATAGTTTCGCTCTACCGTTGTGTTTTCACTCGACTATTGCATACGCGTACACACACATTCTAAAAAATAGTTTCGCTCTACCGTCGGTTAGGAATTTTGTCCACAAACTTCACAAAGGCTATATCATTTGAAAATTTTGTATTTTTTGCCCAATTTTCTTGTTCTTTATTGGATGAGTGTAGCGAGCAAAGCGAAGATTCCATTCTGCTACACTGGAGAAAAAAATCCTGAATGTTTTTTTTCTTCTTTTTTTTGTATTTTTGTCCGTTTGTTAACACGATTCCGGCTAAACCGAAACTCCCAATAGGGAACCTAAGTGGGAGTTGTCTGGTTCTCTCCGGTCAGCGTGGTATAGGCGATTAACCCGTGCTAAATGTTTCGTAAGCGATAGCGCGAGAACCCGACCACGGACCGGAATTATATTCATACTGTAAGAAACTATAATCTTTCCTCTTTGCGTGGATTTACATAACTCTGCTCTATCACAAATATTAATGACATTTGTTTTGAGTCGAAGTGAACTCTACATTTACACTGTTGCCAAACCTTCCAAACTGCTCATGAAAAAGCACGTAAAAACATTTTGTCCGTGGCATCAGCATAACATTTGGTATCCGACTTGCTTTGTGGCTACTGTGAGGTCACTGGGTTGTACTAGATTATACATTACTAATAAAATATCCTTTAATGTGCCAACAAAATCTACTGTGAGGTCACTGGGTTGTACTAGATTATACATTACTAATAAAATATCCTTTAATGTGCCAACAAAATCTTGAATGCGAAATACATTTAGCAACCATGGACAGGCGCGTGGTATGCGAGGATGCCACAGCTGCACACAACGTGGCTGCGTCTCGCTTAGGTTGCCGCTCAGTCAGAGTACATTTGCGACAGCGCGCAAACATGGGTCCATTAAACTCATAATAGTTTGAATTTAGGAAGCGTCATCGAGCAAAGTAGAATGCCATCATTTCTTCACAAAATTATGCATCTTGTGATGTTATTGGTTAAGATTTCTTTTGCGCGAGTCAAAAGATACGGCGAGTTACATTTTCGTACCATGCTAATTCTTATGGGCGCTGAGACCAGAGAGAACCAATTTCCTTCCCGCCTACAAAACTTAGGTTCCCTATTGCGATGAAATTTTCTGGAGACCTGCACGTTTTTGAGCACAATCAAAAGATTATTTCTCATGAAAATCACAATTTTACGATTTTTTTTTCTTGTTTTTTCTGTTTGTATTTTAGTGTGTTTGTTTACACGATTCCGGCTAAACCGATACTCCAATTGCGATGAAATTTTCAGGAGGCCTTCAAAATCTCTAAACTTAGAACTGCCACGTTTTTGAGCGCAATCTAAAAATTATTTCTCATGAAAATCGCAATTTTAAAAAAAAAATTGGTTTAAAAAAAAACTTGAAAAATGTCTTTGACTTATTACACTTATATGCTTTATACGATTGTATGATTTTTTAACACAACCTTAATTTAATCCTTAATCGCACTATACACGGAAAACCTCGCTCAGCTTCAATACACTTTACTTAAACTCAAAACATGGTGTGAAAGCAACCATTTAGTAGTAAATGTCAACAAAACAAAAGTTGTTAAGTTCAGAAAAGGGGGGAAGTTAGCCAAAAGCGATGTGCTTTTCTATGGTACTGACAAAGTCGAGTTTGTATCTTCTTTCAAATATCTGGGTATCTTACTCCATTATAAAGGTACTTCTTTTTCTCCCCACATCAAAGCAAGATGTTCCTCTGCCATAAAAGCCATGCACCTTATCTCCAAATTATACTCACTCTCAATCTCTTGTGCTATGAAACTCTCCTATGGCATCGAAATCATATGGCCCTACCTCTCCCAAACCAATCTCACACAATTAGAATCGGTTAAGACCCTATATATGAAAAAGATCCTTTCTCTATGTAAATTTACTCGTTCCCGCTTGGTATATGAGATGGTAGATGAATCATTGTTTGTTGCTGACCTACAGTTCAAATTTAACCTAAGCCAATCAGACCCCTTTCGTACTGTTGTTCATAACTGTATGACAAAACGCCTTGAAATTAGACCTGAATTCTTTACTATGGATCTGTTCAAAAATGATGATTGGAAAAAACCTCTTGCCAAAAACAGGCATGTGCTAACCCGTGTAGCAGCTCACGGTTTTCACCATTTGTTTTGCCTAGATAGAAAGTTCCATTCATCATATACAGACTGCAAATGCTCCCACTGTTCTAGGGATTGCGACCTGTATCATGTTTTTATATGTCCAGCTAGGACTCATTCCATTACTGATCTTGCCACAAAGGGTCTTGTCTAGAATCAGGTATAAAAAGTAAAATATAGTCTGAAATGTTTAATTTATTAAATTTTGTTGTTGTTAAATTCTGTTGTAAACTTGTAATTTTATTAATCATTTATCCTGTCATTGTCATAGCTGAAATGTTTGTGAAAAAAAAAATTGTGTAATTTGTAATGGTGTAATGTTGCCTATGTTACGCCATAGTTGGTGTTGTACTCTCTGGAGTTTAATAAAAGTTTTTAAAAATTTTTTTTTTATGAATTTATATATTTGTGTGAAATTTGAGCGCAATCGAAAAATTATTTCTCATGAAAATCGCAATTTTACGCTTTTTTTCTCTTAAAAAAACTTCTTTGACATAGCACCTACATGCTTTATCCAATAAGGAATATTCCACTTACTATTTTATAGTTTATTTTAATTCTTATATATGTCTTAATAGTCACTGCACTTTTTTTATTTAAAAAAAATTAAATTTGTGTAATTTAAACAAGAAGTAAATTGGACCCCCAGTTTGCGCGCCAAAAACGAGCGTGCGCCATCTTTGGACGGTACTACGTCATAACTGTGTTGAGTCAAGGCCAATTAGAAACTAAATGTACGTATATTTGTAAATATTTTCATACAGACGGCGGTGCTCGCCCATCCGCTCAACAACAAACACAACTCCACAGCCACTTAAACGATGTACATTTTCACCAATTTTTCTTTTTCTTTTTTCGTATGTGACAGGAGATTTCGCGAGATCATTGTGATATAGAATTACGAGCATTTTGTCTTGAATTTTTGCACAGCCTAGGACTATCATGCTATTCTTTATCTACAATAGGCTTTAATTAGTGATCAAAGTAAGGTTTTTGTGCGGGATGTGGGTCAGAACACGGAAGTGCAGGTTAGGGTTGGCAAGCTAAGCCAAGGGCTTGTCAAGTGAGTAATTTTAGTATTCACATACCAAGGCCTATATCCTACAGGAACGATTGGCCTAGACTGTTGTATTATAAATAATTTTCTATGCCTAGGCCTAGACCTAGGACTGTTTCAGTTTTGTTTTTTGATTGCAATGTCAACTTTTCTCGTTTTCTGGCTAGGCGTTAAATGTAAAATGTCCGCCATCTGTTTACATTACTGTAGGCAACGCTAGGCGCTGCTTTATTAAAAACACCGCCGTCTTGATGTATATCTCGATCCTACTATAATACTATTCCAACATCTTTGGTCTGGATGTATGTTTATCCAGACGGCGTTGGATCAACACAGTTCTGACGTCACAGTCGTTTTTGCCGCTTTAAAAAACTGCTGCTTTTAAAACGGCTATAAATCACTGGATTATTATTTCACGGAAAAACAAAGTACATATTTGTAATCGGGACAAAATACTTCTTCTAAAAAATCTATTCGTACAGTATTTGGCGGAAGTGGAATATTCCCTATTGTAATGATTTTTTCACAGAACCTAATTTAATGAATTTACATATTTGTGTGAAATTTAAGCGTCGAAAAATAGTTTCTCATGAAAATCGCAATTTTACGCTTTTTTCGTTTAAAAAACATACGCTCATCCAACAACGCGTCCAATAAAGCGTTTGCGAAGCTTCCTAGTAAATGCAAAATGAAAGTTACCCAAGCAACAAATTTTTGAGACGGGCCGATTTTATGGACTCTGCAGTGACAAAGATTTCTACTTCTAACTTTGTGCGGCAATCGAGTGACATTGAATCGAGTTTCGAGAGAAATGATGGTGTTGTTGAAATAATCCTAAAATTCGCTAGGAACATGGAATGTACGCAACGGCACACTGCAATACTGTAATGTAGGAATTCAAACTAACGTTGTCGTCAGTGAAAAAATTGTAAATGATGTACAGCAATTTACCATTAGTTGTTTTTCATTGCATATTGTTATTGACTAATTTTTTAATGTACTGGGGGAAAATCAAAGTAATAGTGGGGGATGGGTCAACAAGTATTCCAATGTTATTTATCTTTGAATAACCAAGAAGGTTAGGCCTACACATTCTTTCCATTGAAATAGATCCGAGCGTCCCACAACGGCAGACACCGCGGTTCAACGCATCTAGGGGTATCCAAAACGGTAGCAAAATGGTCTGTCGTTAGGTTTAAAGTCAACCTGAATGCCACTGTAGTGTCTGCCTTCATCTAAACTTTTGGTTTGACATTGCTTACATCGAAGCGCAGGCATAACATGAAGTCTATCTGTCATTAGTGTTTAAATTAGAAAAGTGCCAATTCCAATACTACTGGTTCATTCATTTTTTCATTGAAATCTTTCTTTTCTACACATATCCCCTCCACCTCCAGTTCATGACTGTTGCACATTTAAACATGTTAGGTTTTGGTAGCTTCATTTGGTTTTCTAGATCTGCACTCCCCAGAAGGTCACTTCTTATTTCACCGGCTGTGTTGATAAGGGGTCTCTGCTCCAATATTGGTACATCTAGCCTGTTCAACTGCCGCCACATTTCTTCGAGACTGGAGTGATGAGATGTTTGTTCAGACTTGCAGAACTGTGATTGGAGTGGACTTCACTGCTCCCGTGGAGATTCTTGTAGCTTGGTTTTACTCATTATCTACTTTCTGCAATTTGGTGCTGTCACTAGTGCACTTGTGTTTAGCATTAGCATTAGCAAGTCATGTATTTTATGTTCAGCTTAGAACTTTCATGTTAGCTCCCCATGGTAACTCCAGCCACCATCTTCAGCAAGTTCATTCTTCTTTTATAGATATCTGATCAATTTGCTTCTCTCCTGGATCTTAGGGTCACTTGTCATGCCTAAATATAGAGCATTTCCATATTTCTCCACTATTTCTGCACCATACTAAGGTGTGTCTGAATTACATTCCAAGTCTAGATCCAGGTTTAGGTCTAAATTCAAGGCCATGTCTAACAACGTAAAATGTCTAGATAACCATGTACCCAAGTTTGGTTTGTTCACATCACATATTTAATTGTTTTTAGTTTTTCGTAACTGATTTTGTGCATATGAATGAAGATTCGCGTTCGGCGTTTTCTTCCGCGAGTGTTTAATTATCCCCTACTAGGAAACGCTCAGTTTGACGCGTTGATAAGCGAGCACGTGCTATAGCTAGACCCACATTGCACATTTTTTTAAATTTTAAAATTTGCGACGTTCGCTGTCCACAGGGCCATGTTTCCAATATTATTTATTATTGCCAAGGTATTTGGGTAAACCCGTGTGTAAAACTTTACTTTGTGGATAAAATCCACCGCCATCTAGAGGACCTTGACTCCTTGGGAAAACTATTTAAACTCTTTGGTGACAAATAATAGACTGCTTCCTCGAAAGTATTTTGATTACTTCTAGGTGGCAGTGCATTAGAATCTTCGTGCGTCTTTTCGTTGCTGTTACAATGTAATTTCCATCTACACTACTTATCGGATCAAAATAAAATTAACATATTCCTGACCGGACAGACATTCTAAATGATTTGGCTATCTCAGATTTTGTCGCCGTTTAGTTTGAAAAAAAAACTTTCGATTAACTTTAATGTAACTTTTTAACTTTTTGAACGATTTTGCCACAAAACTAATGGCATTCAATCGAGAACGAAGCTTGCGGATGGTCAAATTTCAACTCGATCCGAGCCTCCGTTCGAATGTTATGGCGAGACATACAAACAAAAAAAAAACAAAACAAAACAAACCAGTGACTAATTTTTCCGGCAGAGTCAAATGGAAACGCTCGCTTAATAATTTGCTGTTTCTGATTTTTGGCAAACCTCTTATTTGTTAATATCATAGTCAATAATCAAAATTTATTTTCATTTTTCTTTTTTGATGTTTTGATTAATTGATTGGTTAAGTTTATCGAATTTGATTCTTTATCATTTATTTCAAATTTAAGTATAAAATTTGAATACATTATCGAGAATTGCTTATTAATATAACACATTGTTGTTACTTGTTATTAATATGAAATAATCTGTTAGAGTAGGTAATTAAGGGAGGTAAAAGATAGTTATTTGTGAATCTTTACACAACTCAAAATAAACAGTGGTTCCCCCTTACCCCAAAATCCATTCAAATGCCATGTTTTGTATTGTTATTAAACCAGAAGACGATTGACTTTAGGGCTACGAATACTGTGTAACAAAAAATTATCATTGTACATAGATATTATTACTTCAAACTTCGCTCATTTCATTTAGTTGTTTTGTGTTGCATTTAAGTTATTTTATTTAGTTTCTTTCTTTGCAAATCACTTTCTATAACTGAATAGGATATACATAAAATAAATAAATAAATAAATAAACATACAATGTCATGTGTTAATTTATTAAATTTGAAATCCCGTTTCCCCGGTAGAAGAATTGTATGCATGCAATGGTGCAAAACAAAACATTGTAATCCACGTGTAAAATAACCCGTTACTCTGTCTAATATGCTGATAACAGAGCAAACCACGGTATGTGTGACGAAAGCCAGTTCTAACTTCTAATCCTTAAAAAATATGGGCACGTGCATTTCTATATTTGAAGTCATTGTAGTTAATTTAAAACTTAAGATCAAAGTTTTGTGTGTGCCCTGTGTTTTAGTTTCAAACTCAGTTCAGTTATCAGTTCAGAAAAATGTTTATTCTCCAGAAAAAAACAAGAGGTACACGACACATAGTTTAGTTTACAAAATTAAAGTTACATGATATAGATTTTTACACAAGAGCAACCACATTGACGCGGACATCATCGACGAGCGAACAATGACCATGACAATAGAGACCGGCATATTTAGGTAGGAAACACCGATCATTCAAGTGGATACGATTCCACCCGCATGCAACGCTAGAATCAACTAGGCAGATTTGGAACCACATTAAAATTTATTACGTGCTTCGTTGCTAGGACGTCTCCAAAGTCACCGTTTACAAATTCCTAAGCTAAGAACTCATGGATTGGAATCCAAATCCAAAGTTAAAAATCTTCTTCCTGAAGTGGGACTCAAACGTGCTATTTACAAACTTTGAGATCGCATCTGAAGTCTTATCACTAGTTTGATTTTGTCATTACGAGTGTAGGTTTTCGAACGTGCGATTTATAGTCACGACCATGGATCCTCAGTGCTCTCTTTTAAAGTTGATCGAGACCGATTTTCTTATGCGGTTTCTCGAGTTTTGTGTCAAAAATTAATACAAGCACATTTAGTTGCAATGTTTACGCTAATGAAAGCTTACTAAGCCCCAATATGAAAGATTGTATTGCTGGTGGACTCTCGGAGTCACAGATAGGTGTCAGCAGGGCTCAAAATTACGGTCGCCAACTCGCCATTGGCGAGTTCAAATTCACAGATGGCAAGCTCATTTTAAGGGGTGTGTAAAAAAAAAAAAAAAAGTTTTAAAGTGTAGGCCTTTGTCTTTTAGTCTTCAAATAAACAAACTTGCCATTAACGACTTGCAGTTCAGTTAGTATTGTTACCCACTCAATAATTTTAGTAGGCCTAGGCCAAAGTGATAGTACTGAAGATGAGCATAGGCCTACTTTGGATATGCCTAGGCGTACCCCATTGAGCCATTATTAACTTAATATGTAGGGCCTACAGTACTGTTAAAAGTAGGCCTACTATAGAGGTACCTACCTACTGTGATGTTGCTCAAAGTGTGTAGATTTTCATCAAAATGACAGTTATATGCAGAGTGCCCATTTCATTGAAATTTTGAGCCCTGGGTGTAAGATTGCACCCGCCGTGGATGCATGCACTTCATTCGCTGTCAAGGCCGACAGACACCAGACATCGAGGCCTGCGCGCGAGCTTGAGGGGAAGAGGGAGGGAGTCATCTTGTCATCTTGCTCAATTTTGTGCCTGTTCTTGTGATGTGAAAATTGTAAATTGTGTACCGGTAGCTCATTGTGAATGAAGTAGGTGCAAAGAGTTTTTCTGGCATTGGCTTTGAAACCGTGCACTGTGAGCCAACCATTGGCAATTTTCAGAGCAAAGTTCATTTTTAGCTCCATGTTGGCTGGAAATTAGCCTATAAAGAGCAGGACGAAGTCATCAGCATCAACTTTCACTTTTAAGCCCTACATTTCAGTAGACCAATGAGACCATTTCTGACGATTTTGAAGGTGGTCGGCGCTGTGATGGTAGGTACCTTGGGCCATACCGGCGGAACTCTACTAGTTTGACGAAATTGCCATTTTTGTTTTTTTACTTTATTTTCTTTGCCAAATCACTGATATTTCAAAGTAAATTAAAAATAAATGCGCGGAAACCAATTAAAAATCATTTTCCGCTTCTGTTTTATAAGCAAAAGTAAGTTTTAAGTAGCGAGGAGTGACGCGGCCTAGGCCTACCGTGCTGAGATGTTGTACTCACTGCAAGTAACCTTACAAGAACATAGTAAAAAAATCCAAAATAGAATCATCACGTTTTTACTGTTATAATAACAAAAAAAAAACTTCAAAATCTTTAACGTTGCTGTTTTAAACGAAAATCCTATTGTAATAAAAGTCCTTTATGTTTAAAATAACGACGCTAAAGGTTTTGTAGGTGGAGTATTTTAGCAAAGAAGGTTGGTAGGCCTAGTAAGTAAAATCAAGACGTAAATACCAAACATGGCGAAACAGTGACAGTGAAATGAGCGAGTGTTTGTATTCAATCTGTGTTTTTCTATATAATTGGTATATTTTCAGAGTGATTAGTATAAATCAATCGTTAATAATGAGTTCTGCTTCATTTATTTCTAATTTGAAGTTGTTTTTATTCTTTTTCTTTGAAAAAAAAAACTGTGTTGAAAAGTTGGACCGCACCAACTGAACTAGGCCTACCTAGTACCAAAACGACCGATTCCAGCAACTAAAAGTGATTAAATAAGTCCAGAAACTACTTTCCGCGGCCAAAAATCAAGTAAATACACAATAATATTCAGTTAGAAAAAGGAAAATCATAAATTTAATGCAAAATAACACTTCCGTCAAATTAAGATTATACCGATACCGGCTCTTGTTTTGCGTGTTCTGCTGCGTGTTATGGATGACAGTGATTTGCCTGTTGTTGATGAAATCGTAGAGCTATTATATGATGTTTATGAAAGTATCTGCACAAGAAATACGATTTTTTGTTGTTGGTTATTGCTTGTTTGCCTTTGTAGAACAGAGGGGCATTTTCCTCTGTGGTTCTTGACTTTTTTCCCGCAGAGATTGGAGAAGAAGTGATGGGCTTTCAGAACATCTTTTTTGTAGTCCAAATTGCCAAGGAAAACTAACTTATCTATTTTTTCCGTTTTGTAATTTAAGCAAGTGTGTACATTTTAAAGCACATTATTTAGGATATAAGCATAGACATACCAACAATTAAGTGCTTCTATAACAATTCTGTTCAAATGGAAACACGTTAATTAAGCCGCGTGACAAAGGGAAATTACAAAAACAGCACCCCGAGAATGCAGCCACACAAGATTTCCAAAATGTCAGCGCCCGTAATAGAGTTCTTATCATGGCCTATAGCCCCTTTAACAAGCAATTTTGGGACTAGGTCACAGGTAGGGATGCACACGATAATCGATATTATCGATCGATAATCAATAATGGATATAATTTCGATAATCAATAACCAAAATTCATTATCGATTATCGAAATATCAAATAATTGGTCAATTGTGGCACGAACCAAACTCTAAAGACGGAGATTATCTCACGTTGTGCCATGCACTGGCTGGGCTGATGGTGTCACTCGAGATTGATGTTTGGAAATGAGCTATATGTCGATAACGAAAGCCAAAGATATGACATCAACGACAGCAAGGTAGCAAACGGAACGCGATTGTATTGTTTTGACTTACACTTGCCACACTTGAGGTTCCACTTATAGGTCAGAACAGGCTTTGTTGGTGATATCGATATTATCGATAATATCAATTCGATAATGACATTACCATTTTGATAATCGATAATGAAAAAAGTATCGATGTGCATCCCTAGTCACAGGTAAATGTTTGGATCTCTATTTAGAGCCTTAATTTGCTTTTATTTACATAAATAAATAAAACTAACTAATTAAATTCGTATTAAAGGCATTGTCCGAGTTTCAAACAAGTATCTTTTAAAAAACTCGTAAGATTATTTAAGAAAATAATGTATTTGCAAAAAATGCATATTGAGGGTGGTGTGGGTTGTATGGGGCTTTCTTTTCAACCCGCGCGAAATAGTTTTTTGACGTCAGTGCTGGGCACGGTCCTCGCTCTTGCTACCTGCTACGGAGCGAGCTATTCAGTGTGTATGTCGGATGTCCGAACTCTTTAGTTTGTCGTTTAGTTTTGTAAATGAGAATTGTAGTTTCATATCATACGTGTTTTATATTTATATTTATACAAGCGCTGATCATCGATTATGTTACATGATTTTAGTTATTAGCACTAGTGTTTTAATTTGACATTTTGAGCGAGTTTTTAGTGGCAATGTTTAACTTTGTGTCAGCCTGAGTAGTTGCAAGTTGTAACTTGTAATAATTACATATTTACATTCAAAACTACTATTTCGTGTTTTATAACTCCAACTGTGACTCGCTTGTGAATAGTTACATATCTGTGCTCAGGGCCAACGTAAGCGAGATTACATTTGGCCGCCCCCAGTGGTGTTAATCCAAAAATTATTTAAAGGTAAACGATATTTGAAAAAATAAATTACACCATACTACAGTTATTTCGTCATGTTTTAACTGAAAAATGGCAAGTCAAGGGATTTCAGTTTAGTTTATGAAGGATATAGCCTGACACTAAGTTGATTTTGGACGTTAAAAAATGTCAATTATTGATTGCCTAACTGAACCACCATGTGTATAAAAGAAGGTTTTGCACAATAATAAAGACATTTTTGAAATAACTTAAATTTATATCTCAAAAACTGAAACTAAACTTCCTGGACTCGGATCTAAAAACTTTTAAAATGCACGAAAAGTTAAATATGTTACCCCCCACCCCCACCCCCGGTTCCTATGCCACTGTTGGATAGATAAAACGACATGAGGGCGGAGAGTGGTAGCTATACTCCCCACTAGTTTCGGAAAGAATATTATTACTCTCGTCAAACAATATTAGGCCCTATGGAAATCAATCCAGAAATTAAAAAATCCATCTCTGCGGGGTAAATCAATTACACCCACGGCAGTGTTTACCGATTAATGAAATTGAGAAAGTCAAACAATAAACCATCAAAAATGTGAAATTTGAGCTTCCATGATCTGATTGAGTCTTTTGGCCGCTTTTTGCGTTTGAGAGGTGACAATACGGATTCATGTGAAACATCTATGTTTGGTAAAGTGTTGAATGTTACATTTTTGTTATACTATAAAAACTTTTATTTAGTTAGTATTCAGAAACAGTGGTATTTATCTTGTTCTTTCAGCATGTAAAATCGGTTATGAGAAATGTCAGGGCGGCAATGCCACCCCTAGGAAATTGTGCCGCCCTAAGCGGCCACTTACGGCACGGCAGAGAGCTTGAGCGAGGCCTTCCTCGGCTGGAGCCAGCCTAGCAGGTAGCCCTGCAGTGACGTCACCATAGGCAGCCTACGCGCTGTGCAGGGCTTTAGTAAAAGCGTGATTATTTGAGTTCCATAAGTCTCAGCGACCTGGATTTTGTTGTATTGTTCTTGAATTGAATCAAAGCACCTTCTGAGGAGCTTGTCATGCAAACCGAGACAATTCCTTTAAGAGTCTACCCACTCAGACATAACTGATTTTCAGTGGGGGACATTAAACCAAAGCGAACAAGCCAACCCTGCAGGCCCCGACGCAATCGACGAGTGAGCGATAACCATCCAAAGATAAGATTTTTTCATAGGAAATATAGCAATCTGTGGTATTGACAGTGCAAACACCCGCGGATCAACGCCAGAATCAACAAGGACAATTCAGAATAACTTAAGTGCCTCGTTGCTAGGACAGCTCCAAAGTCACCGTTTACAAATTCCTAACCCAAGAACTGATGGCCACTTAAGTCCAAATCATAAGTTTAATAGCGGGAATCGAACCCTGGACCTTCTGCATTGGAAGCAGAGATGCTAACCACAAGACTGAGCCACACAAGTGTGTGATCTTGTCAGAATACGAAGAGAAACAGAACTATTTGAACACAAAATTACGATTAATAGTCAAAAATAATTATAGTCTGGTTCTACGCTATTGTTTTATTTAGGTTGAACTTGAACTAGGAGTGTTCTGAGCTCAGAATGACCAAGGTATTATTTCAGTTCAATTGAGATTAGATTTTGAGGGAAAATATAATAATTTGAAAGTATGTTTGTAGGAACTAGGTGGGGGAAACTCTCCAGCCTACCCAACACGATGGGGGTTTCCTAAACGATACAGCGACACTCATTTCCTTGCTAACGGTGAACGACCTCTCAACGGAGGAAAGTCATGTTGCTGCTGAACGCAACGTGGCCACCGATACAAAGAGGGCTATCGTAACGATAAACGCCTGTAGCTAACTCTGATGGAAGAGAAACTAGACCGTTAGGTCTGTGTGGTGTTGTTGGAAGGTTGTCGATTGACAGACGAATGTTGAAAAAAATGGAAATTAGTAACTTAACTTAAATTTAACCTTAAAAATTAAAATATATTAATTACTATACTATTGTTACAAAAGAATCCAATTTGTATTCAGACTTTTTGATAAAAAATTTCTTGTGATTTAATAGTCTTATCAAAGGAATTAATAATAAAGGAATAATCTAAATTTCCATAAGTGATATTTTTGGTCTGAACTTTAAGGTTAGACCTTAGGAAACTACAAGTTTGGGAAATTTCATACAATTTAGTAAGTGATAAACATTACTTTGAAAGGAAGACGGGAGAAGCCCAGGAAGAGATGGAAGAAGACTTACGTAACAGGCAAGAGGAGAGAGCTGTGAAGATGTGAAGAAAGTAGAAAAATGTGTTGGCAAAACAGAAGCGGGAAACGGTGATGATGTTGATGAGTCATTACAACATCAATTTAAATGACTGACAAAGCAAACAAGATTCCATGTCTCGTAGTGAGGTGAACATTAAACTTGGGCGCTTAGCGTGTCGCGTTGATGGATGAGCTTTTTTGTAAGTTTTTAGTTTGCATGGGATCTCTTTACTTTTGCAAGTACTTTTTGAATGCATTGTAGGTGATTGAAGTTTCTATTGAAACTTGTTAATTGTTAATATATATACAACAATACCTAAAAAAATTGTATTAAAACCTTTATTTATATGGATTCTGGCTAACTTTTTCTTTCAAAAAGCAAAACATCACCATTACCTTAATGTACATGTAAAATATGAACGTTGTAGACCCACCTGTTTGGTCAGAATCGGCCCAAATGTCATGAAAATATCGTCCTATGAATCGAAAAAAATCGTAAAAGTATGATATTCATGAGAAATATTTCTTTGATTATAGTTATACCCAAAAACCTGGCAGGTCTAACGAAGGTCCCCTCCAATTTTCATCAAGATCGCATATGCCGTTTGCCCGGTAGAGCGCGAACAAACAGACAGGGGGAAAAAAAACAAAACAAAAAAACATTGGAGCTAAATTTTTTGAGGGGTCAGTGAAATCGAAGTCTTCGCTTCGTTCATCCAATTATTTCGGAACTAAGTACTAGTGTTAAATCGTTGAAAGAAATTGCGATAAACGTGAAATAAATAAATTACCAATTGAACAATAAAAACAATCTTGTGCATTCCTTTATATTGAAGCAATGGTCTCAACACACGGGAAAGATACCAAGGTGAAATGTGTGAGTAGTTGGACAGACAAATGTTACGAGAGAACGATATTATTTATCTGACATTATATGGGAGCATTTCCTGAAGCCAGTTAGCACAATGTGAAACTTTGGAAGGTTGTCAAGCAAGGATAAGCACACTCATCTATTAAATGGAAACCAATCAAGAAATTACAAAACCCATCTCAGCGGGGTATCGAACCCGGGTCTCCCAATTGCCGGACAAATTCTTGTGGATTAGTCAGGAAAAAATAAAAATTTACTATTTTACCAAATTACCAAATCTTGGCAAATACGACAACTTGAAGAGCATTTAACAGACATTCTAAAGTATGAGCACTAACCAGTGTTATTTAGATTTCTGTAGCGTGATGAGGTGGTTGAAATGATGTGGCAAGACTGTTTCAGATGTTGGCAAGGGGAAGGGGGGGGGGAGGGTTATGTTGGAGGAGGTAGTGTTGCCAGTACAGCACAGATAATATAATATTACACTTACGTGGGGTTACAGCAGGAGATTTGTAAATTTCCTGGGTATATTGGAGGGAGAGGGAAAGAAGAATGTCTAGGTCAGTTTCCTCTATCCGTGTAACGTTTCACAAATAAAAACCAAATGTGACCTCTGATGAAATGCGTTAATAGGGCTTCCATGTGACCTTGAGTTCTTCTTTAAATAAGTTTCTAGTGCAGGGTTCGACTTCGGGATGTTTTTGAACCTTGAAGATTAAGTTTCCCATTGAAATGTAATTGTTTCGATTAGGAATAAACAAAATATCCTAGAAAATCTTAAAAAACTTTAATTTATATGATTTGGTAATTTTTTTTAGAAACGAACTCCCATTCCTTAAGAAAATTGTTTAAGATGTACCTTGACTTAGCTTGAGTACTTTGGGTCAGTTATTGCCCTAATTCGTGAAATTCGTTCCTATGAATCGAAAAAAATCGTAAAAGTATGTACTCTAGTCTTGATTATACTACAAACAACCCTTCAGGCTGCACGAAGGCCCTCCATTCATAGTTTTTAGTTGCATTCCTGGGCGGAACGAACCGACAGAAAACAAACAAAGAACAAAAAAAACATTGACCTAAAACTGTTTTTAGGTATGATTTCTAATTTCGTATGCTATGGCCAAGTTATTTCAAACTAGTAGTTAAAACTTGAAAATTGCGATAAACGTGAAATTTAAATAAGATCCTCAATAATTATTGAACAAAAAAACACCTTGTGCAGCTTGAAGTCCCTTTACCTCTATAGACTCTATATACATAACATCCATATAACTTTTCCACATTCAAACCTTCCCTCATTTCAACTCTTAAGTCGGAAATTTTTGGACAAGATTGCAAGTTTCTAAAAATTCAATAATATCTATGCCTGAAAAGTTTGGGCTTCATAAGTTTATCTATGAATCTTGATTATACCTAATTTAATAAAATAAATTTAATGGAAGCGAAAAGCAAATTTTCAATTTTCACTGAACCCGAAAAATTTTTTACTCGGGTTTTTCGTCTTATACATATTATAAATAATAAATTAATTTGTATTTTAGTCTTTTACTCCTACCAGGCTAACGATAATCCGATTTTGATGAATTTGGACAGGACCTTCGAAATCACCAACCTAAGCTGTATGCCATTGGCAATCGAAGAAATATTTCCACAAACGTACTTTACGATTTTTTTGAATTTAGTGCATATATTGTGACAGTGGGGAAACACCGCAAACGGGGGCTAACAACGTTCATATTCGAGAACATTAAAGTTATTGTGTAGCCGTTGTAAGAAAAATTCAAATAGTTGCCAGAACCCTTTAAAATAAAGCTTTTGATAAGTTTTAAGGTTTTGGCGCATATTGCGTCATTTTGAATTGCTGACCATGGTGGTCAACAAACGTTCATATAACATGGACCAAGGCAGGCGTATGTGTACCTTTTGTAAGAATTGCCAAAATCCATGCCAGAACGACGATTAACTTTAAAAGTCATCACGGAAAAGAACCATGACAGTAGCTTGGCAAATACACAGAGCAAGAAAATAGCACTTGAAAAGTAACATTATCCTACGCAACAAAACTTTAAAAACTTGACTGAGTCCACAAATTCAAAACTGCGGACTTTGCGGTTCACTACCTATGTTATTGGATAGCGAAGCGAAGACTTCATTTCACTGACCCCAAAAATTTAGCTCGGGTTTTTTTTTTTGTTTTTTTTTGTTTTTTTGTCTGTGTTACTCTCTACGCAAACGCATACCATCTTTCAGATTTGAGGACCTTCAATCTCTGAACTTAAAGGTGTATTGTTTTTGGGTACAATCGAAGAAATATTTCTCATGAATATCGTACTTTTACGATTTTTTTCGATTTTTGGTGCGATATTTTCGTGACATTTGGGCCAATTCTGACCAAACGGGTGGGGCTACAACGTTCATATTATACATGGACATTAAGGTTATGGTAATGTAGTACCTTTTGAAAGAAAAAGTTGAAAAAGTTAGCCAGAATCCATAGAAATAAAGCTTTTAATATAAGTTTTTTGATTTTTGTGCGATATTTTCGTGCCATTTGGGCCAATTCTGACCAAACTGGTGGGGCTACAACGTTCATATTATACATGGACATTAAGGTTATGGTGATATAGTACCTTTCAAAAGAAAAAGTTTAAATAATTAGCCAGAATCTATAGAAATAAAGCTTTTAATATAAGTTTTTTACGGTAAATAATACCAATTGACAGTAACAAAAGAAACTTGACAACAATCAGCTACAATGCGTAGGCAGCAAAACAAAGAACT
The DNA here is from genome assembly GCA_024449915.1 of Sweltsa coloradensis. Lineage (NCBI taxonomy): Eukaryota > Metazoa > Arthropoda > Insecta > Plecoptera > Chloroperlidae > Sweltsa > Sweltsa coloradensis. The sequence goes on from JAMZAV010000395.1 coordinate 994,723, forward strand.
TGCAAAAGTAAAGATATCCCATGCAAACTAAAATTTTTAAAAAGCTCATCCATCAACGCGGCGGGACTTTAGCGTTTTCCTAGTACTATTAGGAATTATTCACTTCACTCTACTATCTCTCTCATAAGAGGATAATGTGTGTACTTATACTATGTATTGGTCTAGCAAATAAAATTACTCTACTCTACTCTACTCTATATTGAAGCAATGGTCTCAACACACGGGAAAGATACCAAGGTGAAAATTAATGTGCGAGTAGTTAGGAGAGACAAATGTTACGAGAGAACGATATTATTTATTTGATATTATTTGGGAGCATTTCCTGAAGCCGTTAGCACAATGTGAAACTTTGCAATGTTGTCAAGCAAGGATAAGCACACTCTTCTATATGATGGAAACCAAATAATTAGAATTAATAAGAAATTACAAAACCCATCTCAGCGGGGTATCGAACCCGGGTCTCCCGATTCCCGGACAAATTCTTGTGGATAAGTCAGGAAAAAAAATTGACTATTTTACCAAATTACCAAATCTTGGCTCTCAATACAACATCTTGAAGAGCATTTAACCGACATTCTAAAGTATGAGCACTGGTACGTGTTATTTAGATTTCTGTAGCGTGATGAGGTGGTTGAAATGATGTGGCAAGACTCTTTCAGATGATGGCAAGGGGAAGGGGGGGAGGGTTATGTTGGAGGAGGTAGTGTTGCCAGTACAGCACAGATAATATAATATTACACTTACGTGGGGTTTCAGCAGGAGATTTGTAAATTAAATTTTCAATTTTTGCTTGAAAACTTGGAATGAATTGTTTTTAATTGTTTTTACCGCCTAATCAACAAAATTAAATAAATAATAAATAAATTTTATTTACATTCTACCCACTCAGTTGTATAACTGATTTTAAGTGGGGGACAGTAAATCAAAGCGACCAAGCCAACCCTGTAGGCCCCGATGCAATCGACGAGTGAGCGATAACCAACCAAAGATCGATATTTTTTAACAGGAAATATAGCAATCAGTGGTATGGACAGTGCAAACACCCGCGGATCAACGCCAGAATCAACAAGGCCGATTCAGAACAACTTCGAATTTATTATGTGCTTCGTTGCTAGGACAGCTCCAAAGTCACCATTTACAAACTCCTAAGACAAGAACTGATGGACTGAAGTCCAAATCAGAAGTTAAAAAACTTCTGACTTTGTCGGGAATCGAACCCTGGACTTTCTGCATTGGGAGCACATACGCTAACCACAAGACCAACGAGCCACACTTTATTAATGCTAAATTAACCATTTTATTAGTAGTAATTGCGGAAAAATCATGCTAAAAATTCATTGAATGATGGTTTTCCACTAATACAACCATATTGTCAGTGTTTCGTAGTGTCTTCACCCGACTGATGAACTAAATGATTTTAACTTGTTGACTATCAAGTCAAAATCGATAAACCAAGTTGAATCTTGTGCATTGGTCCATACTAACCATGTCTACATGTATGGATTTAGTACGACTATATCAATTGTGCCTGAATTGAATATTTTGTGTTTGTGCTGTATTTTTAATCACATGTAATTGGGGCAACCTGTTTGTGATATGTAAATAAACTCAAGTAATTCAAGTCTGAAGTAGTGGAGGGGGTGAGTGATCATAGGGTTCCAATAATTGAGTAGGCAGTTATGTTTTTTGGTAAGAATATGTGCAGAGAGGTCTCTGGAGGAAAGTCTGTACGTGGGCCAGGCTTGAAATAGATACGGGAAAGTAGCAACATTTCAAATATTTTTACCTTAGCTTTTTTACTAAACAATTTTGCAGCATTTTAATTTCTTTTAGTCAACTTCAATAACTTGTTTATGGGATTACTTTGCGCGTTGATATTTTTTAAATCATGTCTTAAGGATAAAATTAAAAACAAACCAGTTTAAATTTGGTACAAAAGAAAGTATGTACTGTTGTTTAAGTATTAAAAATATAAATTAACCATCCATGGTTTCTGTTTAAAATACAGCACTTGGATGAGTTTACATATTGCAATACCTAACAAGGCAACTTCGCAAATGCTTTTTACAGTCGCGTTGATGGATGTCGGATGACCTTTTTTAATTGAATATTCGTTGTTCCATATCATTGCCCTAAAAGCACGATTTTTGTGAGAAATATTTCTTTGATTGCTTGAAGCTTGAAGCTTTGCGAGCTATTTTTCTCAGGGTAAGTGAAATTGAAGTCTTTGCTTTGCTCATCCAATTATTTGACTGGTATAGCCAGACCTGGGTAAGTTACTTTTGAAAAGTAATGAAATTACATTACTCATTACTTCAGCCAAAATGTAACTAAATTACTATTTAGTTACTTTTCCAATAAAGTAATGAAATTACGTTACTTTAATGAAAAAAGTAGTGAAATTACTTTCAAAAATTACTTTTTAATTAAAAATGTATCTGACGTGCGGACGAGTATGACGCAAGTGCTTTGTCTACCGATGGCGGGTCTCAGACAGGGTGTTATCCACGCCCACACTTCAAAACCAGCGGAGGCCTATCACAGAGATATTGTAGATATCGACGTATAGATGCATAGTAAATTATTGATTACGCGGGTGACATCTATTGGCAAAATGTTGTAACTACACTACAAGTGTAACAATTCGACTATCGATTTATTTGACACAGACTTGAATGTTTTATGTCAAGTAGATAATTACGTCGTCAACGGCGCTCGTCATAGGCGGAAGTACCAAAAGTAAACATGGCAGGTTCTGAAATAAAAACTCGGGACTAGAAATCTCTCGATCAGACCTATGAAATGTCGGAAATGCTGCATGCACATGCACATTGTTCAAGCGGGCGATACGTAGAAAGGCAGCAGGCGCACTGGCCCAGTGACTGATTTTGATACACAAAGGCACGGGCCGCGCGGCAAAAGTAACGCGTTACTAACGCCAAATTACAATGATAAAAGTAGTGAAATTACTCTTTCGTTACTTTGAGAAAATTGTAATTAAATTACTGGCTCGTTACTGAAAAAAGTAATTTCGTTACAGTAACGCGTTACTTCCGTTACGTTACTACCCAGGTCTGGGTATAGCCAATGGCATCCAATTAATATACTAGACTCTCAGTACAACTACAGGAAGCGTGACAATTTGAAGCAATCTTGAAGGGGGAAAACAGCCGTCTAAATGTACCGGTACGTAAATTTGTGCATATTTATCTACAGACAGCGGTGCCCGCCCATCCGCTCAACAACAAACACAACAAATGGTATTTATTATTTATTAAAGAACTATGTAAAATCTACCGACTTTTGATTTTGTTTTTATTCGGTGATTGGAGATTGCGTGAGATCATTGTGATAAAGGAATACATGCATTTTTGGCGTGAATTTTTGCATAGCCTAAGACTATCAATTCATGCTATTCTTTATCTACATTAGGCTTTAATTAGTCATCAAATTAAGTTATTTGTGCGGGATGTGTGTCAGAACAAGTACGTGCACGCCTAGGGTTGGCAGGCTAAGGACCTATCCAAATACTGTTCTTGGTCTTAGTACTTGGTCTACGTCTTGTTGAAAATACCACTCTCTTTCTCATTCTTATTACTAAAACATGGCGGCCTTGGGAGATGATCAAAATAAAACACTTCCAAATCACGTTAAACAACCAAATAGTTATTAAATGTTATTAATTATTATAATAAATAGTACAGAATCAAACTTGATATGGAAACCTAATGTAAAAACACGTCAATTATGTTTGCCATGATCTAGACCTGAATTAGTGTGCTTTTTTCGATTCCTATTCTTAATACTTGATTTCGGCAAGTCTCGAACGTGCGTTAAACTATTCAGCAGCTACTAGCTAAGTCACTGATATTATGACGTGTAACGGTGACGTAAAACGAGAACAAGTCCAGGGAATGAAGGCGTTTTGTCACTATTTGGATAGGTCCTAAGCCTAGGGCTTGTCAAGTGAATAATTTTAGTATTCAAATATCAAGGCCTACATCCCACAGGAACGTTTCGCCCAGACCGTTGTATTATAAATGATTCAGCGTCTGGGCCTAGATCTCCGACTGTTTCAGTTTTGATTTTTGAGAGCAATGCCAACTTTTCTCGTGTTCCGGCTAGGCGCAAAAAGCAAAATGTCCACAGTCTGTTTAAATATTTCCTAATTCCCTCCTTTTCCCCCCTTCAAGATTGCTCTAATCAGCATGTTAGCGCTTGGGGTGAAGGATAGAAGAATGAGCGTCTAGCGCATTGCTAAGCTTATTTATGTAATTGGATATAGCATCTATTTATTTGTTACAACATGCTACTTCCACATATCAAGTAATAAGGTAGTGGTCAAGACACATAGGTATGGGGTGGAAGCATGTAGTATGCATTTGAAGGTCACAGAGATGGAGAGTGCAACATAGGGCAGCAAGAGGGGCACGGGGAGAGTTGGCGGAGGATTTGGGAGCGTTACTGCTACGTTAGGTTGTAAATCATTGAAGAGAGAAGGAGGGTGAACAGGTTGTGTCTTGTATAGATCAGTTGGGTGGATGGACAGGGGTGGAGTGACATCCATAATATGCAACGGGAGCGACTTTATAGCGTTGGGTTCGGTTAATAATGCCACGGCCGAGGGCTCGCAGCTCTGTGGCCACCAGTTAGTAGATGATAAGTTGATAACACATGACAGCTCTCTAAAGTCCAAGTCAAATCAGAAGGCCAAGGCCGCCGGAAGAAAACAAGAGATGGTTCTCTCAAAGAGCGACTTATTTCTATGCTCTCTTTGTGCAACGCTGTTAACGTCAAACGATGTGCACAGATTCTCCTCCACCTAAACGTGGATCCATCGCTTCCAAATACAAGTGACCTCAATTAGGCGCCCGGTGCCCATGTCGCGCGTCGCGTCTCCTCAATGAGCGAGGCTTCTCAAGTGAACATGGTTATTTTATTTCATTTCCAAGAAAATATCAATACTGACACTACCTTTAAAAGACCTCCTTGTTGGGGGAAATGAAAGACAAGCATCGAATCCATCTCAACCCTTACTAATTAAAATAGGATAAAAAGAAAAGTGCCCACACCTGTGTGATAATACCTCAAACACTATTCACATAATGCCACAAGTAAATATTATTAATCATTCCTTATTTTGAAATCCCCTTCCCGTTGTACAAGGTTCATGCAGTTTAGGGTGACCACTGACCAGTACAACAAGGGTTGGTGAGTGAGTTTAGTATCTTCAATACCAACATCTCCTTTGAGTTAGCATTTTACGGGTGGTTCAGGTGGTACAAGGTCAAGAGCTACTGGGAGTGGGAGGGGAGGGGGGGGAGGGATAATGTTTTAGTTTGATATTAGCAGAGTCCATAAAGAAGTTTCCCCGTTGGGGAGGTCTGCCTACTCCCAAGTAAAAACGGAATCTAACGTCCTGCGCGCTGAGGGCGGCTCAAATGTGAAACTAATAAAAGCACTGCAATCTAAATACGGTCTGTAGATTATCGATGTGCAGTGACGCTGCTATTTACAAATGACTGACGAAACGTCCCCAGGGCCCTAGCCTTTTAAAACGATTTACTTTTTATTTATTATTGTACTATAAAGTGTTGCGCAGGCACCACTGACATTTTTGTGCGAAATAAATTGAGATATGTCTTGTTTAAGCCTAACGGACGTAAGTGTAGCCTAGGCCCAAGGCCACAATACAGTTTTCAGACATAAGTATGCCTTAGGCACTCAAAACGAAATCTTGAACAATACATATTGTCGGCCTAGGTCCTAAGCTTAGGTCTACTCCATCAGAAATATCCTCATCAATGAAAAAAGAGTTTGCTTTATGCCAAAACATTCGCCAACATTCGATCGTATTTAATATTTTGACATTTCATGGCATTCGTCGTCAACGAATGTTAACTTCTAGTACAAATGTGACGTAGTTTTATTGAAGTAGTTCCATCAATCATCACACAGAGTTGCGCGGAACGTTACATTCCAAACGCCAAAAACCGACTTTTTATTTAACCCAGGATGGTATAGGGAGTTGGGGGACCTCCCCAATGGGGAAACTTCTTTATCGACTCTGATATTAGAAAGGGCAGTCAGTTTTTATCACTGAATAGGATAGAAATTAAAAAAATAAAATTCATTAAGTTTGACTTGGGTTTGGTTGGATGTAGTGGAAAAGATGAGAGAACATGAGGTTAAAAATATTTAGTTGGTGTTCGGGAATAGACGGACGGAAGGAATTGGTGATTGGGAAATTGGAGACAATCGGGCGTGGCAGTATGATGGGGTAGATGTTCAGGGACTGCATGGGAAGTTTGTATGAATGTCACTGTACAGGCAGAATGGTCTTTGTAGGTCTGGCTGGGGCCAGGCGTACACATAGTAAGTAGAGATACGAGTAAGTAGCATTTGGATTTTGAATATTTGTACCGCATCTTTGTACCTTGTTTATGACTATGAGCAACCCTCAACAATTCCATTCGCAAGCTCGCAGTTTGTGAGTGAAAATTTGTTGCTTGCGAGTTGGGAAATTGACACTCCCAGGTAACTCATTGTGCGACCGCACAATTTTTATGATCTAGCATTTGAATCGCCGCCCCTGAAATACGTCTACCGCACATTACATGATGCGCATCTTCAACCAGACCATGGCTTACCAACCACTCGCCAAAAACGAACTATCAAGAAGGAAAGGGCAAGTTCCAGACTGCCAACAAGGCGCGTAACAAAGAGACACCTTTGCCCAACCTAGGCGTAAAATTAACGCGAACGACAAAACCATTTTAAGACGTTATTGGAGAGAAATATGAGAATCCACCGACAACCCTATATCCTGTGCAGCATCCTCCTGATAATAAGTGTTTTATAACATTATGTAGCTGCTCAAACTTTTTCAATCCTCTTTTTCAAATATTTTGTAAACAGACAGAATAGGCTAGTTTAAATTCATTTAATATCAAGATTCAAGGCCTAGCTTTATAGTGTTGTCATTTCCATCAGACTATGGAGTCTGTATAAGAGAAAGCACTTGGTTTTACCCTCAGCCTATCAAGTAGCTTTACTACAGTGTATCTCAATTATAGGGTTATGTTTGCATAATCTCCGTTGCCATACGACCTTTTGACGTGAAATTGGGACAATAACTACTTTATTTCATAATCAGCATTTAATTTCTTACCCGTTTAGTCTCTTGTTCATTCTATGTTTAATTATCAGGAAAGTACTTAGTTAATTATTATTTTAGTATTCATTATGAGAGAATCGATGGTTGAGGTAGCGGCCATTGGGATCTGAGCATTATTTCGGTAGAGACGGAATGAAGGATTCATAATATGACGCAGAGGGCTGTGTCCGATTGTAAGACTGTCATTGGAGCGACTCAATTTCAAGGCCATCTACAGGACACTTGAGTTCCGCATTCTTTGGGTGTGTATGAGAGTTAGTTAATGTTGTTTTAGGGCACTCAACAGTAGAGTTATCAGTGCCCATGTCAAGTGTATTGTTATCTTCCAAATTTTCTTTTTCCATAATTGTGGATTCCCACCATGTTTTCTTCCCTCCAAAGGGAGGAACGTAAGGGAAGACGCGGGGGGTTAATGGGAAGGAGAGAGGATGTTGGATAGGATGGGTTAAACTGGATGGGAACGGAGGAGTGCTTGTTGCAGAGAGTAGGCAAGTATGGAGAAGAAAAAAGTGAAAGAAGAAAATAAATATGAGTAAGGCTGTGTGAATGAAGAAAGGTGTGATAAAAAGTTGTGCGAGAGCTCTCTCTGCAACACGCACCCCAACCGGCCAGAGCTCGCCCTTAGTTTTGGGGAATACACTACTCCCCTACTCACAGGCCAAACCATGGGAAGGTAGCGAGTTGGACTTTGAAGGCCCGTGTGCGTGAGACATTGACCAGACATTGCGAGGGCGCATTGAGAAGTGAGCGGGCGTGAGATTTGAGAGGTCCTAGCGGGAACGATTTACGTGTTTTTGAATAAGTTTGATGTAGTCCAGTGTGCGAATACAAAAGATATCAGTGTGCCGGAAGGTTTATCATCATTAAAGATTGAATTCTAATCAATCTGATCCATGAATTATGGAAAACTAACATCAGTGTCAGGTAAAATATGAGACTTAAGATATTGAACAATCGAATCCATTCACGGGAACGGAACAGAGTGGGCGTACGTATTACGGAAGCAAAGGCTATCGTGTTGTCGTGATAAATTGAAGAGCGGATAGTGAGCGAAACTAATGTTCGAATACATAGACGGGGAAAACATCTGTGTTATAAATAACATTATTGGATGAGCGAAGCAAAGACTTCAATTTCACTGACCCCTCAAAAAATTTAGCTCCAATGTTTTTTTTTTTTTGTATTTTTGTCTGTTTGTTAGCTCGATTCCGGGCAAACGGCATAAGCGATCCTGATGAAAATTGGAGGGGACCTTCGAAATCTCTAAACTTAGAGGTGTATTGTTTTTGGGTACAATCGAAGAAATATTTCTCATGAATATCATACTTTTAAGATTTTTTCCCGATTTTTAGTGAGATTTTTTCGTGACATTTGGGCCGATTCTGACCAAACGGGTGGGGCTACAACGTTCATATTTCACATGGACATTAAGATTATGGTGATGTAGTACCTTTTGAAAGAAAAAGTTGAAAAAGTTAGCCAGAATCCATAGAAATAAGGGTTTTAATATGATTTTTTTGAGGTTTACAATAACAATTAACAAGTAACAATAGAAACTTGACAACAATCACCTACAATGCATTCAAAAAGCACTTGCAAAGGAAAAGTGGTCCTACGCAAACTAAAAACTTATAAAAAAGCTCATCCATCAACGCGGCGAGACTTACGCGTTTTCCTAGTTTAAAGGTACTGTGAAAACGGATGTTAGCAACTAGTGGGCAAACTAGAGACGGATCTTTGGGACCAGTTTGAGAAGGCGAAACGTATAAAGCTAGGACCGCATCTTGGTCGGCTAGATGAAAACAGGAAGTGAAATCGGGTTATAAATAAAGTAATAATCTTCCTGGTTCTAGAACGCTAGTCCGTGATTAGTTTCAAGCATCGAGTGATAAGGGAAATAGGAACTGAATAACAGAATGTAAATCGCATTTTCAGCGAAATATCAAGGACGCCATTTTTAGCTAAAAATACGTCTTCGTAAACAACACGAAGTGCTCGGGTTTTTCCAAACTTTACCGAAGCCGAATCACCACAACCTAGCATCGACGTGCGTATGTGAAGGACACGGTATCGTGAGACTTTTCCATTGTTGAACGGAACGCGTTGGCTAGTGCTGGAAATAAACACAGACGTGATCGAGTGGCGATAAAAGCCGACCTAATAGAACTAACTAACTAATAGAAGAAAACGCTTTTATAATATTATTACGTATGATCAATCCATCAAGATGACGCCGAACAAGAATACGGGACGAAGCTTACATGGAATGGTTCAAAATACTACCGACGCTACGCGTTCAGAAGACCAAACCTGGGATCGAACTCGAGTTTTGAGAACAATATTACGTCTCTAGGGACAACAGCGCTTCAAGAGAAACAGAAAGTCGATGAGTACCAGCTGAGAACGCTGTATTTTATTTATTTATGTAATTCATAACTGATATTGATGTCTAAAAAGTCACGAAGTATAATTATAGGGCGCAATACTGCCACACATTGTAGTTTGTAGGCAACCAGAAAAACGATCGGTAGGTAGGCAATTTACAATAAGTCTTTGTTATATTTATGATGTGTTTTTTCCCAATATAATTGGTGTTATGAAGTCTTTCTTTCATTGGACCAAGCTAGATGAATCTCTTTAAGATGTCATTATTCGTGATTGAAGAAGACTATTGCCCTAAATCTTTTCCATGATCTGTCTCAAACCCTCATCTAGGTCCAAATATAATTTAATTTCCTCAATATCTTGCCATTATCTATCCTTTTGTTTTCTATACTGACTTCACTTGCGGATCATCTCACTGGTTAGTGTTTTACCCCCGAGCTTAGACCGAGGCATTTTCAACGTATAACGGCGACCCAAGGTGACTACAAGAAAGTTGAAGATAAAAAGTTGTGATTTTAACATATATTATTGATAAACAATTGCAGGCTGTGTTGTGTTTTTGATCAGATCGTCTGATTTGGCATAGTTAAGAAAAAATAATAATGAAATCGTGAAACTCGTCAAGCATTCTATAAAAAGAGCTTGTTGGCCCGGAACAATATTAAAACGTAAATTAAAAAGTTATGACCAAGACCACTACTTACTTAAAAACAAATTTTTGAATGTACCTGTCAAATGTCAAATATTGTTATCACCATCTTTATGCCGACGACCTTCAAATTTATCTTCATTCCTCCTCTCTCGCAATTAAAAAAGCAAATCAAATGATGAACGAGGATTTGGAATCTTTACATGCCTGGGCGACCAAAAATTGTTTGACTATAAATCCCATAAAATCTCAATCTATGATTCTAGTTTATCACAAACTGCTAGCAAAAATAGACCGCACAAAAATCAACCCCGTTACCTTAAACGGCACGACTATACCATTTCAGCGTCATTTTAGAAACTTGGGACTCTTTAAGACAGATGACATGACCTGGACGGAACATATCAAACACGTGTTTCAGAAAACCTACGCATCTTTACACTCTTTAAACCGTTTAAAAAACTTCCTCCCAACAAAATTAAAAACAATGCTCGTACAAAGCCTCGTCATGCCTCATTTTGATTATTGCGACGTTGTGTACAATGACCTTACTGAAGACCTCTCTATTCGTCATCAGAGAGCTCAAAATGCCTGTGTTCGTTTCATCTTTGGTATAAAAAAATATGATCATATTACCCCTGGATTCAAAAATCTTGCATGGATTCGTCTAAATGACCGTAGAAATCTACACTCGATTTGCCTTGTTCATCGTCTGCTCTCAACATCAACACCTTCGTACCTAGCATCTAATTTTCAATACCTATTCTCAAACCATACCTTCAACACTAGATCTAGATCAGGTACTCAGTTAACATTTCCAACCCATAGACCCAATCATCTTGACCACTCTTTTACAATAAACGCTATTCGAGTCTGGAATACTCTCCCAACCAGCATCAGGGATGTTTACGGAATTAGTTACGACACTTTCAAGCGTAAAGTACATCAACATTACTTGAGTAATGCATACCACAACCTGCTCCTGCTAACCTGTATTTCTGCACACAATGTCTAAAGCTGTATTAATTGTGTACTTTTGTGTGAATGGATGAATGAATGTTTCTTAAACTATTGAAGATTTACATAAATAGATTTAAAATCCATAATTTGCCATATACCTAGAAAATTTTAACTTTGCTATAATGTTACTCATAATGTATTTAATGTATTATTTCAATATTTTATGTAATCCTGCAATGTCTTGATGTGTTGTTATAAGGAAGTGGTTGGATGGAAGAGAAGGCTTAACGGGCCTTAATCCCGCCATCAATAAAGACGACAATCAAATCAAATCATCTTGCAAATGTCAGCTAACTAGGTTGGAATCAAAATAGGGCCTGCCACAATCTTGGATTTAGTTTTGTGAATCAAAATAAACGAAAGTAGTGTTAGCTAATTATAATTCTAAAAAACAGTGACCTTGCCCGTCCTCAAGAAAACATCGTAAATCCAGCAGATGGTAAACCTAGGAGGCCTATTTGAACTCTCAGTGCTAGAGTTAGCAGTTAGCTCATATGATGTAAGGGTTTGATACTGCAATAAGCTTTCTTGTAATCGTGTTTGATGATTACATGTCGCTTCAAATCACGGTTTAGGCCACCAAACTTTAATACATAGCCCCCAAAAATGTCAGACTTTGGCGGATAGGCCTCCGCAGCTGGGGCTTTGCCCAAGGCTTTAGTTTGCCCACGCCACCTCATTGCGAGAGGATATTTCACTATGAGAGTGTACTGCTCGTAGATTTGTCAAGGGTTGCTTTTGCTTATGAGATTACTTTACACTTTTAAATTAAATTTTATGGTTTAATTAACACCAACAATTGAAATTTGGATACAAATGTGAAATTATTATGTTAAACTAATAAAAAAATGACATAGTCACTCGTTGATTGCGTCGGGGCCTACAGGGTTGGCTTTATCGCTTTAATTTACTGTCCCCCACTGAAAATCAGTTATATGGGCCTAACTGAGAGGGTAGACTCTAAATACAATTTATTTATTTTATTTAAGCGGAAGACTTTCGTTCGACTTCCCGAGTCCTGGTAAGATTTTGTACCGAAATCCCAGTAAAAAAGTCGGTCGTTAGTCGGTAGGGCCTCACAATAATAGCGTAGGCTCTACCTGAAAGTACCAAAATTTGAGGGTGTGGGTCTCCGGGAGAAGCCAATTATCTAATCCAAAATTCGTGAAAGATTTGCAAGTTGTAAAACGTCTCACTTTGTTTCATAAATATAAATAAAATGTAACACTCGCTTGACCCCACCACTAAAATTCAATCGAAACGTAATGTTTTCATAAGCCTCAGAACACTAAAGAATAATCATTAAGGCTGAGGAGCAAAACACGCTTACCCACAATCTTCTCCGCAGAAAAATAATTTAAAAAATACATATATGTATTCGTTTATGATCAGGAAGAGTTGAATTATTATGTCTTACTTAAACCAACTGAATTGGAATCTCCATTAATCAAGTAAGTGTCCCTCTGGCCTTACAGTGAGAGTTCAGACACGAACAAGCACCAAGATTACAGAGGGCCAAATACTTGCGATTGTGGGTTTCTTTGTATCGAGTCAAAGCAATGCCTGCGTCACTCGTGCCAAAGTCATAATGCAGTTATCATCACTGGCGTTGGCGTTTTGTGATTTATCATACGGGCCTTGTCCCTCCCTCCACACGGTACGGTACGGTACGGTACCTCACTAAAAAAAAATTGCTTCAGCCAATCCAGACTAGAAAATCTCTCCTATTTTGATTAAAATCAACACTAGTAACTAGTAGGGTGCGTGTTGGTCTGGTACGGTACATAAAAAGCTCTAATGTATTTTCCACGTATACATCCGTAGTACCGGCGATAAGTAATAAGTGGCCAAGACAATTTAGTACAGTAGGAAGCATGGGGTGTGCATTTGAATTTGAAGGGGAGGTCACAGAGATGGCAAAGTTCAATGTAGGGCAGCAAGAAGGGTTAAGGGGAGAGTTAGGGGGTAATAAAGTGTGTTACTGCAATGTTGGGAGAGTTGTGTAGGATTTGATTGATTGTCGTTGCTCTCTGAGCTCAAGACCCTACCTATGCTTTACTATTCAAATTATTTTGATATGTTCAACACAAACAATGTTTTACAACTAGAACTAGAAGGTGTAGGCCTAGTCTTGCGGAAATTTATTCCAAATCGAACTATCCGGAACCGGAACCGAAAAATCAGATACTTTACTATCCGGGACCGAACCGTAACAAAAACCTGGAACCGCACATCCCTACTAAATAATATTAATGTGTACATAAACAAATTATAGATAATACTTTGTAAAATAAAATAGGATTGGAAAACCATAGTTTTAAGAGGGAATGGGACACATTTGGCAGTTGGCACATAGCTATTCGCTCAGCCAAGATACATCCGATGTTATGAAACTTTGCAAAGTTGACAATAAAGCATACATGGACAGCCCTGTGGTCATAGATTTTTGAAATTTTGTCTTAACCATGAAGGAAAAAAATCACGAATATAATAGTCAACTTTGGAGTTTTAGTTTTTAACTAAATCAAATTCACGAAAACTAATTTATTTTTTATAAATTATTTTAAATCAAAATTTGGAATTGTGTTACGACAGAGCCCTATTTACATTTGTGAGATGTTCAAAATTTCAAATACCTGTGGTGTCAGTCGGCCGAGTGAACAGCAATTTGCCTAAAACGCATGTCCTATATCTATAAGTGAAAAATAGCAATTCGTAGCATCTACTCACTTAACGCAATTTTGATTGCACAAATAGGCTACCTCTAAAATATTATATTTATAATATTGCGGTTGTAGCCCTAGGCACCTTATGTAAAAGGTACAATTTTAAACACCCAAACTGTGTCGATAGCACTTCAAATATTGGACTCAAGAAGTTGACATCTAAGTGACAATTGGTGGAGATATTTGAAAATCCATCTCAGCCGGGTATTGAACCCGGGTCTCTCGATTGCCATTCAAATGGTTAACGATTAAGTTGACAAACAATGTTGATCTAATTGTGCTTTTATATTTTCTCATATCCAATTAAGTCATCTAGATAGTTGTGAACAAACATTTCTAAGGGTTTATCCCGATTCAAAATTAAGACGTTAGGTGCAAAGGGAAACAAGGGGGGAAGAAAGACAGGAAGTCTACAACACAAAAGAGGAAGGGAGATTCTTTGGTAGTATGATATCACAGAATGGAGCAAGATAGAATCCCAATAAGAACATACATTGTCACGATGGTGGGGAGGGGGGTGTAAAGAGGCCCTAGAGATAGATGGAAGGATCAAATAAAACAAGCACTGGGCCCCACTCTGTAACTTTAACCGAGTTGGTTCCGTAGGTAATCCAATCGCACCAATCGAGTCGTAAGTGATGAGTCACTGTGATTTATCATGGTAAACAGACTGGTGACGCATAGCTTTCGAGTTCAATTCGTGCGATTACCTACGGATCAAACTCCGTTGAAGTTACAGAATAGGGGCCCAGAAGAAAAGGAAAAGCTGTGGAACGAGATCAATACTTATTATTATGTAGGGGCAAATATTTAGGGTGTTTTCAAATCTAAAATATTGTGTTTTAAAAACTTGAAAGCGGAATAAAATACAAAATTACCACTAAGGGGTGTTTTCAAAACAATAAATATATATAAAAATACAAAACATCTAAAAACGTGTTTTAAAAACTTGAAAGTGGTGAATAAAACCACAAAATTACCAGAAAGGTGGTGTTTTCAAAACAATAAATATGATATAATTAAATATATTTAAAAACATCTTTCGTTTGTGCAGAGCACTTTCGTTGCAGTGTGTGTCACATGAGTCTTTTCGCTGCCAGTGAATCCTTGTATTGCAACAGATGCACATCATGATTTGCTTCCTATGGTCAGACACATAAAAGCCATCGCTATTTATATTCGTTTTCCCGCGTCTGTATAGGAACAGCTACTCTCGGCATTTTTAGTCAATAGAATAGAGAGTGTTGAAAAACTCATCACAAGCGACAGAATCACGTCGAGGAAGCGAAAACTTCTACCAAAGATGCAAGGATTGCGACCTACTGCCCGGTGGTAGTCGACAAAAGCTGGGCAAGGGGCGGAGTCAGCGGAAGTCGACTATCGATCAATGAAAAGTAGTTTGATTTAAATTCGACTTGTCACCGTCGGTAAAGTAACATTGTTTTCCCATTTTTACGTAATTTAGCAAAACTAGCCTAATTTTACATTTTTAAATAAAAAATTGTGAATATGTGAAGAAAACAATATATAAAGGGCTAAAGGCCGATTTTCGCGGCAATTTCGCGTTTTCTATGAATTGTGGTGAATTCAATTTAATTTTGAGTTTTCATTTTAACGTCATAACATGGTACTATGTACCTATTTTGTCCAGAAATGCGAAGACACAGAATATTCAAATTTTTGCTTTTTCAATAACGCAAAAATGCACTACTGCCCTTCCTTCCTGATTATTACAATGCTGGGAGGACATGGTGAAGTGGAGGTACACCTGACTTGAATAGTTCGTGCCGAGCCTGGCTACAGCAAGCTCTACAAAACTTAAGTTACCTGCTGGCCCTACTCAGTTTGGATGACTTTGAATAGTTCGTGCCGAGCCTGGCTACAGCAAGCACTACAAGACTAAGAGTTACCTGCCGGCCCTACTCAGTTTGGAACCGGGCATTTCATCGTTACTGTACTTCATCTATTTAGATATTTGAAGATGATGACCATTAATACAAAATCAATCCAATTTCTGTAGGCCTACCAACTTATTTGAGTTGTGCAGTCTTAAATTATGTCTTGAACTGATCACGTTGCTTCAAGTGAAAGTTACACTATCTGTTCTAGTTTGCATAAAATGAGAGGAGAATATGGAGAATGTGCCTGCAGTGGATTCCTAGTCATTGAGCAATGAGAAGGCCAACTATCTGGCAAAGATCGATTACTATTAGATATTGCTTAACGTCTCATATTAATGCACTTTGGCTATTCGAGACTATGAGTGGTGATAGATGAGGATGAAGTATGAACACTTGAGAGGTGGGGAAACCCGGTACCGGCACGTAGCCTGCTCCTTTCGAAAAGTACCAAGAGGACCAACGGCTTAACGTCCCATCCGAAAGGACGTTGTAACCTTGACAGTCATATAGGTACCTCAACTAACCCGGACTGCCGAGCAGACGTCGAGGAGAACGAAGCCGTTACACTAGCTCTCGAACCCTCCATCTGTTCTAACCAGCAATATACATGAGTTTCAGGGCAGAGCGGTCACCCACTCTAACCAGACCACACCCGAGTTTGCTTAACTTCAGTGTTCTAGTGGGAACCGGTTAAACTACCTTGGCTAAACAGCTGACTATCTGGCAAAGATGGGAGCCAAGTTGCAGCAGCCAGAGAAGGCTTTGTCTTTGCAGTCTGTTTAAACTACAATCGAATATCAAGTTGGCATGGAGACGAGGAAACAGTATGAAGTACTAGCACGGGGGAACGATGGGAGCCGTTGCCGAGAAAGGAAAGAATAGTGCTAGGAAAGTGGACAAGGAAGAAAGGAGTGTAGTTGTGGTAAACAGACCACGAATACCTACAGGCCCATCTTCACAGAATAGGAGTGGTTGATTCACCCACATTTTCTCTAGGGCTGTGAACGGGTTATGAAATGAGTCGTCGGGTACTTGTTGACTGTTTTTCGTCTCAAATTCCTCTCAATTAACGCCCCCGCCGGTCAGGGTTTCACTCGTCAGCGCGCAGCGGCGGCAGTAAGTAATTCGTCATTAAAAACTATAGTAAGCGCTTGAATTTCGTCCGTGTTGAGCTCGTCGAGCTCGAGTGAGTGACGTCACCAACATCGACGACTGACTAACATTACGTGGAGAACGGGGAAAGCCCTCGCTGCGCGCACACCACTATTCATTGTAATCGGCCAATAAGTGACCGACGCAAAGATATGCATTCCGGCAATATCAGTTCCTTCTTAAAATTCCTTTTTAACAGCTGGACATTAGAAACGAGCATCTCTGGCACCCGAGACCGTTGACATTTTCCAAGGAGAACGTGTGTGTTCAAAAACATTTTATTTTATTTCGTACCCTAGTCGTAAAAAATCTTTAAATTTTTGTAAATAATTAAAATAAAATAAAAACTTTAAATTTATTATGTGCCTCATTGCTAGGACGGCTCCAAAATCACTGTTTACAAATTCCTAAGACAAGAACTGATGGACGAAGTCCAAATCAGAAGTTAAAAAACTTCTGACTTTGGCGGGAATCGAACCCTGGACCTTCTGCATTGGAAGCAGAGAAGCTAACCACAAGACCAACGATCACGGGTACCCGACCATAAGATCGACGGGTTCCCGGGGAGGAATTTTTACTAAGTTGCACATCCCTAGTACTCTCTGCAGTGAACATATTATCCAGGATGCAGACCACCTAGGCCTACAAATTATGTGTCACTGAAGGCAGAAAGGGACCAATCGCAAAAAACTTGAAGAAGAGGAAATATGCGGCGGACCTTTACTAGCCGGCTAGGCAGAGAATGGTTTAAATTAGAGGTAGACCAACATATTTGAGAATTGGACAATACTAGTGGTATCGGTAAAATCGGTATCGGAAGATCTTGCCAATACCATCTCTTCTTCAGTTCAGCCATTTCACATGTTTGTATTTGTATTTCATTTCAAGTTATTTACTAGTAGGTAGGTACATTCCTTTCCTTCTTTACAATCCTGCAAAGTTTTTAACCTTACTTGTTACATCTTAATTTCTAGGTAATTCTAAATAAACAGGTATACCTATCGGAATTAGGGCTGGGCTATGACATAAAGTTCAAATATCGATAATTGTCAAAAATTTCGATATCGATATCGATATCGATATATCGAAAGCAATACACGTATTTTAATATCCCCTCCCACATAACAGTTTGCAGTGAAATGAAAAACAAAGTATTTTCTAAACCATTGTATTTATTGATTAATTACATTTGGGTGGTTATTAACTGATTAAACTTTTAATGAAGGGTATTTTTGTTATTACCGTATCGGTCCGAATATAGCGCAATGTTTTTTTCCGAAAATACAATCTCAAAAACAGCACTCGCGTTAATTCCGCGCCCTTACATTTGAAATAGCGCCTGAACATAGGCCACCCGCAATACAACTCCTGCGCATCGGCTGCTGCGCTTCGCCCCGCCCACCCACTTGATGCCAGCCGAACTCGGGCGAACCTAGCCGACGGCCTCGACCTAGCTGTCTGCTAGTCGTCGCACAGTATTCGTCGTCATCACGTCGTGACCTAGCTTGACCTACATAGATTTTGAACGTCGGGGTTGTCTATCTACGTTGCTAAGAGTCTACGTAACGTAATAATGAGTGATGAAGAAGGAGAAGATGAAATGGCTCAAGATGAACAAATGAAGACTGCTAATCGCGTGGAAAAGAAAGGTTCCTCTGCCTTACAAATCAGCAAGGAATTGCCAAGGAGCTACGACGTAAACTTCAAAACAATGAAGACCAGGAATCAGACTGGTGAACTGTGGACTGTGGTTGGCATATGTGAGCTTGTGCTTGGCCCTACCCTGTTAAAAACCATAGCCCTAGACCTAGGCCCTAACATTGTTCAAAATGTTTTGTTGTAATACGGACACGGCCGGCTGGTTATGCGCGCGCAGCGGGTGAAGGGGGGACGGACAAGTGTAGCGACGAGTGGTAAGGGGAGGAGATGAAAGGTGATGAGAACAAAAGTTTTAAAGTTATAATATTTTTTCACAGGCAATTGAAACGTGGAACATTAGAAATCATAACTTGATTTAAAAAAAAAAAAATTTTTTTTAGACTTATTTTATTTTTAAATTAATTACTTTTTTCAATATTTTTGGATATTCAACCAAATATCGATATCGAAAAAATCGGCTCATATCGATATCGTATCGAAATATTGATTTCTTTGCCCAGCCCTAGTCGGAATTAGGGATGACGAAACCCGACTTTTTTACAACCCGGGTACCCGTCCACATTACCCGCGAGTTACCCGGGTAGTAACACAAAAAAATCGTGTGGGGTGTCTAATGAACTGTGAAGAAACGGGCTCATCAATTATCGTAATATCTCAGACGTAATGCTGTTCTATAAACAATGACGTGCCGATGAAGTAGTATTCCATAATCACGAAAGAGGAACAGCAGCGGGCCATTAAGATAACACTCACGCATCTGCTTTATATCTTGACAGTCAAGTCAAGGTCACGACTCACGATGATGCGTTGGCGCGGGGCGTGGGTGGGGGGGGACTGGAGCCCGAATTAGAGTAGCCTAAACAAGATAAGGTAAGGTTTATCACCATGGGTGATAGCTTTTAAGTTTTGACTTCTAGCAGATTGAAAACATAAGTGATGTTGTGGTAATTATTTACGCAGTATAATCTCTGCAAGATCGCACGAGTATTTAGGCAGGAGGGGGGGGGGGGGGGCATACTCAGCACACTGCACAAGTCGGCGGCATGAATAAAGGACATTATAATTCAAAACAAAAACGCCGCCAAGCACAAAAGATATGAGAAAGCGCACGTTTACATTAGCCTTCCGCCTACAATGTGACACCTCAATTCAGGAACCGGGTTTTACGGGTAAACTGGTAGTGGAAACACGTACCCGGGTACCCGTCGTCTTTCCTAATCGGAATCTGTTCGGAAAAAGTGGTATCGGTATCGGCAAATCCTGGTATCAGTCCATCTCTAGATTAAATCCAGCTCTGGGTGTTAGAAAGAAGAAGGTTTACTGTCAAGAAGTATAAAGTATGGAAATGAACTTAGGCTCACCATAGTCTGCTTGGACGCTGCTCGTAGCGAGAGGATCTCGACGGGGGCCGGTCTGGGAGCTGACTTCCGTCTTGCGATGGGTTGAGAGGGCAGTGAGACGGGAACACACTTGGGTGGCAGTGCTTCATCCAGTGACCGGTGTCGTACGGCAGCTGGAAAGAAGAAAACTTAATATTAACAACTTTTAAACTTAGGGTAAATCAGAAGAATTCACTTCTGATCAAACTTGTAATGCTACTGTACTTCTAAATTGGAATGCAATACAGACAAACCTATGTTCACTACAGGGCTGTGCGAGTAGGTACTCGATTACTCGATTTCTCGAGCTTTTTCGAGCTTCATATTCGGGCTCGCGCAGAGCCGAACTTGGTTTTAGGCTCGACTTATTTGAGCTGAGCCTAGTTTTAAGCGCGATTTATTCAAGATTATACGACCAAATTGTACAAGTTGGCAGGTATGCAACCCCAAGTTCGAGTTGGGTTCGAAATGTAAAAAAAAAAAAACAGGTTCGCACAAGCCTAGTTTACTGTAATGAAACAAGAAGAAGACTCCGTACTGAAATAACTCACCATAAGTAATCAGCTTGAACCCTGCTCGCGTGGGCTGGTCTATGAGCGGACTTGTGGTGGGCGCAGAAGACAACGCGGAACATGCTCGGGTGGCGGTGCTTCATCTAGTGACCTGCGTCGTACGTCAGCTGGAAAGAAGAAAATATAAATTAAACAACTTTTTAGCAAGGCCTACTTTCAAATTATAATGTAGGATGAGCTGTGTTCCATGTAGGCTTACATTAATCTGACATGTCACATGTTATGTGAATGGTAGAACAATTAGTTGATTGCAAAACTAAAACACAGACTATAGGTAACCTTGTAGCTCTCTCCTAGCAATGTTTAACACCACACCCAACTAACTAATAGAATTCCTATTTAGACTAAGTCAAACGTCATTACAACGAACACTAAGACACCTCACTTTTTTCTTGTTGTTAAAATGATGTCATATTTTTTCTAGGGTTGCACAATGTCAATTGACCGGTCAATTGACCGGTCAAATGACTGGTCAAATACTTTTGGTCAATTGACCAGTCAATTGACTTAAAGATAACATGTGTAGGCCTATATTGCATTTAAAACTTAAAATTATTTGAATTTTTATATTTGAATTTGAATTGTTATGTAAACGATAACATTTCTTTCTTTCTTTTTCAATTAAAAATGTTTTAATTAGGTAATATTTTATTTTAATTATTATTTATTATGTAGTTATATCATGAATTATAATAGACAAATAGAATAGCCTATAATAGCTTCTGGGTAAGCTGAAGCTGAATCGGAGTAAGGGACTGATGACAGCATCGACGATGATGATGACGATGATGATATAGCCTACCATTTAATATGCATTTAACAAGCTTTTAAATAAAAAAGGCTTTTGTCACCACAACATTTAAAAAATAAATATACTAATTTTATTTTATAAAATAAAATTTATGATTTTTTACATTTGACCGCCAATTGACCGTCAATTGACCAAATTTGAATTTGACCGGTCAAATCCCATCCCTAATTTTTTCATAAAATATCAATCCTCAGTCTCCCTAAGTATGGTACAAAAAGTCCGCTGCGAGACACACAACATAGGGATGTGTCGTTTAAACGTGCATGTAGAGTTTAAACGTTAGAGTGTAATATACCCTAACTAGGAAGATTCGCAATGCTTTTTCAGGCGCATTGTTGGATGAGCGTAATTGGTGCATTGAGCTGCCATGTGTTAAGCAGATTTTTCTGTTGTTCTGTGAAAAATTATTACTAAGTCGAAGACATTTTTTAAAAACGAAAAAATTGTTATTTAAAAAATGGGGGAAAAATCGTAAAATTGCGATTTTCATGAGAAATAATTTTTCGATTGCGCTCAAATTTCACACCAATACTGTAGCCTACATTAATAAATAAAATTAAGATTCTGTGAAAAAATCAATACAATTGGATAAAGCATGTAGGCCTAGGCCTAGGTGTTTGTAAGTCGAAGATTTTTTTTTAATCGTAAAAAGTCGTAAAATTGCGATTTTTATGAGAAATAATTTGTTGATTGTGCTCAAATTTCACACGAATATATTAATTCATAAAATTAAGGTTCTGTAAAAAAATCATTAAAATCGGATAAAGCATGTAGGACTTATAAGCCCCAAGTCGAAGAAAATTTAAAAAGAAAATAAATCGTAAAATTGCGATTTTCATGAGAAATAATTTTTTGATTGCGCTAAAAAACGAGGCAGTTCTAAAATCAGAGATTTCGAAGGTCTCCAGTAAATTTCATCGTCACAATTTGGAGTATTGGTTTAGCCGGAATCGTGTTAACAGATACACAAAAATACAATCAGAAAAAAGGAAAGAAGAACAAAAAAGAAAAAAAATTATTCCGGATTTTTTTCTCCGGTATAGGCCTAGCTCATCCAAAAATAAATGAAATGTTATTTTGTTCTCACTTTTGGAGGCTACACAAAGACGGGCTAACAAATTAGACTGATGACTTTCTAAAAGTGCTTAATTTTGTTGGATGTGCCGGGTCCCAGGCTAAAGCATCTTATCTGTTAACCTTTAGAAAAGTAGTATGCCAGTTTATAAATATAAACAATTTGATGTTTGAAACTATTTGGTGAAACATTTGGATAAGATTTGATCTGTGAAAACGTGCGTTGCCGGTGCGGTGACGGCGTGCCTAGTGCGTGCTAGTAGGCAGCAACATGTGTGTTCGGTAGCTATGGCGAGGCGCCTGGATGTGAAAGTAGACGAAATCTCGGGAATTAGGCCTATTATGAACATTGTGTGCAAATAAACATTTACTTCATTGGTTATTAAGCTCATTACGAATTAGGCATACAATACAAATGCACAGCCTAAAAAAAACTCTAGGGCCTAAGTCTTTGTGAAGTATTAAATACGAAGTACCTACTTAACAGTAGGCAACGGAAAAATCTACAAAAACAATCGTCCATACCTGACCTAGCTAAAACGAAGATCAGCTAAGCAATAACCGAAGGTACGGTACGCAAAGCTTCCAAAACTAAATGCTTAACGCGGGACCGTCTGCCGCCATTTGTTCCGACAACCTGGCTGCAATCACGTGTGCAAAATTATGATTTTAGTTAAGGCCTAGACCTAGGCTATGACTGTAAAATGACGGCAACATGAATCGCATAAGGTCCTTTCCCTCCCCCTAGTCTTGAGGCTTACTTAGTAGGCCTACCCTTTGTCCAGTAGGCTAACACGATTTCGAATAATGTCTATTATATGTCTAGGCCTACATGCGGTCGCGCAGATTCTCTGGTTCAATTCTGAAACACATTTTGGCTACCTATCTAGCAAAAGCTACACACAATAGTAGAATTTGGTAGGCTACGCCCAGCGATAATTATGCCTGAAAATACAGGCCACGTTTTCAAAAGTAATGCATCCTACTTGAAGTAGATTCGCGTTCGGTACTTTACATTCAAGAGAGCATTCCGGAGCAACAGTAGCCCTGCCTAATTTTTCTGCCCAGACGTGCATTCGTGCAACATGCGTTCATCTAGCCACTCGCAGCCAACTTAAACATTGTTTTGCAATTTAAACATAGGTAGGCCTACGACAATTCATCTGTCGGCTTAGAATATAAGGTACAAAACTAGTCCGTAGCTCCGGTTAGCAGTCGTAAATCTTCTATAGGTTCAGGCTCAAGTCTAGGCCTACCTACTGCTAAACTCTACCGCTAAACTCTACCGATGTTCCCGTAGCTACGGTTAAAACAGCATGAGCAAAACACTGTAGGCTAGGCTAAGCTTGCAGTCGGCGGTTAAAATTGATCACATAATTTTTCAGTAGGCCTAGTTAACTTAGGCCTACTTTTAAATAGGCACCGCACAGCGTATTAGGCCCTTTGAAACGGGTACTTCTTCGGCTAGGGGGGTCCAACTTTTATATACACTGTAACGGAAAGGATTTCGGGTGTGCTCTTATCGATTATATCCTCGAACTAGCGCGGCGCACTGTAGCCAGCGGAAAGTTCGGCTAACCTAACGAAAGTACACCTTTAACATAAGTAGTTACAAGGCAATATAGCCGTGTTAACAAGGTGTATAAAAGTTGGACCCCCCTAGCCGAAGAAGTGCCTTGAAACGTAGGCCCTAGGCCTAAAGAGGTCCTCCAATAAACCCCATGCTAGGCCTAGGCCTAGATTCTAGACTTGAGTTTCACAAGATGGCGTCCTACCCTAGGCCTAGGCTGCAGCATTGGATACACACGCCCCAGGAAAGATTCGGCCACTAGGCCTAAATCTTTTTTCAACTACACTTCACGACCAAGAGTATAAAAAACACAGGAAATGTAATATTCACTTTGTAGGCCCTACATAGCCCTAGGCCCCTTGGTTCAACTGGTAGGCTTAGGGCTAGGCCTGCCCTAGGCCCTAGCCTTGGATCCATGCCCTAGGCCTAGCTAGGCCTACACCATCCTTAAATTTTGCCCTTTCCTAATTTTGTCCTTTCCTAATACAAATATCCACAAAATCTTGGATGTAAATGTAGGCCAGACCCTATTAAAAGAACTAGAGTAGCAGAAATATCTTACCAGTAACTGGGAAAACAGATTTACAGCTCATCGATGTAGAATGCCGAGAGCAAAACCATGCTTGCAAAGCAATCACTTCTCGAAGCACTGAGCTGTCCTCCACAGCCCATAATCACGTCCGTCTTCAACCAGAGATACCACGTAAAGACTTGCCTTGCTCATCCGTACAAGTCGACCCCGGCCAATTCTCTCGGCAAAAACGCTAAGACTTCTCGTCCAACACGAGAGAAAACCACGCGGTTCTGTCAGTTTGACATCCATCCATCTACAACAACAACAGCTGATCAAGAAATCACCCACCGCCTGAAAAAGGTAGCGTTCTCCGCGCTTCAGTGGAAGATTCCGAAACTCGCACTAGATTCAAACGATGGCGCGAGCGCACCAATTAGGCAAATTAGCTATTATCACAAGTACGTTGAAAAATACACTATAGGAACACCATTTATCAACATACATCATGCATGCACCGTTCCTAAATTAAGGCTAATTAAATAACACTGAAAACATTACAATAATTTTAATAAGTATTAAGTTGTCAACGCATAAAATAGGTGACTTGAACAAAGTAAACTTTAAAATTGCTAATCTACTAATTGTCCCAGAATCCCTGGCAGGCTGGCTTTAAGACAAAGGGATCAAACTTTTTTTCTTTATTGAGACTACAGCAGGCCCTCCGGAACCCTTTGACACATGACATATTGTCTTTTATGGGTTGTGGAATTCTATTATATATTTGCATACCATTATTGAAAATGGTGTTAGGAAAAATACATAAATAATCAAACTATATTGTAATGTATTGTATTGTCAAAGAGTATATAACCATTGGTTATATACTCAAAGGTATTGTATTGTACCCAACACATAGGCTAACATTGCATTAGTGAAGTCGTACTCTGGTGCCAGTCCTTTATGTAACCGAAATATAAATGTAAGAGTATTTAATAAAATCCTATCCCAAACATTCAACCAAGCAACACACAATCATATCAATGTGGTGACCGTCCCTAGTTCTATCAGGCATGTGTAACCCACATCGCTTGACAGTTGACAGTCGTAGTCGCTACAACATTGATTTCTACGCTTGAGTGAGAGACTGAGTGACATGAAAACTGTTGAACAGTGTCACAGTCAGCGTGAGAATCAACCTTGATTCAGATTAAGATTCATTCAGTGTATTCATTAGCAATTCCATTATGAGCCAAGGAAACTAAACTATTGTTCGCGGGTCACGTGTTTATTATCATTGATCCAGGACACAAGAATATAGCGATCTTTGTTATTAGCACTGCCTCCTAGATGTTGCTCGTGGCTCCTCGTTGAGGCAGACAACATCTAGGAGGCAGTGGTTATTAGTATGCGTTTCTGATCTGCTTTTTAAACTTTACGAACAATCATGACTTATATTTTATCTCCATGGTTAAACGAGTATTTGGGGACACATTTGAAC
Source organism: Sweltsa coloradensis (assembly GCA_024449915.1). Classification (NCBI taxonomy): domain Eukaryota; kingdom Metazoa; phylum Arthropoda; class Insecta; order Plecoptera; family Chloroperlidae; genus Sweltsa; species Sweltsa coloradensis. The sequence continues at coordinate 1,020,810 of JAMZAV010000395.1, forward strand.
GATAGAACGTGTGATATTCTAAGATTTATGTTAATTGTTATGCATTAGATATGAGTTGATGACGTTATTTGAGAAGGGTATGAGAACTGACGATTAGTTTCATTGTTTCACTTTTAACTCCTTGGTTATTTTTTCATTGATACATGATTATAATTGATAATATGTGATTACATATATGAGAATCGTAAAATACAACAGTTTGCTACGTTAACCATTATCATTCGAACTTACTCTGCA